>CM077645.1:162842502-163357502 GCA_039707465.1 Rhabdophis nuchalis | reverse complement strand
TGTAATGAGAAATACAAATATATAGGGCTAATCTGTGCACTTTCCAAGACAACACTTGACAAATTATAGGATTAGAATAAAAAAAAATGCATGTTTAGTTGTATATAGATTAAAATAAAAAAGATTACATAAGCAAAATGATTATATAGGAATTTTCATTTTTGTTCATATCTACCTCAAACAGCTGAATCATATTTTAATTTCATGGATAGAAGAGACAAAATATTCTGAAACATAAGTTACTCTGTGATGTCAGGAAAATATATTTGAACAAAATCTTTCTTTATCCAAGTTATACATAAAAAGAGATTGTATTTTTAATAAACAGCAGGCACCTAATAAAGCAAGAAATACAGCAGCATTAGCTTTTTTAAAGGGAATTTTTCAAAGTAATAGCATATTCCAAAAAATTATGCATTGGGTATTTACATTTATATTTCAGTGATACTTTATTTTGCCACATTTAAAATAAGCAATGTCCTAAACCAGGGGTCTGCAAAGTCGGCTCTTTTAAGACTGGTGGACTTCAACTCCCAGAATTCCCCAGCCAGCCTGGCTGGCTGGGGAATTCTGGGAGTTGAAGTCCACCAGTCTTAAAAGAGCTGACTTTGCAGACCCCTTGTCCTAAACCAACTAAGATAGCTTGCTTCCTCAAGTGCAATGGTAAATGCCAATCTAGCTCTTTCCATACAATGTAGTACGTTATCCTCGCTCTGGAAACTGTTTATTGTAGCAGTTCAAAGATGAATGTAATCATGGTCGTCAATGTATTCATAATTGTAATTCTAAATTGTGTAGACATTTAAGGTTTTAGATTTCACAGATGAGACTTTTGATATCTTAAAGTTAAATATTTCCTAATATACAAGGGGACTGATTATTTATCATAACATTTGATTATGTTTAGGTGCCCTAAGATTCCAAATTTAACAACCACGGACCTCCGCTCCTTCCGTCAAAAATTAAAAACACACTTCTTCTGCTTGGCCGGCCTAGGGTAATTAAACTTAGTAATTAAACTTTAACTTAGGGCTTAGTTTTAGTTTTATATGGGATTTTAGCGCAGGGTTAGTTTAATTCGTTTTAACATTGTATTGTGTTTGTGGTTTTTATTTGTATTTTTAAATTCCCTGTGCCCCGCCTCGAGTCCCTTCGGGGAGAGAGAGCGGGTTATAAATTAAAATTTATTATTATTGTTGTTGTTGTTGTTGTTATTGTTGTTGTTATTATTAAATTTAAGCATTTAAAAACAGATCAAATATTTATTTATTTATTTATTTATTCCGATTTATATAACCGCTCCTTCTCCATCGAAATGGACCCAGGGTGGTGCACAGGGAGTTAAAATCAATAAATAACAATAAATACAGTAATAATATCTAAAATGAATTAAACTAAGGACCTGTGCTAAAACATTCCCATTAAAATTCTAAAATACATTTACTTGTTGGCTATGATTGAATTATATCATAGCTCTAAGCTCTAAGCTAGACCGGCTTGATGGAAAAGATACGTCTTAATATTCAGTATTATCAGAAGACCATGGCTTTAATTGTACATGTGAAAAATACCCTAGGGATTATTTGTTTGTTAATTTAGAATTCTAAAGGCTGCCCAAGTCTTTTATTACTCTGAATGGTATGCAGAGTAAAAACCAAAATATGAACATCGAACAAAAAAAGGAAAGGAAGGTGAGTCTCCTGATGGCACAAGCATTCATTAAAAATCTGTAAAACCACTCACAGAGGGATTCTATATCTCATCTTGCCTAAAGTGAAGAAAAACTGCTGGAGCTTCATGGTTCTTTTGAAAAACAAGATTGGTCCATTATGTTTTAGGCTACCATCTTCTCAACAGCATTCCTTAAAAGGAGAGGTTGGACACTAGATGAAAGTTATCCAAGTCTGTTGAGTCTAACCACGGCTTTTTGAGTACACTTACCATCACCTTCTTCAAAGCTGGTGGGCTCATTCCCTCATTCAACAATGAATTCATTACCGTCAATCACATTCCCTGTAGGCCTTCAGCAACCTGGAAAAAAATGGTTCTAATAAACAGACTGGTAGCTTAATAGTTCCAAGGACTTTGTCCATTTCTTCAGAAGTCACAAAATCAATCTCTTCCCAATAGTCAAGCAAGATTGTGCTTTAATTGCTTTGACCAGACTTTCCAAGTCAGGGTTAACCACTAAAGAGACCTGAGCAACTTTATCCATCAGATATCTAGAATACTCTTCACTACAACCCTGTAGATGTTCCTTGGATCATCTCTTCCCAGCTGGGAATAGGTCACTTTATAAAAGGCTGTTTGTTGGCTATCTGCAGATAAAATAAAAACAAAACAAAAATGGTCATGCTTTGTTGTTCTTTTTGCCAGGATATAATCCCTAATAAATACTCTTACTAAATATGGAACAGTAATATAATGTGGTTGTGAAAAAAACCTTAATATGACTTTAGATGGCTTCATCTGAAATATTGTTTCCATATCACAATTAATAACAATTCTACTTTATTCCATGGATGCCAAATGTTATAAATAGTTCATGAAAATTCAAAAGCTGTCCTAATTGTTTTGTGAAACTTCGCTTGGCTTAATGAAGATTTTGGATTTTAAAAAAAATAAATCAAAGGTTAATTAGTTTTACCATTAACAAATCTTCTGTCCTGAAAATATCACTTTCCCACCCCTGCCAAATCTCTCATTATATCATTTTGATTTAATGTGCAAATTCTGCTTACTTCAGTGATATGCCTTGTTTATACCTGAGGTTGAAAGTCCAATGTGGCGGATAGTGTTGGAAAGTAAACTGACATTTGAAGGGAGCAGATAATCCAACAAGATAGGTAGGGAAAACTATTTCATTAAAGTTTTCAGAAGGCCTGCAAACAACATTGCCTTCTCTTCTGCTGCAAACAAGTTTCTTTTGCATTAGAAATCCAAATGTAGGGAAATAGGGAAGAAATTGTGCAGGAAAATCTAAATTAAATGTAATGTTTTGGACTTCAGGGCTTGATTTATTTAGCGATGAAGGTGCTTCCTGGAACTAGAGTCCTGAACTTAACAGTGTACTAGAGGCATATATTAATGATCTAGTAAAACACTTCCCGTTGTGTCTCATGACTGTGGTGTGTTCACATTCTTTTTTAAAATCTCTAAAATTATTAAAAATGTGTTGACCTTGAAAAGAGTCCCTAATCAAAAGCAGTTGTTTATACTTGCTTTTAAAATAAACAGTAACTCTATCCGTTTAATCTTCTATTTATTTCTGATGAAATACAAGTCTTTTCTATAGCACTGATATAGCACAAGATTTTCATTTTTCAGTGAAGAGCTGAAATACATGTTAAATGTAATGCAATTTTATATTGTTGTTTCTTTACCGAAGAAATATGTATGCATACATACATGTTTACTATGGGTTTTGACCAACAACATAATAAGAGGAGGAAAAACTGCTAATAATAGAAGAATAAACAGTAAAAAAACACATCTAATCAGAGTTTTGTTCAGTTGTATATTTCGTATTTTTAGTCTGTATTTTGTAGAGCTATTTTGCTTCTTAAAATTGAAGTGAGGCGTAGCTTCCTTTAGAGAATAATTTTTTTTCCCTTTATGATCCTTAATTGGGGAAAGCAAAGTATATCTTGGGATATCATAGAAAAGGAAATACATAGGCAAGAGTTTTTACCTTGCTAGAACCACAAGGACAAAGCCTCTGAGGATAAAGAGTCTACCTACTAACAGTAAGAAGGGAAAGTGTTTTAAAACAGGCTCTTGAAAACCAAAACATCTGTGCTAACTGAGAATTAAATTATGGAAATGTCATGTAATAGAACTAAGGTAATATTCAAGGGTGCATATAATTCCTTGGATTTGTATGGTGAGGAGGAATGGCTCCTTGGTTTACCGAGGGGCTTAGGGAGATGAAGCGCCACAAGAGACGCCTAGAGAGCAGATGGAGATCTTCTCACTCCGAAGCCGACCGAACACTAGTGAGAGACCATATTAGGACTTACTTAGTGACGATAAGAGTGGCCAAACATGAGTATTGTGCCACTCTTATTGCATCCGCAGATAACCACCCTGCTGCCCTGTTTGGGGTGACCCGCTCCCTCCTTCAACAGAGGCCGCGGGAAGCCTCTTTACAGGGTCGAGCAAAGGAATTTGGGATTTATCTGCAGGAGAAAATCACTCGGATTCGGAATGAGATACCCTCCATCAACAGTGGTCCAGTCGAGTGGGCCGAGGCTGCTCTTGTGACACCATCTTGGGAGGAGTTTGATTTTGTTACTACCGAGGATATGGACAAGTTGTCAAAGAGACTTAGGGCTACCACATGTTTATTGGACCCGTGTCCCTCCTGGCTTGTACTGGCATCCTGGGAGACGACACGAGGCTTGCTCCAGGGCATAGTCAACGCATCTTTGAGTGAGGGGTCCTTGCCTGCCGTCTTGAAAGAGGTGATAGTAAGGCCCCTCCTCAAGAAGCCGTCCCTGGATCCAGCATTATTAGAGAACTATCGTCCCGTCTCCAACCTCCACTTTTTAGTGAAGGTTGTAGAGAGTGTGGTGGCTCAACAGTTGGAGGAAGTTGATTATCTAGACCCGCGCCAGTCCGGCTTCCGACCCAGGCACAACACCGAGACGGCATTGGTCGTGTTGGTTGATGATCTCTGGAGGGTGCGGGATAGAGGATATTCCTCTATCCTAGTCCTATTAGACCTCTCAGCGGCTTTCGATACCATCGACCATGATATCCTATTGCGCCGACTGGGGGGGTTGGGGCTGGGAGGCACCGTTTTGCGGTGGTTCTCGTCCTACCTCTCTGGTCGGTCGCAATATGTGTTGGCAGGGGGGCAGATGTCGGCCTCGAGGCCCCTCATATGTGGGGTTCCTCAGGGGTCGGTCCTCTCGCCCCTACTGTTCAACACATATATGAAGCCGCTGGGTGAGCTCATCCGTGGTTTTGGGGTGGGATATCATCTGTACGCTGATGATACTCAGTTGTACATATCTACCCCAGACCACCCCAACGATGCCGTCAAGGTTATGTCCCGGTGCTTGGAGGCCGTATGGATCTGGATGGGTAGTAACAAACTCAAGCTCAACCCATCCAAGACTGAGTGGCTGTGGCTTCCGGCACCCCGGTTCAGCCAGATTATTCCAACTCTGGCCATTGGGGGCGAAACACCGACCCCCGTGGAGAGGGCGCGCAATTTGGGTGTCCTCCTGGACTCCCGGCTGTCTATGGAGGACCATGTGGCAGCCGTGGCCAGGGGGGCGTTCCATCAGGTACGCCTGATGCGCCAATTGTGCCCCTTACTGGACCGGGGTGCCTTATGCACAGTCACTCAAGCACTCGTCACCTCTCGACTTGACTACTGTAATGCTCTCTACATGGGGCTTCCCTTGAGGTGCACCTGAAAGCTGCAGTTAGTCCAGAATGCAGCCGCGCGGGTGATTACGGGAGCGCCTTGAAACTCCCACATAACACCAATCCTGCGCGAGCTGCACTGACTTCGTGTGGTCTTTCGGGTGCGCTTCAAGGTTCTGACGACCATCTTTAAAGCGCTCCATGGCTCAGGGCCTAGTTACATGTGAGACCGCCTCCTGCCCCATACATCCCTCAGACCGATACGCTCCCACAGAGAGGGCCTCCTCAGGGTGCTGTCGGCTGGACAATGCCGACTGGCGACACCCAGGGGAAGAGCCTTCTCTGTGGCGGGACCAGCCCTTTGGAACGACTTACCCCCTGAACTTCACACCATCTCCAACCTCCGTCTCTTCCGCAAGGGTCTGAAGACACATCTGTTCCATCTAGCCGGCCTAGCGTAACCTCCATTACTAACTTTTAGATAGTTTTAAATTTGGGGATTTTTAATTCGGTTTTTAACGCAGGATTTTATTGGAATAGGTTTTTTTAAATTTTATATGTTTTTTGTATGTATTTTAATATTCCTGTGCGCCGCCCTGGGTCGGCTTGGAGAAGGGCGGGGTATAAATATAATAAAATAAAATAAATAAATAAATGACATGCTGATAGCACTCCACTCTAAAATTTTGACAATTTTTTCTAGATTTTCTATCTAGGAGTTGAACAACATGAGAAATAAATCAAATTCTGTGGGGCATCATAAGTTAGTGTTCTATATAAATAGTGTCCCAACATCAACATTTGGATCCTGATTAGAAGAACTGGAAATCTAAATTTCAATTCCACTAGTCAAGCCAGACCGATACCATAGTTGAGGATACTAAAACTTGTTGAGAAATCTAGGAGAATTAACAGGATCAAACTCCCTAATCCACTTTTCACCATAGGTTACCCAAAAAGGTGATCAATTTCAATATTATATCCCTACCAAAATGCCAGACAAAACTGGATGTTGTGTATTTGAGATGGATTCATTCCTGTAAGTTTTTCATTATGCTCCAAAAGGGATTATATTCAAGTACTTTCCATGAAAGTATTGTTCTCTAGCCTGGATGTATTACCAGGATTATATAATAGTTGCTACAGATTCTGAATTGATCATTTATGACTGCGGGATACTTTACCCTTTACCTATCATCTCCCATTTTAATATTTGTTCATTTTATAGTTGATTGTTTTAAATTAATGGCCTTCTGACTCCATTTCCTTTCATATTTTAATAAGGTCAGCAGTCAATTTGCTGAGAGAAGAGAGAGAATGCTGATATTCTGGTAGTTGAATCAGAATAAAAACAGTATTTTTTTTCACAGCTTCTCATTTTTTTAGTATGTAATATACAGCTTGACATCTATAGCAAAGCTTTTGCTCCTGAGTGAAGAATAGATGGAAAACTGTACATAATTTATGCTTTCGGTCTCTAATTATATTGCCAAACTTGTCCATCAGAAGAAAATAGGAAATCATTGGAAAGATAATAATATGAAAATGCAACTCATGGCATTGGGAAATGTAATTTTGTTTATAGGATATAAATGAAGCAATCATACTGAGATATCTTTGTGTGTTAGGTACATATGCGCATGCCAAGGGCTAACTTGGAAGAGTTCCTTACTATGTAATAAATGCTATATGGATCCTTTAAAGTAATTTCAGAGGGACTAAACTTAATCATGCAGCACTTATCATTAATCACTATGGTCCAACAAGCTAAGCTTTCCATGGACAACTAAGCTATTTTTTTAAAGAAATGAGCAAGTCCATAAACATTATATATATTTTTATTTATAACGAATTTCCAATGCTACAATCCTTAGTGCTGTGTAACGGAGTGAGTTCTCGTTACTTGTCCGAGCTTTTGCCAACCTAGCAGTTCAAAAGCATGTAAAAATGCAAGTAGAAAAATAGGGACCACTTCGGTGGGAAGGTAACAGCATTCCATGCACCTTCGGCGTTTAGTCATGCCAGCCACATGACCACAGAAATGTCTTCAGACAGCACTGGCTCCTCAGCTTTGAAATGGCACTGCCCCCTAGAGTCAGGAATGACTAGCACATATGTGCAAGGGGAACCTTTAGCTTTAATGCTACAATAGATATTTCACATGTAGGGCTGTGCTAAATATTCGCATGTAAATATTTTTACTGTTAAAAAATAATGCTTGGGATGAAGAAAAATGAGACAGCACATTTTGAATGTCATGACAAGGCACCCACCCCTCCAAAGAAAAAAAGGGGGGGAAACACCCATCCTTTAACTTTTTTGATAAATGTTATCTTTTCAGGTCAAGGAAGTGGAGCTTCTGGGTTTCTGTTTTTTTAATTTCAGAGACCAAAATAATTTAATCAGCATAACCAACACTTTCAGAGAGCACCATTTGCTGTTCCAACTCAAAAGTGATCAAAAATCAGCTTAGAATAGCCATGAAAGGGGAGCAGAGGGAGCAAACCTCCCTGGCACGTTATTACCAACAGCAGTTTTATTACTTTTCATTACTCAAAAGAGTGCAGAGGAAGTAAAAAAGTATATCATATGCTTTAGGCAGTCTGAAAATAAACTTGTCTACAGAAAGTTTCTGATCCAGTCAAGAAATCCTGCCTGCTGTTGGAAGAAATATCCATCTGGTTCAGTTCCAAGTTTGTCTGGGATAAATTTGGTTGAAATCGCTGGGTGATGCAATGTCCTTAGGAGATTGCAATGCAATGGGCTCTGTGTCTTCTGCTAGGTAATCCTATTATGTCCTGGAGGGTCATGCCTTAATCCCATCACCCTGGAGCTGAAGATCTTTTATCTTGTGGCTAGGGTGGCTTAGTCTTTCTTAATGGGCACGAAATATCTGCTGGGGGCAGGGAACTGGGGCTGAGTTTCTGTCTCCCTTACGATTTCTATTTCTCTTTTAGGGAAAATATAATATTCTGCTTTTCAAATATTTACCAGAATAATTCATTCTTCTAGGAGAGGGATGGGTGCTAACTTTGTTCACTGTGAAATGGAAGAGTTGACCATTCTTGTTGGAATGTCTCTTGCTGTCCCCCATGCCATTCCAAAATATGCTCCAGAGTAGATTTTTCTAAACTGGGTATATCCACTTGTGAGAAGAATTCTTAGAAATCCCTGCCAGTCTAGCTAGAGCTGATGATACTGTTAGCTGAAGTTTACACATCGGAAATGTAGCAATATCGGGATACTCAGTTTTAGAAATTGGAGGAGTCTTCAGAACAGGAAGAAATGTAGTGATGGGAATGTCAGGAAGGCAAAGTTTCATGACAAATCATTTTCTATTTCCTTTTATTTCTTTTTGCTGGTGGGAAGAATCTTTTTAAAAATTTTATGAAGTTGAAACACTTCAGAACGCTAAGAAATGTAATGGCTAAGAATGTCAGGAAGGCAAAGTTTGATGACAATTCATTTTCTATTTCCTTTTCATTTCTTTTTGCTGGTGGGAAGAACCTTTTATATAGTATAATAATGTTTTATAGTATAAATAATGTCATTAAACTTTTAATTACAATAGTAATAGATAATATCGACTAAAAAGAAAGGGAAATTTTCAAAAAGAATAAAAATTGAAAGAAAACAAAAAAGAAAGAAAAAGTAGATAGAAAAAACCCTAAAAAAGCAACTTTCCACTTGGATCACAACAAATATGTATAAATATGTTCTCCAACCCCTAGGCCATAGACTGACACTGGTCCATGGCCCACCATGATCAGGCTGCACAAGTGAGTGAATCTCCATCTGCCCCCATGAGGGATCCAAGCACTGTGCTAAACCAAACACCCTGGTCCATGGAAAACAAACCTCCACAGAACCGGTTCCTGGACCCAAAAGGTTGGGGGCCACTGATATATTACACAGAGCCATCTTCAATTCACCAGTCTTCCCCAGAAGTAGCCAGTGGAAAGAATCTGAGTGGAATTCAATGTAGGTAAAATGCAGCCATATGAATGCAAGAGGCTGGAGTAATTTATAAAATCTCAGTGTATACTGCATGTGATAAAGTCAGGGAACAGAGAGGAATGGTGGAGATTTATTTTATATACAATTAAAAATGCTACAATGTATTTGTGCTAATTTAAATTAAAACACAAATAGATAAATGCATGCTTCACACAGTATATCAGAAGTTAAATGAGTAACTGTATCAGCTTGGATTGCAAACTGTTGTGATTGCCAAGTACGTCAGATTCATTTAAGGAGGACTTGCAAATTGAAAGCTAAAATTTCTTTCCTTTTTTTTTTTGCTCTCTCAAAAGTTATATGTATTTTTCCACTCCCACGCCACCCCATATCCCAGCTTTTTTTCTGTTCCACTCTTCTCCTTTGTTACAGTTCTTATATATTTATAGAAAATTATGCATTTGAACGTGACATATGCATCAACTCATCCCCTTATAATCATGGCTCATTAGTGCTCAAGCACACAACAGCAGGTGAAAATGTTCTCGGGTCCATAAAGGTTAAAAAATGCCCACAGAGCACCATTAGGGATTCATAAATTTCATCATGCAGCTGTCTGTTCTGTTCTCAACAAGACATGGACCTGAATTTTATTTGGGATACATTTGATAAATATCATGGAAGATTATTAGACCATTTCGCCCCCCTGAGGGGTGGGGTTCTGCTGGCATTACTGCTGGTTCGGTGTATGTGTGATTTTGCACGCACATGCGATTTTGCACGTGTGAGTTGTGTGCACATGCTTCATTTGCATGCACCTGACACATTCCGCATGCATGCACAGTTGTCTAAATAGGTCTGCAAATGTGCAGAACACTTTCAAAGATCAAAAAAGGATGTTGTGGCGACCCAGGAACTGGTTTGGGGGCATGGTGAGCATGCCATCCCTACCGGTTCGGAAAGCCAGTCGCCATTTCCACTACCGGTTCCACCAAACCAGTGCGAAACGGTAGGAATTGACCTCTGAACATCATAAATATATGTAAATTATCTAACTACGACTGCTGAGTCAAAAATTATGAGAGGTTGTGGCTACAATTCTGCGGTGCATGTTTCAAGTGGGGTATGCAAAGTTTCAGTTTTCCAATTTTACACTTGGAAATAGGTTTGATGAAGTAGTTTTGCCCACCAACTCTTTGTTAACATGTTTCCTTAAAACTCCTGCATCTCAATTTCAGTTAGTGATACTGCAAATATTTTATAGTAATCCAAAGAAGACTACTATATATGGCAAATTTCTGATAACAATACTCCAGTAGTTTAACACCTGCTTTGACATCTTGAGATATTGGCTTTCTAATTTAAGAGAATACATTAATAATTATCTATGTGAACTGCTGCCTTAATGGCATTGGGACTACAAAATACTCAGTTCTATGGCATAAAAATTACAATGCCATGGGTGTAGTTAAGAAATTTATCAGATCACTTTAAAATGTACTTCTTATAACAAGACAGGCTGTCCCTCAGAAAAATTGTTACTTTTCTAGCCAGTGGTGAGATTCAATTTTTTTTACTACCAGTTCTGTGAGCGTGGTTATTGGGAGTGGCATGGCTTGGTTAGGGTTAGGGTTAGGATTAGGAGAAGGATACTACATAATCTCCATTCCCACCCCACTCCAGGGGAAGGATACTGTAAAATCTCCCTTCTCTTCCCACTCCAGGGGAAGGTTACTGCAAAATCCCCATTTCTTCCTGATCAGCTGGGACTCAGGAGGCAGAGAATAGATGGGGCCGGGGCCAGTCAGAGGTGTTTACCAGTTCTCCGAACTACTGGTTCTCCAGAACTGGTCGGAACCTGCTGAATACCACCTCTTTTCTAGCTTAATAACCCACCTATTGAATTACTACTCATTGCAGCAAACTATGATCTTAATTTTCCTGTTATGACATTCTTTATTAGTAATAACTATGATGTGGAAGAATGTGTACCCACTGCTGCAAATTAGGTATGCTTTTTCCTTGCAGTGTTGTATAGTAGCCCTTTTTAGCCAGTTCTTATGACACAGCCGTTGACTATACTTGATGCAGTACCTTGATAGATTCCAATTCCTAGGAAAATAGTCAATAATAGCATATGCATTTTTAACACAGCAATTGATCCCAAGTCAAAGTAATAATCCTAATGATGTTGTCCTAAATTGTGACAGTATTAGGATAAGGATAAGACCAAATCATATGAGTTATTGTTCCAATTCTCAAACTGTATCTGCAAGAATAAGGTGACTGCAACTATCATTGATACATTTATTAAACATTTTATGTGGTGTCCAATATTTAAACATATTTACTTAATTACAAGATCTTGGACACTTAATTTTCTAGTATTTAATGTGATGCTCTGCTGGTTTATCAAAACAGGACATTCAAACTCATTATTTTAGAATAGGGGTGGAGAACCGTGGCCCTTTTACAACTTGTGGACTTCTGCTCCCAGAATTCTGAGAGTTGAACTCTATAAGTCATAAAAGTACCAAGGTTCCTTACCCCTGTTTTAGAGGCTATGTAAATAGCAGGGTGGGGGGAAATATTTTAAGACTGCAAAGGAGGTTATATGGAACACACATCCCTGCTTTTTTTTTTCTTTAAAAAGTCTGTTATTATTTCCTTTTCTAAGTCTTATCACGTTGAGTGCCTTGCTCTGTTGAATGATAGGTCCAAAACTAGCCATGTTAGTTTGCAGTGTGTTTCTCAACAACACATTAATTTGCTGAAGCCATGGAAGTTACAAAGCCAGCTGCTTTTTCAATATGCTAATATGTATTTATTAGGAAATGGTAGTCACTGTTTGTAAAGGAACCCAAGTATAAGAACACCATCTAAGGGGTATAACATTGTGGAATAATAATGTGGAATGTAAGAAAAATGTTTAGGACTGCAACAAAATTGTATTCCAGTTGAAAAGCTAAATATAACCAAAGTTTATTTTTAAAAGAAATAACGGCCCATTATTAACTTTAATAATGGGCTGAATAAGAGAAAACAGGTTGAAATCAAATCGAGGCAAGTCCAATAAATTGGAAACTAATTTCTCCAAGTACTAAGTTTCCCAAGTTTCCAAGTACATGTTTCTTCTGATGGAGATGCAGTTACCTTGAAAAACATCTTTAAATCTAGGTCGCAGGCCTGCAGCCATCTTTTCTTTTGGATCTTTGGCCTGCCACACTTTCTATTATTCTACTATGCATTTTCTATTGTGGAAAAATACTATGTAGTCATAACAAAATTATTTCTAGAAAGCTAAGGTCATCCTTTGTCTCTGCACCTCTGCACTTGACCAGAACTGGATAGGTGGAACTGCCAGCATGGCAATGGGAGATTGGACCATGTGATGGACTTGTGGGTGTGGGAGCAATATCTTGAACTTTCAACGAGGTAGGGAAAACCAGGAAGCTTTCAGATTCGGGTTTTCCCAGATGTGCCAACATGACTGTCTTAATAAATTGAAACTTTGAGCAATACTTTGCCTTGGACTCTGATTTACTTTTGGATGCTATTTGGAACGCTGACACTAGAATTTCTTCATGATCTGGAACTATTATTGAATTCACAGATAGCAAATGTGGTGAGAAACTCATTACATAATTACACCTAATGTAGCAACTGTGATCTTTCCTGAGCTGCTTCAGTTTTAACAGAGATTATCCACACCTTCATTACTGATTCCTTTAACTACAAAATGTTTTGTAATATGCTACCAATGCTGGACCACCTTTCAAAGTGTCTGAAAGTTGTTACTGATGTAAAATGAGTTGAGGCTGTTCACATTGCAAAGTATAAGGATCATATAGATAATTGTATTGAAGGTAGCATGTTGGCAAATTGTTTACTACGCACAGTTTTAGATACAGTATTACTGTAGGGGGGGGGGGGGGAAACCTTCTCCAGATTAAAATATTCTTAATATTAAAAAGAGGCAGGATAGAATATTTCCCCAAAGGAGAAATTGAGAAAAATCTTAAAGGCAGAAAGCAGCCCCCATGTTCCTGCTACAGGAAAACAGCCTCAAGCAGAAGCATGAAGACTCTAGTCTTTAAGGAGATTTCGTATCCATTCAGAAAGATTGGGTCACTCTATTCATAAGCAAAGAGCCAAAATTGACAAGAGTGACTAGATTAGATCAGACAAACACCTAAGATTTGCATTTACCCTTTTACCTGTAGAGCCAGCCATGACCCCTATATGACCCCCTACAGATCTGGCAACAGCCACTAGAATATTATAGGACCTGTTCTTGCACAGGACCAGGCATTTCCATCACCAGGCCCCCTAAAATGTATAAAAGCCCACCTATCTCAACCCCATATTGTCAGCCACCCCAGAAGCTTGCTGCTGTCATTGAAATTTCTGGCATCCAAATATATAGAGACCTTCTTTTCTTGCAGCTAGCCTCCATTTCATTTCCAGCATCTTTCTCCCAGCTTGGAACCAGACTGGATCTTTATTCCAACATTACTATTAATCTTTAAGTTTAGGGACAAGTTTAGGAACAAGTTTACTCATTATTTTAAGGAACTGTGTCCAGCATTACAGATCTATAATTATTATTTCCACCAATCACCAACATTCTGGTCACTCTGATTCTTTTTACCTTAGGTTGCTACTATCAGATCAATCTGCTAGTACTTCAATGATTACACCCAAATATTGTTCTATAGTCTGTTCAATATACAGTAATTTCTCTTCAAACATTAGGTATTTTCTCTTTTGAAATAATGAAGCTATCTTTTTACTTTCTATTTTTTCTAATGTTTTTTATCCCTACTATTAACTCAATGTTATTTCAGTTTTAATTTCTTTAGCTGCCAATATAGATATTAGTCACTATAATGAGACTCTAATTTTTAGCTTTGAAGACATAATCATTCCTTATGTATTATCTTTCTTATTGTATCTTGTATTTTTTAGATTGGATAACGATTAACAACTTTTCCATATTTTAATATTATAATAGTTCTACACATATTTTACTATTTTGTTATTCAAAACAATTATTTGGTGGTCCTATATAAATTGTATCATACTTTATTATACATATTGTAATGTCCCAAACTCTTAAATTTTAATTTACATTTTACTTATAGTTTTAGATAATTTTATAGCTTGTTTTACTCCAATCAACTGGGACCCTTTTGTTTTTCTGGTCAGTGTCCAAAATAAAATGAGTGACTGACCAGCGGGCCAACTGATTTTCATGTTCCTTCAAAACTTTCTTTTAAAAGTTGCAGAGTTTTCAAGGCTCATAAATTCTCTCATCTGAGGAACAAATGAGGAACAATTCAATTTTTATATGATCACAGAGAATGCCATAGATGTCCCTTTCCATTAAAAAAAATGTATTAAAGGATTGTTAACTCAGTATGATAGTCGTCATAGCTCATTTAAAGATGAATACTGATAGGACTATACATTCCTTTTTTTTAAGGAGCAACTTCTATGAGTATGTGGACACCCCCCCCCCAAGCATATTTCTCTCATAGCAATCAGCTTATTGAACCTTCTCATAAACCTAACATTTTTTATTTCTTTGCTGTCTTCTGCAAAGAAAGATTATATTATTTATAACATATCCAATGTTTCCCCAGATCTCACAATTCACATAATATTTTCTTTGAACACAACACATGCAGGCAAATCTGAGATAGGTATAGAAAAGTTACCATAAAGAAATTGAGAATAATTCCACTTTTTTGTTATGAACCTGTCCAGTTTTTAAGATCCACAAGAGAAGCTGATCTGAAGATGTTCCTGCTTTTGGACACTTGCTTGTGGTGGGGACTTTTTTATAAATAATTCCTAGATTAGGGAAAGTTTTCCCTTAAAAGTGATGTTTGGCCTTTATTCTTTCCAATTTCAGAACTGGGGTTTTCAGAAGTCTTACCTTTAAAAAAATCTTTAATATCTCCTCATTTTTCATAAACATATACCGTAAATGTACCCAAGAAAATATTTCATATGTACAACTAATTTGCTTAAATGATTGCATTCTGCCTGGAGTTTAGTAGGTCTGGGTTTCAAAAATCCAAATAGCTTGTGTATGGCAGCAACGGGATGCAGAAGACACTTTTATATCCTGTGATCATTTGAATTTCTCCAGCCAGATCAATTAGATCCATTTTAAAGCTTCCTGAACAAATCTTACTTCTTGAACAAATCTTTTCACCACATTTAGTGGCAACATATAAGCAAAAGCATTCTAAGTAGTTGATTTTGACATCTGAAACTTGGCACCTAAGGAAGACATGTTAGTTCTGTTTCCCTAAGTAATAAGAGAATTTTGGCATCCACACTGACTTTCTGCTGAAGCCCCTAATAATGTTCATTTACTGGTCTTGACCTAAATAAAAATGAATGAATGAGATTTTAATGAAGTTCTGTTTTTCTATGGCTATGTTCTAACTGATTTGCTTTATTGTTTCAACTGTAGTTGTACATATTATCGTTGTTGGCCACCTTGAAGCTTATCTGTAGGGAAAAGATGAGGTAGAAATTTTATATCTTTTAAGTAAAACAAAATAGCTAAATCAAACATACATTGTAAGCTTGCACAAAGCTTTGACAGGAAGGAGATCCAAAGCAAAGGTAATTTAGAATAGAATAGAATTCTTTATTGGCCAAGTGTGATTGGACACACAAGGAATTTGTCTTGGGTGTATAAGCACTCAGTGTACATACAAACAACAACTAAATGACAAGTCACAGATCATAAATTGTAAGGTACAATTGTAAGTCATAAGATACAAACAACAATGGATAACTCATAGGAAAAGGTAGTAAAAAAGATGAGAGATGAGAAACATGAGATGATAAGATGACAAGTATAATAGCAATAATTTACTTCATAGATAAATATATTTAGGCATAGGACAGTGCTGTGGAAATTAGGTGTTTAGCAGAGTGATGGCATGGGGGAAGAATATATCTTTGGGTCTAGTTTTTTTGGCATGCAAAGCTCTATAGTGGTGTCTTGAGGGTAGAGGTTGAAAGGATTTATATCCAGGATGTGATGGGTATGTAGATATTTTCTCAGCCCTCTTTATGGTTCATACAGTATACAGGTCCTCAATGGAAGATGGGCTGGTTGCAATTGCTTTTTCTTAAATCCTGAATGATCCTATCTATCAGAATGCAAATGCAAAATGAAGTGACACAGTATTTTTTTTTTCTTATTGAATTGGAACACTCATGCTACTTTGGCCCCTCAGTGTTCTTCTGTACAATGGCAATGTACCCACAAAAAACAAAGCAAAGCAGCTCATCAAAGCAAATTCGGTTCTACCTGAATGCTTAAGACAGAGTGCAATGCATCTGATGGCTTTCTTTGGGGACTAAGTCACAATCTATAACTGCAGATGCCCAAAATGAAACATTGAGATAGATTGTGCCCATTTTTTAAACCCAATAAATGGATAATGCAGAAGGAACATCTTATTTCTTCTATATATATTTCCTTAGCTTTTTCAAAATATATTACCCTAGGATAGTTGGAAAAATAATTATCTCTAAAGCTGCCTTAAGTTGCAATGCAATTAAAGACAGTTTTGTTTAACTGATGGAGGGCTTGGAGATGTTTCATGAAGGGAACTGCTATGCACTCATGCATGCATCAAATTGAATCAATAAAATTAGGACTCAATTGTCAAAGGAAGAAACAACTCAGCTTTTCTACATCTGTAGATTTGGTACGCATTTTTGATTAAGCTTCCAATAGGGCTTAATTTCGTTACCATAGTGAATAGTGCCAATAGTCTTGCTGAGCAAACCTACTCAATTCAGTGAAGCTCAAATTCATTGAGATATGGATCAATTCAATGAAAATAATGCTGGGCTTCAACTCTAGCTGATTCATTGGATTTTGATCAGTCATATGCTTTAGAATACGCTATAATTAAATCATTGCAATCCTCTTTCTCATTAGGGATATCCATCTGCATATACATATAGAAGCACAAATATAACAGACATATACTTCTTTCCTTGCTCCCCAACATTGTAAGTTCCATTGAACTCCCCTTTAATAATCAGACGGTGTGGTATTCATACAGAAAATCTACATTCTATTGCATAGATTTGATGTACTTCTGTGCATCTGGAAGACACAAGATAAGTAAAAGCTAGTAAGAGCTTATTTCTGATAGACTGCAATGTTATTAATCAATGCTTTGTGATAGAAGAAAATCTCTTGTCCTTGGAGAACTTTTTGCTTAATTGTACATTTATTAAAAATGCAAAGTTTTCCTGATCTTGACAGAATTCTCATCCCGATATTCATATGGAGAAGACTTTGGATGAGAGATTCTTGGGTTTAATCAAAATTTCAAGATCTCTTTTTAAAACTAGTATCATTCAGGATTGCCTAATTGTTATGAGCTTTCTATACACTCTTGAAATAAGTAAATAAAACCTGTCAGAAAATAATATAGGCTTAATTTTAATTTGTGACCTGCAGTTTTATTTGCTTTTTTGTACATTCTGTATACTACTTGTTGTGTGGTATAACTACCTTGTGAGTTATAGTGATCAGAAATTTGGCTTACAGCTTTTTTTTCAGCCAGATTCAGGGTTTCTTCCCTGGAATATAAAATAATATAGAAAGGATTTCTCAAACATTCATCTTTTAATTAGGAGAGAGGTTGCTATTATTTTGTACACTCTTATACAAAAGCTATTTTTTTCTGATAGCAGAATGACCCAGGCTTTCTTCCCTGCAGTTTCAAGAATGAAGCATGCAATCTTATGCATACTTATTTGAATTTAATTAAGCCCACTGAATGAATGGGATTTACTTTTGAATAAACAGCACATGGATTTTATTGGGTATGACAATTACTACTAGCATAACTGCAGAGGTAAAACCCCTCCATGTTACATCGCACATAGTCTAAAGGTAAAATTCTGAGAAGAATTTATTTAAATAAACTATTCTAAACCCAAAAGGACTTTAGAACATAAAGTAGTGGCTTGAGGCCTTATAGGTATGTTGGAATTCAGCTCCCATAATGGTGCTGAACCTCAACTTCTCTGAAGGACACCATCCTGGAAAAGTTGTTTTGAAATTGCTTCCTAGGACATTTCATCCTCTTTTAATGAAAAGCGAATTTATCAGCAAACCAGCATCATTGACATTTGCATCCAAATCCCAGCAATGAAGATAGAGGAGCATTGCTCTGGACTGGTCTGTTTTATACAGAAATCTCCTCATATCAATGTGAGAAAAAAAGTAATCACCCTTTTTGTTATCTACGTTTGTCTCTGCTGGTGTGTAAAATCATCCTCAGTTTTCCAAGTCTGGTCAACTGGCCAAAAGACATTTCCCAGAGCCATAGTCCAGACTTGAGGTGGGAAGAAGTCACTACTAGGCCCACGAGCTTTTTTGAGGGTGGGAGAGACAGAGCGAGGGAGGGAGAGTGGGTGGGTGGGTGAGAGAGAGAAAGAGAAAAAGAAGAAATAAAAAGGAAAGGTGCGCTCGGGCATGAAGAGCAAGGCTGACATTTTCCCAGCCACCCTCCTCGGGGCGGGGGGCGAGATGCGCCTTAATAGGGAAGACGACGAAAAAAGGAGGAAGCGAGCTGGAAGTCCTCCTCCTCCCCCTTTTTTCCTTCTTCTTCGCGCTGGAGGGAAGCTGGTGCGGCGGGATCAGCTCCAGAGCCTCTAGGTGCCGGAGGAGCGACGCTGCCTGCGGAGGGAGGGGGGGGGGAGCTGCGGGAAGAGCCGGGGAAGCGTCTCCTTCTTCTGCGCTTCAGGCAATGATGGCGCGGCGAGTGCCTCCTCCCGCTTGGTAGCGTTTGGAACCGCTGAGGACCAAGGCAAAGCCGCTCGTTTCATTTAGGGCGGCCGGGAAGGTTCCTGAGCGCTGAACGCGGCGCCCCGCAGGCGGAGTGGGCGGGCTGCGCTGGGCCGGTGTGTGCCCGGCGCGCGCCAGAGGTCCTGCACAGCCGCCGCTGCCGCCTGGATGCCAGAGGCTCCCCGGGAGCCGGCGGCCAAGGGCACTCAGCGGCAGCTGGAGAAGGAAGAGGAGGAGGAGGAAGAAGAAGAGGACGACGATCCCGGGCGCGGAGCAGGGGGCCTTTCCGGGGCAAGCTGGTCCTGGCCATGGCCTCCAACTTTAACGATATAGTCAAGCAAGGCTACGTGAAAATCCGCAGCAGGAAGCTCGGGGTGAGTGAGAAGGGGGAGCCGAGCGCTTTGTTTCTCCTCCCCCCCCCCCTCCTTCCCCGCCGTCATCTCCCGGGCTGGGTGGCGGAGATGGAAAGACGGGCAGTCTTCGGAGCTAAGGGACGTTGGGTCTGGCTTGCCGAGGGGGGTGGTTTGGCTGGTCAGGTGCGGGGGGGGGGGGGCAGGGCTCGCTATTTTGCCTCGGGTTCCCCGATCGCTTGCCTCGGAGCTGCTCGCTCTTGACTTCGGGGTGCCAGGGGTTTTTTTTTCACCCTCTCTCTCTCTCTTCTTTTTCCTCCGTGCCTAGGGCGTCTGTCTTGCCCGCTTCCCGCGAGGAAGGCAGCACGCAGTGTTGGCATCTCGGGAGGCGTGAGGGCAGGCATCGGGGTTTATTCGGGGAGAAAGCCCCGCGAATGTCAAGTCGGAATTGATCTCGACTAAAGTGTGGCTTGGACTGCGGCTTGTTACCGCGGCTGGCATTAGACGCCGCTGGGCTGTGCTTTGGCTAGGAATCTGGCTGAATTCATCCGGGAGGATTGTCCTTTTCACTCGACCTGGGTTTTTTTGGGGGGGGTGGGGGTGGAGTGTGTGTGTACATTTTTTGGGGAGGTGGGTGGAAGATTTTATTTGCATGGCGAGCTTGAGTGGAGTCGTCCACATATGTAAACTTCCTTTTTCTCTCTCTTTCTCTTTAAAAAAAAGACAACCCTTTTAGGCTGAAATCCTAAATGATTTTGACCAGTGAATAAATCCCCCCCCCCCCGAAGATAATGAGGTTTCAGGAGAAAGATTGTGTAGGACTGAGTTGTGGGGGAATGGGAAGCAGAGAGGCTCCCCTGATGTTTCCCTCTCTGGTTCAGATAGCAGCGATTAACAGGTTGGAGTGTGACTGGGTCAAAGGTCAGGACTTGGTTGAAAACTTTGTGCAGAAACATTTCCTCCTCCTCCTCCAACCACCAGGAGAAAGCTTGACAGAGCTGATGAGATTTCAACTTGAACAGCTTCTGTGAGAAGGCAAGCAGGAGTGGTGGGGAGCAGGAAAGAGAAAAATGCACAAAAAGGTCTCCTGGGTGGAGCGGTCTGATACTGGATTGATAGGACAACAGGGGAACCCCAGTTAGCTAAGGCTCTCGGCAGGTGGCAGCACCTGGCTGACCTTGGAAAAGCTTAGAAGATAAGCAGGGTTGAATCTACTTATGCTTTGAATGAAAATCCACCAGGCAATTCCTGGATTCCACCCTGGAAAAAATTTAAAACCATGGGAGGAAGCAGAGCAAATATCTTTTTTTTTGTTGCCAAAATTTTACTGTCCCTGGATGTAGTTAGCAGGGGTAGAATGCAACTTAAGGCTTTTACTTTCACTCAGGTAGCTAAGGCTCAACACCACTGGTGGAAAATATGCAGATTCAGTGCATAGGGCAGATGGTCTAGGAATTGGCAGGTGGCAGTTGCTTTTTCTTCACTTCAGCTGAAAGATTGTATAGGCTTGCAAAGGGAAGATTTATGGCTTTAAAGAAAACATTACTGTCACTTAGAATGATGATAAGTAATGAAAAGGGATTCACCTAATTTTTGGCACTATCGTCGGCTTCTGAATTTGGCTGGCTAACAGGAGTCAAAAAAAGGCTGTAGCTCTTACTGAATGCTGTCATCATACTTACCCAGAATAGATAGTTCTTTAGGAATTTGTTAGGAAATATGGCTGTTCTGAGAGTATTTGACAGGTTGAAGGCAAATAGTATACAAAGTCTCGTGTATAACCAGAAGGTTTGCTCTTGTTGCACGTTACAAGAATTTTATCCTGCTACAAGCCAAATGAATGTTTATTTATTATTGTAACCTGGCAAATTACTAGATGTTTTTAATGATAAAAGATACAATACGATCAATAAATTCCATTTTAAATTTAAAAAGTGTGATGATTCCTGGGGAATTATTGTTTGCTTTTCATAGTAATCTGCTGCTTGCTGTGAACTGAATAGTTTACATCGTACTTGTCAAGCAATATCTGAAACAGATTGTCTCCAATTAGTTGCTCTATACATACTTGAAAACACTGTACATAATTGAAAAAATAAGTACAAAAATGCTGCTGATTATCATGATGTATTTGTATTTATTTTGATGATAATCAAGATTGTTTCTTTGTTTGGAAAGAGTGTTCTTTTGCAAATCGCAACATATTAAATTCTTTTACATCCCTTAACCTCCTCATATCTTCAATGTGAAAAAGGTAATAAGCATTTTTAAGGAGTGGTCTAAAATTATGCCTCTTGTTTATCAGACTAACAAATTTTAAAGATAGGCCACAGCTATTCAAAATGACAGTTCTTTTTATTTATTTTTTAAGTTTGAAAAATAAATATAGCTGCCATAAAACCAGAATAAATAGTTACATATACCTGTTTATCCATAACCATCATATTATTCTTTTTGGGAACAAACAATGCTATGGAAAGGATAGGAAAGGAGTAAGAAATAGTTAGCCAGGGAATTAAAACATCATGAATGAAAAAAAAAAGGACACAAAAGGCAATTTTAGTTTACTTAACCATGATACCATTCCATACCACTTGGTTTTGAAAACTATCCATGCTGTCTTCAGAACCATATACCGTATTTTTGGGAGTATAAGACGCACCCTTCCCCCCCTAAAAGAGTATGAAAATGTTGGTGCATCTTATACACCATTTTTGGCCCCATTTTTGTGAAAAATGGGCAAAAAATGGGCCGCTTTCCACCAAAAGGGTGTTTTTGCCTCCCCCCCCCCCCCAGAAGCACTCTGCAGGGTTCAGCAGGGCTAAGGGAAGGGGAAAATGCCTCAGGATTTGTGGGCCAGAAAAGACAAAATCTTTTTTTCTTACTTACCTCTTCAAAATCTTGGTGCGTCTTATCCACCGGTGCGTCTTAAAGTCCGAAAAAATACAGTACGACTTCATACATTTTGTTCTTTAAGCTTCTCATCTCTCTATTTTTCATGATCTCATCAACTTCATCCAACCAATAATTGTGTCAGTTATCCCTGACTCATTCAGTCTTCCTTTGTTTATTTGTTTTCTGGTTCAGTCTTCATTAATTCTCTTTATATAAACAGAAGTACCCAATCCACATTCATTCAGTACCTAGTCATTCTTGACCCTACTTCTTCTTTCAAGTTTTTAAATTTGAAGATGTAGCTATCATTTTTTTAAACAAAAAATCTCATAAAATTGATGCAAATATTGCTTAAAGACAGAACAATTTATAGGCTAAACAAATGCCTAAATATTTAATTAGAATTTTTTTCATGCTAATATATTTGAATTGTTTTCAACAGATAACATTTTGTATGGAAAAGACAACTTTCTAGACTAGTGCTGGCGAACCTTTTCAGCACCAAGTGCCGAAATGGGAGAGTGCGTGCATGCCGGAAACTGGAAGAGTAGCCACCCGATATGCATGCACATGCCGGGAAGATGATTTGGTTTCCAGTGTGCGCATGCACACTGGCCACCTGGTCTTCTGGTTTCTGGCGTGGACCAAGACCAGCTGGCCGGTGTGCATGCATGCGCCGGAAAACGAAAATAATCTTCCTGGCATGTGCATGCACACTGGGTGGCTGCTCTTCCAGTTTCCAGCATGCACACACTCTCCCATTTCGGCACTTGGTGCTGAAAAGGTTCGCCAGCACTAGTCTAGAAAGTTGTTTTTTCCGTACAAAATGTTATCTGTTGAAAACAATTCAAATGTTTCCGGCGCTCCCACGTGTGTGAAGACCAGCTGGCTGGTGCGCCGGAACATAGAAGAGCAATGGGCGATGGTTCATGTTCCTGGAGAGACAGCTCTGTGTGCCGCTTCTGGCACGCATGCCATAGGTTTGCCATCATGGTTCTTGATCTTCTCTTTTTAAACTGGTGTATTATCTAACTTGATTTATCTAATCTGGTTTTTAGCATGATGGTTAGCAAAGATTTCTTCAACATTGGAATGATAGTCCAGCATCAGATTGGACATATAGGATCGCCACTAAGTTCAATAATGACATGGGAATTATTTAGAATGGGGTTTTGTCATGCTCCATTTAATATTTTTCCTTGTTTCGGTGACTTTAGCATGAAAAATGACTAATGTCAAATACTTTTCCATCCCTACCCTACGCCATTGATATAAAGCAGTGATATATACACGATGCTTTCCATATTTTTGCTGAATTCATTTGGTCCATTTCCATTTAAACTGAAGTTGATAGTAATTGATCTAAAACAGAACAACCGATCAACACCTGATTGCTTATCAGTGATTCCATTCCTTTGTATGATACATATTTTCATTTTAAGATGATGTAAGTGAATTTTAAGTATTTAATGATAATGGCTACGATGTTACAAAAAGTTACTTCCTTTTGAAAAACAACAGATAAATGGATTTTTGTCACAAGATCTGATGAACAGAATCAACATGTTAGATTTTACTAAAAATGTCCAAATATTTTTCCAAATTGGAGTTGGAACACATTTAATAATCTCAATGATCAGCATTTATTGGTCTGTTTTACTTTATAGCTTTGATTTTTCAAGTTGATCTGTGGAACATTGTTGGCTGGATTCACTTGCCCGGATAAAATTATTGAACTAAGTAATCCACTCTTTAGTATCTCTTTAATGTTTGTTGTTATGCCGCGATAAAGCCTCCACTAGTTTTAATTATATATCTGAAGAAAAACTACACATAGTAGACCACTACATATACTTGGGCAATGGATCTCAATGGACAGTGATACAATAAAGAAAACTGAACAGCATGTTAAATGTGGTTAGTAGGCATTCGGCAAGCTAAGTATAATTTTCAAGAACAACCTCCCCCTCCCCGCATGCCTGATGAGTGTGCGCTACTTGTTCTAACATATACCAGTGAAATATGGACACTAACCTCACAATCGATACAAAAACTACGAGTGAGTAAAGAGCCATGGAAAGATACATGCTCAGCACTACAAGACAAGATAGAAAGCTCTGCACATGGATTAGAGAATAAATAAAAGCATATAATATCATTAAGGAGTAAAAGAATTTCAATGGAAATTGGCTGGTCACATATCAAGAAGAAGAAGAAGAGGAGGGGGGGGGGAGGAGGAGGAGGAGGAAGAGAAGAAGAAGAAGAAGAAGAAGAAGAAGAAGAAGAAGAAGAAGAAGAAGAAGAAGAAGAAGAAGAAGAAGAAGAAGAAGAAGAAGATTTATTTAAAAACGTGCCTAGGTGTTTTGTTGGGCAAAAATGCCAAACCAAAGTTAGTAAATATATTGTGCCTTTATATCAGGTAGGTAGATGATTTTCTTTATTATTCACCTGGTTATTGAGATAGGGGTATCATTCAAAAGAAGAAGAAACAATAAAAACAGAAATACCAAGGGAAGGCCAAAAAAAAAAAAAGTGGTGGCAGTAGGAGCACCTTCTGATTTCCTGCTGGCTTCCCCATTGAGTCTTGGGAGTCAGGAATCCCAGATTTTGGATGTATTCTACAAATTAGCCCATTTAAGCTACCTTGGTTCAAAATTTTGTTGCTCCACATTGCACCATTTTACCCAGTTAAAAGTCATGACACTGAGAATTCTAATAGCATATAGATTCTATATTTTTGGAACTACACTATAACATCTGGAATTTTCATTTCTGCATTGGTTAGATAAAACTTTCACTGTTTTCATAATCTGCATTAGGAGGAGAGTTAGCTGTGTAGTTAAAATTGTTATTATCTCAAGGAATTATATGTACTTAATATATTACATGAATGTACTCCCCTTTCAAGAGAGGTAAAGGGGAGGCCTGAGAAATTTCAAATTGTTCTGTAAGTGACTAAAAGCTTATCATACTGATAGCATATATTATCTCTGTTTGGGTGTGCTTTTCTTTGCAAAAAGGGAGTTCATGACTAAGGCAAATCTAATGCAAACTGACCTTTGAAACATGTTTTCTTGACATGTCCTTTACTCCTGAATAAAAGGATTAACTTTGCTGGAATCCCTGCTACAGAATCTTCAATATTTTTGTTATGGGATTTATGTTTTTGTTTTTAAGATAGCAGCTTAATTTTTTTTAGAAGCTGTATTTTGAAAGCTGTATTTTGGAACCTGCATTGTAAAAGCGAAGAAGTGCTAAAACCCATAGTCATGCCATTTGAAAGGCTGGCTCATTCCAATACAGAAATGTTCTTATTTTCTTTTAGTTGTGAAAATAGGGTTAGCTTAGGTGAAGGTTAGCTTAGTTGAAGGTTCTAAGTGAGATAAATTTCTATGTCTCCCTGAAGATGGCAGAATGAGCTATAAGGTTTTACCCTAAAAGGCAGGAGCCTGGGTCAGAGCATGAAAAATGAGAAAATTTGGGGGAGAAAATGTTTATTATTATTATCTGCATTCTAATAATAAAATACTAATATTATTATAGTAGTACTAATAACAACTATTACCGGTAGTTCTTAACATAGGACTACAATTCAGCCCAAAATTTATGTTGCTAAGTGAGACCGTTGTGAAGTGAGTTTTGCCCCACTTTTTCTTACCACAGTTGTTAAGTGAATCACTGTAGTTATTAAATTATTAACAAGGTTGTTCAATAAATCTGTCTTTCCCCATTGATTTTGTTTGTCAAAAGACCAAAAAATGTGATCACATAATCCTGGGACACTGCAACTATCACAAATATGAACCAGTTGCCCAACATCCTAATTTTGATCACATGACCATGGGGATGCTGCAATGGTCATATGCGTGAAAAATGGTCCTAAGTCACTTTTTTTCAGTGATGTTGTAACTTTGAACGCTCACGAAATGAACTGTTGTAAATCGATGGCTATCCGTACTTGTATAAAACTTTGAGTACTGGTTAGCATTTGTATTAAAATTCAAGATTTATATCTACAAGTACTATTAGGAATATATGTCATTGAATTTTGAGTCAGGTTTTTATATTTCATAGATGCATGCCACTGATTTTAAGCCAATTTCAAAGTGGTTAAAAATATCATTTAGAAAGGGGGTTGTATTCATTATAATGTAAGCTGATCGAATAACTAATTGCAATGCTTTTGTTGATGTTATTGCACAAGTCATGATGGAATATAAAATATTTGTCCTACTTTAAATGTCTATTTTCAAAAATTACTGTGATGTGGAATATTATTTTTATTTTCAGTATTTATTGTCTTTACGAGCAAGAAAACAAAGTACCATTGATCTGACTTCCAAATCAACTCATTTATATTTAAAGCTGGCTGATTACTTCCAATGTCATTTTAATCAGAAAAGAAGTAAAAGTCACTCATATTTCTTTTTTCCCCTCCTCTCAAATATGCTATAATTTTTAAAGGAAGATCTCCAACTTTCATTTTGGAATGTCATTTGCTGATGAGATTGTATATCTTTTAACAGAAGCAAATTAAGTAATATTTGCTTTCTCTTTCCTTTCAACAGAATAAGTTGGTTGATTGATTATGTGCCATCAAGTTGGTATTGACTCTTAGTGACCATAGTAACTAAGTGAATAGGTTTTCTCAAGTAGGATAAAAATTGATATTAAAATAGCTTGAAGTAAGAAATATCTGGTTGCAATACTGGCTTAAAGTATATCCATAGCTGGAGAAAAAGAAATCACTGCAGAATTTGTCTTGTATATCAGGAAAACCTATTTGTAAATCAGCATAGTAGTTTCTGTTGTAACTGGGAGAAATTATCTGAGAACTTGGCACATTATTAGCTATCTGATGTGGAGATGTTAGCAATCAACAATTTCGTGTATGTGTTGCAACTTGGGCATAGAAATCACATCACATCTCATCATTGTTCTCCATCATATGCTTATGAATTTGGAATCAATTTAACTTGGAGCTTTGGAGCTTTGCATTTATATCCACTAATAAAAGTGAACAAGAAGATATTGGTGTAATTAATAACTGTGTATTTATTGCAATAAACAAACATCTATAGCCACTTTTTATCTTGTTTAGATATACTTTTTTTTACATAGGAACTCATTTGTTGTTGTAATGTAGTTAACTGGAGTTTCTTTAATAAATCATTCAAGCATTATTTATATATATACATTGAATAAGGGAAAATAGCCTACACTATGCTGATGACACTACTCTGATAGCTGAAAATGCAAATGTTCTGGAAGTCTTGCAATGAAAATTAACAGCATTTGAAAAATGGAGATAAGATTTAATATAAAACCAAACAAATATTAATAGCTAGAGCAATCAGCTTTAGAATGGACAATGAAATAATCAAGTGGTAAATAGTGTTTACTTTTTAGAATTATATCAATAGTAAAGGAAGCAACAGTGAAGAAATATGCAGAGCTTGATTGGACAGCAATTAAGGCCTTAGAAAAGATAATTCAAGTGTCACAATCTGTCTAAGAAGATCAAAATCATTCAGGCAGTGATTTTTCCTGTGACACTATGAAAAGTGAAAGTTGCACTTGAAAAAGCTGGATAGAGTATTGATCCTTTTCAATTTTGGTGTAGGAGAAGGCTTCTAAGAATACCACAGATCAAAGAAACAAATATATCAGTGAACAAATCAATAAAGAATTCAGTCAAGGATCAAATGATCAAAATTACCATATTTTGGAAACACCATGTGACACCTTAGCTCTCTGGAGGAGTCTATACTGCTGGGAAAGATTAAAGAAAAGGGAAGAGGATAGCCAGCAGTAGAGAAAGGCAATTTGGTCTAGTGGTTAAGGCACTAGTGGAAGAGTATGAGTTCAAGTCCGGCCTTAGCCATGAGAGCCAGCTGGGTGATCTTAGACCAGTCACTCTTTCAGCCCAACTAAGCTCACAGGGTTCCTATAGGCAAAATGGGAGGAGGAAGACAATTTAATCACATTAGTGCTACACCTAATGGATATATTTGACGCCTTGAGTTATTTGTAAAAAATGATAAATGTTAGATAGAAGAAATAAGAAATAAAATAAATGATGAATGGAAGCAATTACAGTGTGATGTTAGGCATCCCACTGAAGTATGAAGTTAGCGGCAGACTATCCTGGGGAAATGTGTGGACACTAAGAGTTAATACTGTTTTGATTGCACTAATCAATCTTCAGTCACACTTCATACTAATATGTAACCAGGATAAACAGTGTGTAATTCTCATGCAACATGTAGCACACTATTTGTGGTTACACTCATCCTGAAACAAGATTGCTGAAATTCAGTAATAAAAAGCCAAGTCTAGGGATATGATGCTTTTTCCAAAAAAACCACACAAAAATATAAACAATGGGAGCCTTCTAAAAGACAAATCCCTTCCATTTCAGTTTTAGCCTCCACAAACATTGCCTGAGATTGTGTCATGAAAAGTGGCATTTTTCAGTCCAATCCTAGTGTGTGAACTCAGTCATGAGGTTAATTGAACACTGCCACTATCTAGCTGGAACACAAATTAGCTGACTAAAGAGCTAACTTTTCCATGGGCGAGGTCATTTAAGGATATAAAGGCGAAAAAGTTGCATGGATTTATTCTGGTAAACTAGGCAAACATTTAACCAGAAATGAAAATATATTTGACTGAAAGTGCAACACTAATGTAGTTTTGAGTTAAGTTGTTCTGGTAATTCAAAATATGGTTTTGCTTAAAGGCAGAGCTTGTGATATCTTTGTACCAATGCCCTGAGCATGAATTAAATTACTGTCAATCAAGAAATGTATTTTTGTCACCTAGTGTTATAAGCCTAAATGATACCTAACACTAAATTGATAGATGAATCAATCATCTATTTTTTGATCATATGTTATATACTACTTAAGAACATAAATATTACATGGAGTTACAAATATCTTTCCCAAGAAATGTAATATTTCACTGCCGTGTGATAATTTTTAAATATTTTGAACTTCCTTCCTTTCTTAGAAACTGGCATGTTTACATGTTAATCGTGTGATTTTATTTTAAACAGTTTCAAAATTCTAAGCATGTATGCATGCATCTGTATTGTACACACACCTATATGGACATATTTTGTTTGATGTATGATATTTCAACTGGCATTTATGTATTGGTGTTTTAAATATTTAGTTATATAACCTAACTAGTATTCTCAAGATTTTAATTCAATACATTTATAAACAACTCCTGTAAAAATAGCTGTATTGGCTTCCAACAATAATTAGCTACAGATGAAATTATTAGCATTTTTCATAAATATTTTTTATTCTTGCCACATTAACATAATTTCAATAATTGGATGGTTTTCACTGCAACTGTTCCAAAACAAAAATAAAAGAGCCAAGGAATGTTTTTGTCTGTGGTGGAACAGCTGAACATTATATGGTACCAAGCAGTCACAGTATGTTTTAACCCTGCCCTAGATGGACCCAATTTTGAGCAAATGATTTAGATATATCTTGGCAGGAGCTATATCGAACTATGATTGCCTAATCATTATTTTTTAACAGTCTGCTGATACAGATGGTAGCTACTGCATTATGAGTATTATGAGCTTGCATGTCGTGCCTTTGGAGTTGCCCATCAGCTACATAAAATTTCTCACATATCAATAGTATTTCAGCAATATCACATTATGACAGTATTACTCTTCCAACATCTGTTCTTTTCTCAGGAAAATAATTTAACCAGTGTTAAATAGACAGCCCTCTCCAGTGTGTCAACATTAATTATGCTTGCATCCTTTTATCAAAAACTGGCTTTTGCTAGTATGGTTTGCTAGTTCAGAGTGGATGTTACACTATTACAGCTAGAAATGGAAATACAAATACTATACTATATATTTGTTACATAAGAGGTATCATCATCATCATTTCTATTTCTATTTCTATTTTTGACTTTTATACTGCGCATCATCATCATCATCATCATCATCATCATCATCATCATCATCATCATCATCATCATCATCATCATCATCTTAGCCATTGTCTATCCACTCCGAGATGAAGGACTCTTCTACATGTTTCCAAACAATACAGTCCTGAGCTTTCCTTTGCCAATTGGGCCCACAATATTTGCTGATGTCATTGATCCATCTTGTTTTAGATCTCTTTTGTGGACACTTTTTATCAAGTGGACTCCATAAGAGGTATATAAGTTCAGAGGTCATGACTCCAATAAGAAGCTTTTATATTAAAAAAAAAACAAAATTGCTTTCAAAAAAGGAAAATACTCTTGGTGTTTTATTTCTTCTACTTTTGTAGTTGATATGGAAACATGTAGACTATATGTCTACAAAAGATGGGCATATCTTGATATGAATATTATTCTTAAATGAGTTATCCATAGTTTTATTCTGATTCTCTTTAGCTTCAAAAAGATTATGGTGTGTCAGTAAGTCAGAATGCAACTAAGTATCTTTAATATAAACAGAATATACACATTTGTGTGAGTGTCTATACACACACACACACACACACACACACACACACACACACACACTGGATTTTAGGTTATGATTTATAAACATGCATGAATCTTTATTTTGAGTCTGAAAAGAAGTAATTTAGAATAACTTAGGTCTCCAAAATGTTCCAAGTGCTTGGATTTATTTTTGAAAAATAAAAACAAAATAAAACTAAAAAAAAAAGTATCATGAATGATACAGTGTTAGTCCACACATAATGGAAAAATAGGACTCCCATTTCCTCCTTCTGAAGTGTTTTTGTGATGGGTTAAGGGAAGGTGAATAATGAAATCAGCATTGTACTCAGGTTCAGCCTCCTTTGTATGTATATTGTTGAGAGTGTGGTGGCTCAACAGTTTCCCCGACATCTGGAGAAAGTTGATTATCTAGACCCGCGCCAGTCCGGCTTCCGGCCCGGTCACAGCACCGAAATGGCATTGGTCGCGTTGGTAGATGATCTCTGGAGGGCACGGGATAGAGGTTGTTCCTCTATCCTTGTCCTATTAGACCTCTCAGCGGCTTTTGATACCATCGACCATGGTATCTTATTGCACCAATTGGGGGGGTTGGGGCTGAGAGGCACCGTCCTATGGTGGTTCTCGTCTTACCTCTCTGTTCGGTCGCAATGGGTGTTGGCAGGAGGGCAGAGGTCGTCCCCGAGGCCACTCACATGTGGGGTCCCTCAGGGGTCGGTCCTCTCGCCACTCCTGTTTAACACCTACATGAAGCCGCTGGACGAGATCATCCGTGGTTTTGGGGTGGAATACCATCTGTACGCTGATGACACTCAGTTGTACATATCCACCCCAAACCACCCCAACGATGCCGTCGAGGTGCTGTCCCGGTGTCTGGAGGCCATACGGATCTGGATGGGTAGTAACAAACTCAGACTCAACCCGTCCAAGACCGAGTGGCTGTGGTTTCCGGCACCCCGGTTCAGCCAGATAAGTCCAACACTGGCCATTGGGGGCGAACAACTGGCCCCCGTGGAGAGGGCGCGCAACTTGGGCGTCCTCCTGGATTCGCGGCTGTCCATGGAGGACCATGTGACGGCCGTGGCCAGGGGGGCGTTCTATCAGGTACGCCTGATACGCCAGTTGCGCCCCTTACTGGACCGGGGAGCCCTTCGCACAGTCACTCAAGCGCTTGTGACATCCCAGCTGGATTACTGTAACGCTCTCTACATGGGGCTCCCCTTGAGGTGCACTCGAAAGCTACAGTTAGTACAGAATGCGGTCGCGCGGGTGATTATGGGTGCCTCAAGGCAAACCCACGTAACACCTCTCCTGCGCGAGCTGCACTGGCTGCCTGTGGCCTTTCGAGTGCGCTTTAAGGTGTTGACGACCATCTTCAAATCGCTCCATGGCTCGGGGCCTAGCTATATACGAGACCGTCTCCTGCCCCATACATCCCTTCGTCTGATCCGCTCCCACAGAGAGGGTCTTCTCCGGGTGCCGTCAGCGAGGCAATGCCGGCTGGCGACACCCAGGGGAAGGGCCTTCTCTGTGGCGGGCCCGGCCCTCTGGAACAACCTACCCCCCGACCTTCGCACTATCTCGGACCTCCGCCTCATCCGCCAACGTCTTAAGACGTATCTATTCCAACAAGCCGGCCTAGGATAGCCCCTACTTCTGACTTTTAAAATTAAAATTAATTTGGTATGGTTTTAAAATGGGTTTTTAGCACGGGTCTAATAATTTAATATATTTTAAATCGATTTTGTATTTTGTATTTTGTGGTTTTAATAATGCCTGTGCGCCGCCCTGGGTCCTAACAAGGAGAAGGGCGGGGTATAAATTTAATAAAATAAATAAAATAAAAAATATTGTGATATCACATATGAAACGAGCTGACGGTATGCTGTTTTGGGATTTTGACAAAGAAACCACATCATAGTGGTTGGGTTTACATTTTTGTCAGGCCAAAATGAAACAAATTGTGTTACATCTTAATGTAATGCATAAACGTATGGAGGTACTAATTTCTTCCAACTTTCTTTCAAAACTACAACTGTTCTCAGATGCCTTATGGTCAGATTTTGATGAATGATCTTAAGGGCATCAGGGATTGAAAAGAAGATTTGAGATTTTGTTTAAGTAACTCTGGTTTTGGTTTTTATAATTCATATAATAATAATTAAAAAACAACAATAATTAAAAAAAAACATTCAAAGAATTCACAAGATATTAAAGTCCAAATTGAGTGGAGGAAACATCATAAAATCAATAAATACCTGAGCTATACCTGTGATTCAATGCTCTGCAGGAATAATTTACTGGACCCAGATGGAGTTGGACAATTTGGACAGAAAAACAAAGAGGTTTATGACAATGAAACATGCCTTGCAGCCTAAAAGTGATGTTGACCAATTATATCTACCAAGAGCAAAGAGTGGTCAAGGTCTCCTACAAGTAAAGCAGACTGTGGAAGAAGAAAGACACAGCTTGAATGACTACATCCAGAAAAATGAAGAACCAATGATTAAGGAAGTCAATAAAGGAGCCTTCTGAAGACAACTAAGTTGAAAGCTGAATACAAGAAATAAGTAATTGAGAAATTAGCTGAAAATTGGAAAAACAAAGCTGTGCGTGGCCAATACTTGAAAAGTATTGAAGGCAAAACAGACCAAAAGCTAACCTGGAACTGGTTAAGATCAGGAGTACTGATTGAGCGATTATGGAAAAAGAAATGATGTGTTGTCCCGAGTGTAATTGGAGCCCTTGGAGCAATACCTAAAGGGCTACCTTGCTATTTGAAAATTCTAAATTTACCGGACTTGAACATTCAGATTCTATAAAAATTCACCCTACTTGGAACAGCTTATATCCTCCAACATTACCTTAACAGTTCCTAGGTCCTTGGTTAGACCTCGAGCAGTTGAGCTACCAACCAACCCCAAAGGCTGTCAATACAGCCCCCATACATCCCTTCGTCCGATCCGCTCCCACAGAGAGGGTCTTCTCCGGGTGCCGTCAGCGGGGCAATGCCGGTTGGCGACACCCAGGGGAAGGGCCTTCTCTGTGGCGGGCCCGGCCCTCTGGAACGACCTACCCCCCGACCTTCGCACTATCTCGGACCTCCGCCTCTTCTGCCAACGTCTTAAGACGTATCTATTCCAACAAGCCGGCCTAGGATAGCCCCTACTTCTGACTTTTTAAAAATAAATCAATTTGGTATGGTTTTAACATGGGTTTTTAGCACGGGTCTACTAATTTAATATATTTTAATTGATATTGTATTTTGTGGTTTTAATAATGCCTGTGCGCCGCCCTGGGTCCTAACAAGGAGAAGGGCGGGGTATAAATTTAATAAAATAAAATAAAATAAATTTCACCAAAGATTAACCACAGAATAACAACAACAACAATAATAAAAATATTGTTCTTAGAGCATAGCCTAGAATGGAAAGTTCCATCTGAATTCTCCTCCAGTTTTTGTGCTGTAAAGCTAGTATTTTTGCATGCACTAATTTACAAACATTATGTTTTATGAGAAATATAAATCAGAATTAATTGCATCTGAAAATAATACTGTACAGATGTTAGAATACAGTACAGTTCAGATCGGCATTATTTGTTCTGACAAGGAAATTCTTCAACTGGTTCGCTAGTTCACGGTACAGTTTCTTTGGGACTTAGTTGCCTAATCAAAAGAAAATCAATTAAGTCTTAAATTAAATGGATTAAATAGTAAAGTAATTAGAAGCCTTGGTTATTAAAAAGTGTTTCAGTTTAAGTTACTTTTAATAGTGTAAGTTTCTACTCATTTACAGAGGCAAAATTCTTCCCTTGGAATTAGAATTTTTTTGCTGCTGCTATATTGGAAAGATCTGTGAAAAGCTTTTCATAGACGCTCAGATTATTTCTACTCTGTGCACATCAAAGGCGTATTATGTGCATGTATAATTTTATTACCAAATCAACATTATTAATGTCTCAGAATTGTACAGTGCAACAAATAATGTAATTGTGCTTAGAAAATATTTTTGCCTGAACAGCGTTTTAGCCAACTCCATAAAAGAAAGATATACCTGTTTGCATTTTTGTATTATGCATTTGATCTTCTAATGTATTTTGTTCTGTTTGTAGTAGATCTAGAGCCTGCAGATAATGGATGTCTCTAAACTTAATCATCCACAGACTAGTTAGCTACAACTCTTTTGTAACCATATGCTGCTCCGTTATTGTTACAGACAAGATAGGATTTGAGGAAGTGAAGTGGAAAATGAATGTCAGAAAGATCTGTGTTTCCCATTGAATCTTGTTGGGGGTCCTGAAAGTAGCAGAAAACTTTAGAAACATGTGTTTTCTTAGTGAGCCTAGGTTTGAGAACTTAATCCAATGAATTAAAGTAGGCAGGAATATACACTGCAGTGAAAAATACTACTGATATTTTACTTCTTTTCAGCATATATTTGTTAAGCAGCAGTTAAAAATATGCTTCCACAGATGATGGAACGATAGTTTATATGAAGCCAGGACCTATGATAATTGAAAACAAAAGAGAAGGGAGAAATTGCTTATTTTGAACTTTGATAAATCTTTCTTTTCTGTGGTTTTCATTCCAGTGAAAGTGATTTATTTTGCTTTCTGAAATAGCAGACAAGTTTAGGCCTGTTTCTCAGTTGGAATACTGTAGGTCAGGTAAATTGGTGATTACAAGTAAAAGAATCTGTAGGGGAAAGGGTTAACAATGGGGGTGCCGAAATCATTAGAACTTCATATTGCTAGGGGATTTCTAAGACTACAGATAACATTTGTGTCCCCTATTCCATTTCTGCAACATCTGAATAACAAAAGAATTTTAATGCTGTGAAAACCTACCTGCCTTTTCTTTTGTAAAATGTATAAAAGGGTTAAGACACAGAAAACCAACATTAAACCAAAACCAAAAATTCTTTGTTATATCATTAGAAGAGAATATTTGTAACTCAGGATTAAACTATAGGATCCTTGGTGAGTTTGGTTGTTTTCTTGCAGACATTTTATTGCAAACTAGGCAACATTATCAGTGGTTGTAGAGAATGGGGTTTGGTCTCATTTATATACAGTAGCTTGCCCTGTCATTGTTGATGGGAGTTGTTTTGGTGGTTCTTTGATTGGGCTGTTGTTTAGTGTTAGCTTGTTTGGCAGGTCTTTGATTGGGGTATTGTTTGCTTCTTGATTGTTGGTCTAATGTTAATTTTAGTCTCAATCTCTGCTTATCTGAACGTTGATTGCTGGCCAGGCGGTGTTTTGGTCTTTTTGTTTCCTTTATGGCTTTTTGATTATCTTTTTTGAGTTGGTTGTATATTATGAATTATAAAGCATCTTACATCTATGCACGGTACCAATTTGCTTGCTTGTTTGTTAACCTGATAAAAGAATTTTAAGAAACACAAAATCACTGAGTTGAAATGCAAAATCCTATGCCTGTTATAATATCCTATAAATTATTTGGATAATAACCTGATATTTGATAAAATCTTTATACTGATACTCCAGCTGCAAGTATGAGGCTATTTTGAATGTGTAATTAATGAAGTTTTATTCACAGTTGCAACTGCAGCTGAGTGTGGCACTTCCTGCTTGTATGTGCGCATTAATATTCATATCTCCAGTTAGCATTTAAAAAAAAAAAAATCTCAGAGTTGCCGGTCTAACTTGGCTCTCCTTCCCACCATCATGTATTAATAATAAGGTAGTTTAAAGGAATCTGAGTTGCTTCATTATTTCCAAAATAAAAATACTTGAATATAGTTCAGCATTTAATTACTGTCAAGAAAAAAAATATTAGCAGCAAATAATTATATAGACCAAGTTTTTACAGATTTGAAATGTAGCATACTTTGATGAGTAGTATAAATTTTTCTGTTGCCAGGATACAAACACCCAAATTTAAGCAGATGTGTTCTTCTGGTGATATCATAAGAAATTGCCTTTAAGCAAATTGTTGCTACAGTAAAAAAAATAATAATAATAAAGTTATTCACCATATATAATACTTTTTTGGAATTAAACATGAACTATGTCTGTGATATATTTATGCTGATAATCTATAGCAAATGAGAGTGTATGAATCACGTGGCCAATATCAAATTATTGCAATAACTATTGTATATTTTTTATTTCTCTGTTCATGAAACAAGTTTTGTTACTTGTTGCAGGATTAGTAGTCTCAAAATTATGTCGTCAGAAATAAAAATGTGTTCATTTTCAAATACTATGGTCTAGAATGCTTTTTGTTTCCTCTGAAATTTCATATTCAATTCAGAATATGATTATTATGCATCCCCGCTGTGAGGAACTATAGCAAAGCCTAGGAAGCTGGAGGCAGAGCTTATTTTTCTTGTATATAAAAAATCTCCAAGTTTAAAGAAGATGAACCAAACTTAAGGAGACCTTATCAAAGGGTCATTCTGCTTTATTGCCCCCTTTATCCATGAGCAATAATATTTAACATTGGTGACATTTGTCTTTGAAGGTATAGAGAATATGTAATTTATAATTTTCCAGTATTGGGGAGGATGGTTATTTAAAAATATAGATTCTTAATGCTTATTTATACTAGCAAAAGGATTTCAAAACTTTTGGCATCGTACTTTTTAATAGCAATAGCAATAGCACTTAGATTATATACTGCTTCATAATGCTTTACAGGCCTCTCTAAACTGTTTTCAGAGTCAGCATATTGCCCCCAATAATCTGGGTCCTCATTTTACCAACCTTGCAAGGATGGAAGGCTGAGTCAACCTTGAACCTGGTGAGATTCGATCTGCCAAACTGCTGGCAGCCGGTGATCAGCAGAAGTTTTTTAGATCAATCAATCAATTAATCAATCAAATTTTTATTTGTATACCGCTCCCTCTCCCCGAAGGCACTTGGGGCGGTGCACAGGGGATTATAAAACATACAAATATACAACAATATAAATATCTAAAATCCGATTAAACTACTATAGCCCTGCGCTAAAACCTAAAATCCTAAAACACTAAAAAACCCTAAAATCTCAATTAAAAATTTAAATATACAGACTAGAGGCAGGAAAGATAAATTAGGCCAGGCCGGCCTGCTGGAAGAAATAAGTTTTGAGCTTTCGACGGAAGGAGCGGAGGTCCGGAGTTGTTCTAAGGTCGGGGGGTAGGTCGTTCCATAGGATAGGGCCTACGACAGAGAAGGCCCTTCCCCTGGGAGTCACCCACTGGCATTGCCTAGTGGACGGCACCCGGAGAAGTCCCTCTGTGCGAACGAATCGGTCGAAGGGATGTATACTTTAGCTCCCTCCCCTCCTCCTGTATCTATTAAATTCATCCATCATTTTGAACATGCTTTCACAGTATACCATAATTCCATTAATTTGTTCAATCCAGTCTTCACGTTGCTTCTCTGTTTCACCCATTCGTAGTAATTTCTCAGTTTTTTAGGTCTTCATTTGAATATTACTTTGATGCATTTATGCTAAAAAATAAAAATAAAAATGAAAAGAAACCATATTCGTTTTCCTATTCCTGCCACCTGTGTTTTTCAGTTTGGGAATATTTCCGGTAGCCCTTCTTACTGATTCTGTGATTTCTGGATCATTTCTGGATCATAATGTTTTCGTCAATCTCATGATGATGGTTGTTTTTAAAGTTATTAAAGTATATTGATTTCCAGTGAGGGTGGAAATGGTTTCAAAACCATAGAATTGATTTTATAATATTTTTTCCCTTAACTTCTCCTTTCAGAAGAATATGGAACTCTTTTTCTGTCTCAATCCCTAACACATTTTCTCCACCATTTCCAACACCTACAGCTGTTTCAACTGAGAGAGAGCTGAGGCTGAAATGTGAAGGCTGCCAGGCTGCTCATGATCAGTAATGAAGCTAATGTTAAATTTTCTTTGAGTTTCATATAGGAATATGTTGGTCATTAGATAATGCTTCAGCAATGCAACATAAATCAGCTAAAGTTGGAGATCCGTACAATCTGTAACATATTTATTAATTACTATAAGTAATATATTGCTAAATTTGCATTTCCACAAATAAAAATGCAGTAAGGTATGGTGGCTGTTTATTCCTTTGTTGTTGTGGTGGTGGTGATAGAATGGAATAGAATGAATAAGCTGGAAGAGACCTTGGAGGTCTTCTAGTCCAGCCCCCTACTCAAGCAGGAGAACCTATACTATTTCAGATAAGTGATTCTCTAGTCTCTTAAAAACATCCAGTGATGCAGTGCCCATGATTTCTGGAGGCAAGCTGTTCCACTGGTTAATTGTCCTCACGGTTAGGAAGTTTCTTCTTAATTCCAGGTTGCTTCTTTCTTTGATTAGTTTTCATCCATTGTTTATTGTCTTGTCTTCTGGTGCTTTGGAGAAAAATTTGACCCCCTCTTCTTTGTGGCAGCCCTTCAAATACTGGAATACTGCTATCATGTCACCCCTAATTCTTCTTTTCTTTTGTGATGTTGTTATCTATTCAGTTGTGTCTGACTCTTGGTGATTAAATGGACCAGGTCTCTCCACATTTTCCAGTCTTGCATTACTTTTCTCTGTTCAGATAATATGTCAAAATCATCTGATATTTGATTTATCAAATAATTACGCCAATATACAGTGATGTGTGATATTATTATAAGCACAGTTATAGGTCAGCTACATTAATTAATTTATGCTCAAAGCATAACTTTTATTGGGGGGAAACTATAAGAAATGAAAGATGTTTAGTGTCGCTTCAACTTTTATTGGCTGAGAGAATTTTTAGCCACCACATTGATATATGGAATTAGAAATAAAGTGTAAAAGAAATTGCTTTCAAGAAAATCAATGCAGCACGTATTGAAAAGAAGGAGAGTTGTATTCTGTTATGTATTTTAGTGTATTTGGGCATGGGTACACATAGAGACATACACAAGGCAATAGCCAGGGTGGTGCAGTGGTTAAGGTACTGGACTACAAGTGAAGAGGCATGGAAACTAGTTTTGTCGTGGACTCAGAGCTTGTTTTGATGAGTTTGGAGCCTTCCACCCACTCAGGTACAGACTTGAAAATCAGAAAACTTCAGTGTTCTTCATTACAAAGGGTATTATACTACTATGGATTGATTTTTGGTGATAATGGTAAAGGCACTAGGCTAGAATCCAGGAGACTGTGAGTTCTAGTCCTGCCTTAGTCATGAATCCCCACTGATCACTGCCTCATCCCTGCTCATCACATAGAGTTGTTGTTGTGGGACAGGAGGGGGAAGATTAAGTATGTTTGCTGCCTTCAGTCATTTATAAATATAATAAATAAAAGAATATTTTTTAAAACATACACATGCTATGGACATACATACATAGCTCAGTGGCCTAGAAATGGAGATAAGCATTGCTCTCTAAAGTTGGCTACGACTAACAGAGTAAAATCCATATGGACTTCTTTATCTTTACTTTTTATATAATCAGAGGAATACAGAAATGAGCATATCTGTTGTGGAAAAGCAGTTGGAGGTTTTCCCATATCAGATATATTTGTAATGTTGGATTCTTGCTTTCTGAACAATTCTTCTGTTTAAAAAAGCGGTTTTGATACTGCTGGGATATGAAGTAAGGTAAAAAGGTGCCATGTGATGAAGAGCTTATATCTTCTGGGAAGATAACCATCTGAGACATATCTGAAAGTGTGATTAAAGCATCCTTAAAAACACCAAGGGGAGCCTCATTGAAAGAAGGTAAGTCCAAGAAAGTAACTGAAGACAGATGGGAAAAGATCAGGAAAAGAAGGATAATATCTTGAATTTCATCAGACGCTTTGAGCATGGACCAAAATATGTGTTATATTTTTAAAAAGTAATTTCTCTGTTGCTCTTTAATTTTTAAAAATTGAAGTAGTATACATTATAATATACTGTATAAACCCTCAGAGGGATCATCAGTGGGACTGTTATTGTTGTGCCATTGCATTTTGAACCAACTATAGTTGCCAAATGATCTTCAGAGGTCGTCACATGTTCTGCACATTGCAATAATCCAATCACAAGGATTTGGGGTTAGTATCTTAAATCAGAGATTTGGTGTTTATGAGTTGTTCTGGAAGGTAGGCTGCCTAAACCAGTCATTCTTTTCTTAACATTTTATCATTTAATGTCATCTTGTTTTCAAGAAACTGCAAATATTTTGGAAGCCAAGAATCCTGTATTTCAATATTGTTGCTATCTCTTTCTAGTTTGTCATTTAAGTTGGTCTTGAAGTTTTAGTATTTTTAAAACATTTCATAATGCCAAGTGTAAACAATAATTTGGTATTAGCAAGCAAATAAGCATTTATATGGCAAAAAAATATATCATCTACCCTGTTTCCCTGAAAAAAGACCTCCCCGGATAATAAGTCCAATCGGGCTTTTGAGCGCATGCGCTAAAATAATCCCTCCCCCCAAAATAAGCCCTCCCTGAAAATATTGCAACACAGCAGCAGCCATGAGGTGACCATGCTCTCGCCGCCTTCTGCGCTTCAAAAATAATAAGATCTCCCCGAAAATAAGGCCAAGTGCTTATTTCAGGGGTCAAAAGAAAATAAGACCCTGTCTTATTTTGGGGGAAACATGAGTAATTTTAAATTTTGGTTTTACTGAGTCTTAAAATAAGTGAAAGTAGATTATTTGCTTAACTAGAAGAAGGTGAATCTGTATGATAACATATTGATTATCTAGGCCTCTCCTCACCCTCAATTACAAAGAGAAGGACAATAGATTCCCATTTGGATGCCTACTCAGTCAAATACTGATGCAAATTAGGATGGGACTTTACTACAACTGGTTGTCTCTGTTGCCTAGTATTTAAAACAAAACTTAAGTGCCATTCAATAAGTAGGGGAGAGAGAACAAATGAGGTTCTGACGACCATCTTTAAATCGCTCCATGGCTCGGGGCCTAGTTACATGCGTGACTGTCTCCTGCCCCATACATCCCTATGGCCGATCCGCTCCCACAGAGAGGGCCTTCTCAGGGTGCCGTCGGCCGGGCAATGCCGTCTGGCGACACCCAGGGGAAGAGCCTTCTCTGTGGCAGGCCCTGCCCTTTGGAACGACCTCCCTCCTGAACTTCGTACCATCTCAGACCTCTGCCTCTTCCGCCAGTGTCTAAAGACACATCTTTTTCAGCAAGCCGGCCTAGCCTAACCTCCCGCTGGGGCTATTTTAGATAGTTTTAAATTGGGGTTTTAATTTGGTTTTAGCATAGGATTGTTTAATTTAATATGCTTTTAAATTTTGCATATTTTTTTTAATTTTTTTAAAATTCCTGTGCGCCGCCCTGGGTCCCTCGTGGAGAAGGGCGGGATGGGATATAAATCGAATTAAAATAAAATAAAATAAAAATAAATACACTTTTCCGTTTCTCCTTCACTCCCTCAATATCAAGTATCATCAGAATGGGAAAGCATTCATAGACAGCCAGCAAAGGGCCTCTGAATTGCATTTCCCCACTGCTAAGCTTTATTGTTGTTGGAAGAATGCTGCCATTTTTACCTGGTATTTTGGGCTAAAGATGTGGATTTTAAAATTCTAAAATCGTTAAAAATGACCTAAATCAAAATGCAATGTCTAGATCTTTTAATATCTAAACACTAATTAAGGGCATGGAGAATGAACTGCCTTGAGGTTGTTGAAACAATAACTTCAGTTAATGTATTATCCCATTGCACCTTTAGTCTAGAAGGGAACAGCAGAGAGTTGTATTATAAAGCTAGACTTGTAGAGTTTTCTTTCCACTCCATTACACATTCTGAAGATGCATTTAAAAAAAAAAGACATTTCCTTGTAACCTATGAAATGAAACTAAATGAGACTAAAATGTTCCTGAATGTAACTACCTATTATTGATTGCTGTACCATGGGCTGCCTACAAAGTTAATGTGAAAATTACATTACATTCCTCCTGTCATAAGATATAGAGTCTTGTAATATTAAGCTTAAATTGTAAGCGGCCTCTATATTGTTAAACCTGTGGGTAAGGGTTTTAGTTCTTGTGTCATTATTGACAGTTCTTTAACAGTAGCCTTTGAGTGCATCTTACAGTTTTTAAAATTAATGTTACTTCTTCAGATATAAATTGCAGGAACCGGAAGAGGACATTCAAAACTCAAGCAACCGCTGTTTGGGGAGTACACAAAAATGATTTTGTTCAAAATTGGTCATAAATTTTGACAATTGGGTTTGACACTAAAATGTTGCTGGTCATCACAGATGCAGGTTATTGGAGAAGCCAAATAGAAATGAATAGAATATCATATTAAGGTATAGTTCACTTTATAACTTAACACATTAAGTTATAGTTCATTAGAATAATTTTTAGGGACCACAGCATAGTTTGGATTTTCATGTACACAATAAACCTTTATAATTTTTTATCTCATTGTCTGCTCTAATTTAATGAAACAATTGAAAGCCGAGAGGTTTTACATGGCTTTACATAACTATAATTTATAAATAATGGTATATGACAATACAAATTGTGGCTTGCAAATAAGCTTTAGGTGGACAGTTTTAGAGTTATAGGTTTATATATTAAAAGAATAGTGTGGTGTCTGTGTGAAATAAGCCCTTTATTCATCTGGAAGCTGAATTTTCAAAAGCTGTATAATGATTTGTTTCAGTCTGTTTGCTTTTCTATGCCACTCCTGTTGTTACTGACTCAGCAGTATACATACCCATAATCCATATACAAGATCAAAATAATAATAGCTATAGAAAAAAGCATAATAGCAGTAATACTTCAGATAGACATTTAGACTGTGGGAGAAATCTATCTCATAACTTATCAGCCTCCAAGGCCTACTGACCTGCTGAAGCAGCTAGGTTTTAATGGCTTTTCTAAATCCCAGCAGGGTTGGGAGGGGGGATGGTCAATCAGGATTCAGGGAAAATGCTGCTTCCAAGAAAAGGAAGTGGAATTAAGGAAGACCTGACTCTGCATCCTCTCTGATGACATTCCTTGAGATAAGGAACAGGTGGATACTATGGATGATCTGAAGAGCTACTGGAAGAATGAAGAATATATCACTTAAATGCTACAATGGACCAATGGCAGAGGTCTAATCACATTCATCAGGAATGGTTTCGATTGAAGAGAATATCTGTAGCTCAGAGTTGAATTGTGGAGCTCGTGGTACTCTGTGATAAATCATGAGGAATAGTTCTCATATATATAAAATATTGCACAGCAAGGCAAACTAAGAATATGGCTTTTGAAAAAAAAGAGAAACTTTAAAAAAAAAGCTGTAGAATGATCCAAGTAGAAATGAGAAAAAATGGCAGATATGCAAACTATAGTAACATACTCAAGCAAGAATTTGCAGCTTGGGTAAAGAAATGGAGAGAAGGGAGGATACTAGAATGCCTTTTATTTTAATCTTGCTTTTAAAAAAATCCAAATTTTTTATAACTCTTACTTATGTATGCATGTGTTCTTTCCCTTTCTTTTTTCTTCTTGTGTGCATGTTTTATTTAAACAAAGATGTTAAAAAATAAGAAATTGCAATTAAAGATTATGTAGCAGATTTTAATCCTGCTATAATATTTGTTTTATTGGAGAACCAATTTGAACTAATGCTTAAGGCACCAGGTTAGAAACCAGCAGACTGTAAATTCTAATTCGGCTTTAGGCATGGAAGCAGTTGGGTGACTTTCACCTAGTCAATCTCTCTCTCAGCCCCATGGCATCAGGCTCAGGTGACAAATTGTCAGTTAATTCCTTTGTAAGCAATAGATCTAACACTTGGTTGATCCAGATAAGCACTCAGTTCCACTCTTGGTTGGGGGGGGGGGGGAAAGGACCCTGCTCTTGAATGAAAAATTCTAGGGGAAAAAATTGTTTTATTACACAGAAATGGAAGGATTTAAATATAGTCCATGATTGAAGAGAAAATTTATCTTCTCCATTGTTGGTGGAGATAGCATCCCGGAATGGTTAACTTCGTCTGTACCCAATCGGACTGAGTTTGCATTTTTTCCAATATTTTGCTTCCTCCACTGACTTCTTCCCACTTTTAGACTCAGTCTCCCTTGGGACGGGATGTGAATTCGTTTCTCTCCTCTTAGTTTCGTTCCAAAAGTAAAAAAAATAAGGACTTTTCTTCTGAGGATTGCCCCCTTTTATAGAGTGTAGGTTGAGCAGCCTCTTGGTATTTCTGGAACTGCAGGATACAGTAATCCGTGGGGCAGTAGCTCCAGCGCTGTACCACCGAGGCAAGAGCTAATTCTTGCTGGCCACCATCTGCCTTGTCAGCTGCAGTCCATGTGGCTCCAAGGAGGTAATGGATGTGGCGCAGAGGCATAGCCCAGGATGGTTCCCAGAGCCTTTGTCCTTTTATTATGGTGCCATTTTGAGCCCCTTTGTCAAGCTGGCTGCCATTTTGTATTTGGCTGCATTTGGTGTGAACATTGTGGGCGCCATTTTGGAGCACTCCTTTGCCAACACCTGTCCACCGACTAGAACATCAGTGGTACATGCTGGATGTCCGGAGGGGCCTCCGGATCTACCTCATTTTTCATTTCATTTTTTTTTTCATTTTATTACATTTATATCCCGCCCTTCTCCACAGAGGACCCAGGGCGGCGCACAGGAAATTTAAAAAACATACACAATAGAAGATAGACAAATAATTTAAAATATATATTAAATAATCCCCAATCCTGTGCTAAAAACCAATTATTAAAAACCCAATTTAAAACTTTTCTAAAAGTCCCCATGGGAGGTTAGGCTAGGCCGGCTTGATGGAAAAAATATGTCTTTAAACATTTGCGGAAGAGGCGGAGGTCGGTGATGGTCCGGAGTTCAGGGGGTAGGTCGTTCCAAAGGGCAGGGCCCGCCACAGAGAAGGCTCTTCCCCTGGGTGTCGCCAGTCGGCATTGTCCGGCCGACGGCACCCTGAGAAGGCCCTCTCTGTGGGAGCGGATCGGTCTAAGGGATGTATGGGGCAGGAGACGGTCTCGCATATAACTAGGCCCCGAGCCATGGAGCGCTTTAAAGATGGTCGTCAGAACCTTGAAGCGCACCCGAAAGACCACAGGAAGCCAATGCAGCTCGCGCAGGATTGGTGTTATATGGGAGCTTCTGGTGGCTCCCGTAATTACCCGCGCGGCTGCGTTTTGGACTAGCTGTAGCTTTCGAGTGCACCTCAAGGGAAGCCCCATGTAGAGAGCATTACAGTAGTCGAGACGGGACGTCACGAGAGCTTGAGTGACTGTGCAGAGGGCAGCCCGGTCCAGTAAGGGGCGCAATTGGCGTATCAGGCGTACCTGATGAAACGCCCCCCTGGCCACGGCCGTCACATGGTCCTCCAAGGACAGCCGGGAATCCAGGAGGACACCCAAATTGCGCGCCCTCTCCACGGGGGCCAGTGTTTCGCCCCCAATGGCCAGAGTTGGAATAATCTGGCTGAACCGGGGTGCCGGAAACCACAGCCACTCAGTCTTGGCAGGGTTGAGCTTGAGTTTGTTACCACCCATCCAGATCCGTACGGCTTCCAAACACCGGGACAGCACTTCGGCGGCATCGTTGGGGTGGTCTGGGGTGGATATGTACAGCTGGGTGTCGTCAGCGTACAGATGGTACTCCACCCCAAAACCACGGATGATCTCACCCAGCGGCTTCATATATGTGTTAAACAGGAGGGGCGAGAGGACCGACCCCTGAGGAACCCCACATAAGAGGGGTCTCGAGGTCGACCTCTGCCCTCCCGTCAACACATATTGCGACCGACCAGAGAGGTAGGATGAGAACCACCGCAAAACGGTGCCTCCCAGCCCCAACCCCCCCAGTCGGTGCAATAGGATACCATGGTCGATGGTATCAAAAGCCGCCGAGAGGTCTAATAGGACTAGGATAGAGGAATACCCTCTATCCCGCGCCCTCCAGAGATCATCAACCAACGCGACCAATGCCGTCTCGGTACTGTGACCGGGTCGGAAGCCGGACTGGCGCGGGTCTAGATAATCAACTTCCTCCAGGTGTTGTGGAAACTGTTGGGCTACCACACTCTCAACAACCTTCACCAGAAAGTGAAGGTTGGAGACTGGACGATAGTTCTCTAATAAAGCTGGGTCCAGGGACGGCTTCTTGAGGAGGGGCCTCACTACCGCCTCTTTCAAGACGGCAGGCAAGGACCCCTCACTCAAAGATGCGTTGACAATGCCCTGGAGCCAGCCTCGTGTCGTCTCCCAGGATGCCAGTACAAGCCAGGAGGGACACGGGTCCAATAAACATGTGGTTGCTCTAAGTTTCCTTGACAGCCTGTCCATATCCTCGGTGGTAACAAAGTCAAACTCCTCCCAAGCAGGAACCTCAAGACTAGCCTCGGACAGTCCCACAGGACCACTGTCGATGGAGGGTAGCTCATTCCGAATCCGAGTGATTTTCTCCTGCAGATAAATCCCAAATTCCTCTGCTCGCCCTTGTAGAGGGGCTTCCCGCGGCCTCTGGTGAAGGAGGGAGCGGGTCACCCCAAACAGGGCGGCAGGGCGGTTATCTGCGGATGCAATTAGGGTGGCACAATACTCACGTTTGGCCACCCTTATCGCCACTAAGTAAGCCCTAATATGGGTTCTCACTAGTGTTCGGTCGGCTTCGGAGCGAGAGGATCTCCATCTGCTCTCTAGGCGTCTCTTGTGGCGTTTCATCCCCCGAAGCTCCTCAGTAAACCAGGGAGCCTGGGTGATTCGTCGCCGCAAGAGAGGCCGCAAGGGCGCGACTCGGTCCAAGGCCCCCGTGGCCGCACTTAACCATGCGGCCACTAGGTCCTCAGTCGAGTCGCGGGGCAGGATCACAGGAATTGGCCCAAGCTCCCTCTGGAACCTTTCCGGGTCCATTAGAAGCCTGGGGCGGAACCAACTAGGAGTGTCCGGTTCCGCCTCCCCGCGGTGAGGTGGAGCGATTGGAAAGTCCAGCCGGAGGAGAGCGTGATCTGTCCATGACAAGGGAGTGATGACTAAGTCCCCTATTCCCAGATCGCGACTCCACTGTCCCGAGACAAAGATGAGATCCAGCGTGTTTCCCCCCTCGTGAGTGGGGCCTAAAACTACCTGGGTCAGGTCCATGGCCGTCATGGAGGCCATGAACTCCCGAGCTGCTCCAGAGGCTTCGCCCGCCGACGGCAAGTTAAAGTCCCCCATGACTACCAGTCTGGGGGTCTCAACCGCCGCCTCGGCTATCACCTCTAGGAGCTCGGGCAGGGCTGTTGTTGCATAGCGAGGAGCCAGGTATACAACTAACACGCCCAACTGCCTCCCTAGGCCCCATCTCACGCAGAGAGATTCACACCCGGTTGTCTGGGGGACCGTGGTCTCCTTCGGCTCAAGACCTTCCTTTACGATAATCGCCACCCCCCACCCCTCCCTAGGGCCCTAGGCTGATGGAAGGCGCGGTAACCTGGTGGGCAGATGTCCACGAGGGGTATACCCCCTTCATGGCCCAACCAGGTTTCCGTTATACCCACCAGGTCCGGGTCCCCCTCTGACACAAGGTCACAGATGAGGGGGGCTTTCTGAACCACGGACCTGGCGTTGCATAACATCAGCTTCGGGCCCCGGGTCTGTGAATCCTGCCCACCTAGTCTGCGATGGGAGGACGGAGAGTTGGAGCGCGTGACCGCCTGTGTCCAGCGGCCACGGTCTTCCAACTGATGACGCCTATTCCGCCTCCCACCGCCCCTGCCCCTCCCTAAGACCAGATCGATGGAAAATGCCTCAGTGGAAACGACCCCCCCTTCCCCTCCCTCCGTTACTCCTCTTCCGCCGGCCGGCCCTCTCATTTGCCATTTTCTCCCAGGACTATTTCCCCCCCCCACCCTGGAACCCCCTAAAATCCGAATTAAAGATTTAAATAAAAAACCCCTTAATTTGCGCTTCGCCCACCTCTCAGGAGCTATCAGTCCATCCTCGAGGTGGGCCCGTGTTAGATAGGGGGGCCAGGCCTGCGAGAGGGGAGCCTCCCGCAGGCAAAGGAGATCACACCTGGAATACACTGCTAAAAACATAGAGGTCATCCAACCCAGGGGACATAGAGCAAGTTCACAAATAGAGTCCACAAATAGAGTCCAGGGCAAGTAAAGTGACAAGTGATAAAATTGTGCAAATGGACGCAGTTCTAAAAGAGCAGAGGGGTAAAACAGTTCAGACAGTCAGACTTAGCTCTTTCGGGTGGGGGGGGATCACAATTCAGTCTTAACACCACCCCATACCTCAGTCGAACATCTTTGTTGAGACGCATGGCAGCACTCTTCATCTCTTATCAGCTGACATCCATGGGGCACAGGGTGACTTCTTCATCCTTGGGTCGTTGGATCCATGCCTGCATTGCGAAAGCATAAGATCTGCAATCCCAGACACCTCCAGGTCGCATCTTGGCCCACTCTACCAGGAGTGCAGCAACTTCAGTAGTATGGGCTATGCAGGCTTCACTTGAGGAGGTCTGTTGTGTGGCCACCTCGACCTCACCTTCTCCATTTATCCGTCATTACAAAATCGACAGTTATGCAGCTGCAGAGGCTGCATTTGGCAGGCGGTTTTTGCAAAGAGTTCGGCCCAGACCTTGACCCACTCATAAGGACAGTCCAGGCTTTGGTACATCCCATTCCTGGATGCTCTCTCCACCAAAGGTGGAGAATGGGCATTGGTTCTTACCTTGCCTGTTCTCTGGGCAGGTGGACATAGCATCAAGCCCTGCCCTGAATTAGTTCTGGTCCTGTGTCAAAGAGGAGAGACCATTTTCATCACACGTCAGTCTGGTGTACCAACTTCATCAAAAGCTGGGAAGAGCTTGTGGCGAAAGCAGGAAATTGGAAAAAATACAGACTCAGTCTGATTGAGTACAGACAAAGCTAACCAATTCCTGGATGCTATCTTCCAGAGAACAGGTGCTTCAGGTAAGAACCAATACCCATTTTCAGCAGAACAACAATAACAAAAAGATACCAAAAGGTCTTTTACATTTATATTTATCTAAAATAATAGAATTGGTTTAATTTGTAAGCGCTCAAATTTTGATTACATGAACAGATGGACACTCCAGCAGTTATAAATGTGATTACTCAACATGAAGGTACCTCAAACATTCATACTTCACAGGTATGAAGCAAGGTCTACCTATAGATATCATGCCAGACTCTCTCTACCAAAGTAAATGGTATTTAATTCTTTTACTTCAGATGCAGCTAGATCCAGTATTCAGGTCTTCTATATAAATTTAATTTTCCAGTTAAGATATTTTTTTTTTTTAAGATAAGCATCAGTCTTCAGAAGTCTTTCTGTAAATTACTGTATTATTTGCATTTTTCTCTACATGAATATTATGTTTTGTAAAAAACATGCTGATTCCCATATACTTGACCAGCTCAAAAGCAGATTTAATTATATACAGGGTTTGTTTTTTTTAAAGAAGGTTTGGGGTTTTTGATGCAATTACATTTGTCAGAGAGGAAGATTAATTAAGATAAGATGGTTTACTGTGATCCAGGCAAGAAACCTGATTACATTGAGCTGCAATCCTTTCCAGAGAAAATACTGTTGAATATCTTGGTGTGGACCATATCCTAAAAAAAACCCTATACCAAATGAATCTGGGAAGAAACAGAAGAAATGGAATGGTGGAAGGAAAAAACACCAAATAATTGTTATTTTCTTTATAAAAACAAAGACCCTAAAGCAAATTTTAAAGGAGGATCTTTGTAAAGCAGAATGTATGACAAAAAAGGCCTATACTGCAAAGGAGAATTTTCATAAAGATTGTATGGGATTTGGCATCAAGATTGAGTGACAGAAACAGTGAAAACAATTAACCGAGTTTTAATATTATATCTCACTTAACTGAATTCAAATATAGATTGTATTAAATGGAATGCATTCTGAGTAAGATACTTACTATACATATTAAAAACAAGAACATTTGTAGACTTACTCTAATTTAATTTTATGGATACTACCCCAAAAACACAGCTGGAAGATTTTTTCCCCATAATCTTCATAGATAATTTTTCGAAATATATTTTCACAAACTTTCCCAAAAATAAAGATGAAAAGTTACAAAAGCTCAGATTATGTGTGCAGAGTAAACTATATATTTAGAAGACAGACTAAGACAATGGAGAAGCATATCGTTCAGTAGTCACAGAATTGTCTTAAAAAACTATACAGTAAAAAGAACAGTAAAATTGAGAAAACAATTTCATTTATTGCAGAATAAAAACGTGTGACATGAAGAACATAGTTACTTATCTTCTGCAAAAAAAAAAAAAGACCACCAAAAAAACAACAAATCCTAAACCTATTGTCTTTAATACGTTAGTCCCAATACCACCATCTTTAATTTTATTTATTACTAAAACTCTCGTGTCTGTTTGATTGTCTATAACCTTCAATTTGGGTGAAATACTCCATCAAAGGGCAACACTTTTTCAATCAATGTACCGCAAATGAGGTAAATTACAGAATGCATCCAAAATCCTATAGGTAAGTCAATGGGGAATCTGGCAGGAAATTGTAAGTCACACACCCTCACACTGTCTTTTGTCTCTTCCTCTGTTTAGATAAGGAATTATCTCTTAAACAGTGAGGCAAGGAATCACAGATTGTCTACTGTCTTTAAAAAAAATCATCTTCATATGGTTACCCATGTAGCATGGCTGCTTTACTATTATCCTTCTCATCTGTTCCACTACCTTTTCTTATTGTTATTGTTGTTATTATTATTACTACTACTACTTTGTTAATATGATTATTATTACTTTGTTATTTTGTATGTATGCACCAGAAACAAATTCCTTGTGTGTCCAATCATACTTAGCCCATAAATAATTCTGTTCTGTTCTAGGCTAGGGTAGGCCAGGCCAAGCTAGACTAGACTAGACTAGGCTAGTCCTACTTCATATTCTGTTCTGTTCTGCTCTATTTCTATTGTAGACTAGGCCAGACTAGTCCTAATTCATATTCATATTCTATTCTCTCTGAAACATTTAATGGATTGTTTTTATTTATTTACTGAGCAGTAATTGGAATTTAGGGATAACTATAATAAACTACTTTGGAACTTTTTTTCTTTATATTATTCTGGTACTTTTTTAAAAAGGCATATTTTGGATTCCTACTTGAGTTTGAAGATTCACTAGCTACAATAGAATAGTGTTTCAGCATTGCACGCATAACATGTCTAAAGAACAGGGATTTACTTTTCAATATTTTTTGGGAGGTTCTCTATAATCTTTTGTTTATTCAATCTAATGTATTGTTGGGATAGGGTATACATTTTTATTATTTTTTAAATTAAAAATAGACATTGAAAGATGGGTTTTGAGATCGTATCAGTGTTTTGATAGAATAATACACATTTCTTTTGTACTTTTTAGTGTCAAAACAGCATTTTTCTTTCTTAAACTATAAATATAACAAAATGATTATGTAGAAATGCTTTGCAGACAATGTTTAGCCACACTCTATTCATAATTTAGCCTTTTTGACAATTTATTTATATTTCAAGCTGTACAATACAAAAGATGCAATTTTCCCCAGACCCAATAAAATTGTATATATTGAATTTTATAACAGATTCAAAAATACATTGAAATAAATAGTATTTGACTTTGTATTTTCTAGGAAAGATTTTTTTCTTTCTATTGAAGTTACATATATTATCAGGAAAAATTTATTATACATTAAAACTATATGTTCCTACTACATCACACTTATTTTCTGACTTTTGAATGATCTCAGACAGATGTAGGTGTGACAGATGAGTCCAGATTCACAATACAGAAGTGTAGGCTATGTAAACTACTAATAGTTGCTCAGCTTCAAGGCCATGAAATGTAAGGCTGAAAAGCTGGAAGAAAAAGCAGGTTTAAATTAGCATGGATACAAGTGGGAAACTGTACCTTTTCACTAAAAGAGGACTACTAACTGTTCAATAGGACTTTATTCTAGTTTGCAATTAAGTTCCTTATTATAAGTGCATAATTCTTGAATCTGAAGCAGGCAAGCTATGGACACTCTCTGTCTGTTGTCACATCATATTATCCACAGCATATTTTAGTCCATATTTGTGCTTAAAGCCAATATGTACTTAAAATTGCACATTTAGAAACTATAACCAAGAGCTTTGTAAAAACTGCTTTCAGATGAAAATATGTGAGCTCTCAATTTAAAATCCTCCAACTGTGTATTTTTCTGCTATCTTGTTTTTCTCCCCACATTATTTCCTGTTATTACTATGAAATGTTTGACATCCCATAGTTCTCCTATAGACTACCACTATTCTTTTTTTCTTTGTCCCGAAAAAAATATTTACTATTTCAGCAGTTTGGTTTAAATATATAATGTTCTATAGCAGGGGTGCCCAACCCCCGGGCCGCGGACCGGTGCCGGTCCGTGGCTGGGTGGGAGCCGGGCCGCAGGGCTGGAGAGGAGGAGGAGGTAGGAGGGGGCAGCCCCCTGAGCAGAGCGCGCGGGAGAACACAGGCGCGGCTGTTCGCGCCGTTGGAGTGTGGCTCTTCCTCCCCCCTCGTCGACGGAGGGACTCCTGGGCACCGCCGGACCGGCCACCGATTCCCTCCCCTGCTGGCATGCCGGCCACTCGTTTTCTTCCAGGGGCTAGGGAGGCTCCGCGAGCGGGGGAGGGAACTGGGACCGTAGGGAGGGTTGCTCCGGCGCCGCCCAGGAGTCCCTCCATCGACGAGGGGGGAGGAAGAGCCCCCACCATCCTCCTGCGTTCTCCCGCACGCTCTGCCCAATGGGCTGTCCCCTCCTCCCTCCTCCTCCTCTCCAGCCCAGCTCCTACCCAGCCACGGAGCCTGACCGAGCGAACGAGCAACCAAGTGTGGCAGGCGGGCTGAGGAGGCTGGGGGGGGACGACGACGACGACGACAGACACACAGAGAGACAGAGAGAGGGAGGGAGGGAGAGAAAGATTTACAGAGACACAGAATGAGTGATTGAGTGAATGCAAGACAGACAGACACACGCACGCACACACAGAGTGACAGAGATGGGCGGATGAAGGAGAGAGACAGAGAGAGAGAAAGAAAGAAAAAAAGTGGGAGAGAGAGAAAGACAGACAGAGAGAAAGAGACAGAAAGGAAAGAAAGAGACAGAAAAAGATACAGAAAGAGAAAGAGAGAGAAAGAAAAAGAGAGAGAAAGAGGGAAAGAGAAAAAGAAAGAAAGAGAAAGAAATAAAGAGAGAAAAAGAAAGAGAGAGAAAGAGAGAAAGAAAGAAATAGCGAGAGAAAGAAAGACAGACAAAGAGAAAGAATGAGAGAGAGAGAGAAAGAAAGAAGGAAAGAAAAAGAGAAAAAAAGAAAGAAAGAAAGAAAGAAAGAAAGAAAGAAAGAAAGAAAGAAAGAAAGAAAGAAAGAACTTATGACCACAGTTGAGGCCAAAAGTTTGGTTGCTAACCAAGATCATTGTTAAGTGAGTTTCACATTTTCCAAGTTGGCCACGCCCACCCAGTCACATGACTGTTGAGCCACTCAGCCGGTCCGCAGAATTTTCTTTAAAATGAAACCGGTCCCTGGTACAAAAAAGGTTGGGGACCCCTGTTCTATAGCATTGTGTTATGAGAATTTTTTTTAAAAAAATACATTCATCAAAGGGGTAAAACCAACAGAATTTATGTATGTTCTGTGTTTCTAGTATTACTATCTCCATTTTGACTTTGCCAGAGTTACAGTTTGCCTTGCAGATTTTGCAAAACAATTTAGAACATCCATTATCTTATCAATGTTCTGACAGATAATAACTGCAGTCTTCTAATATCTTCTCTGTTTTACTCCAAAAGATTTTGTAGATGATTGCTTAAATAAACTTGATTGAACGAATGTTATCTGGAGAAAGTATATAAATAATTGAATACCTCAGGGAAGTCATTAACTAGATGCAGCTTGGAGTAATTACAAGGTACAACAGTTGATCTAAAACAATAAGGGCAGCAAATACTTTCCCCATTTTTTGGGGAAGTGTCAGCATCAGAGAAGCTCGGTGATTGGCAGGTTTATATAGAAGGATATAGAAGACACACCTCAAATGCTGATTTATAGGCAACAGATGTTTAAACTATTTCTAGAAATGATTAAGTATGCACATTATTTTCAATAACAATAATGCTTCATCAAAATACAATGTTTTGTGATGGACCGAAATTGTTATTTTCTGGAAAGGAATCATTACAGGTGTTAATATTGAAGCAAGGTTCAGTATTTATTTAGTTTTTTAGATCCCACATCTATTATTTTTTATAAATAATTCTAGGCACTGAACATACATAATAGTCCTTCCTCCTCCTATTTTCCCAACAACAACAACAACAACAACAACAACAACGACTTCCGCTTCTGCCTCCAACAGCAACGGACGGGTCCCTGGCTCGTCCGCCGCTTTGCTCTTCTTTCTGCTCCCCCACGGGGGCGAAACGCCCCAATTTTGGGGGTTTCCCGTAAGGCTGGCTCGTAGGGGCCGTTTCCTCCCCACGGCAGTGGGAGAGCGGCCCCTGCCTCAGCCTAGGTGAGGGAAAGCTGGCTGCGGGGGGGAGACGCCTGTCTCTGCCCTTGCCAATGGAGAACGGAACAGCTGCTTAACTGAGGAGTGAGCCAGACGTCCAGGTCGGAAGGCTCTCCCGAGGCTCGGCTGCAGGGTGGAGAGTGAGTGTATTTTGTTGGCTTTTTTTCTCTGATGGCAGCGCTGGACTCAAAAACTGGGAGGGGGGTGTTTTTTTTTGTTAACCCCCCCCCCTTGGATTTAAAGCTGCGCTTTTAAATGGTTCCTCATTGCGAGGAACGGACCTTTTCTTATGTGAATTGCCTGGAGCTTACTGAAAGCGAGTGAAAGTGATTTGCGTTTGCAACAATGTTTCTAAGCTCGATTGGCGTGTTACAAACTTTCTCTTTGTTACTCTCTCCGGCTGGCTTCTGGCTTGGGCGGTGGAAGATGGCTACTTTCTGCTCCTGAATGACTATTTTACTTATGGAAAATCACCAGCACCTCTTTGTGATTTGGATTCTCTCCTGCGTTTAATAAAGAATTTCCCTTTTTTTTTTTTTGGATTAATTGATTCCCTGTCTGGATTGCCTTTTTTTTTTTACTACACTGATATAGAAAAGTATTTCTTCTCTGGCTACTGAACTTTTTACAGCCCTGATTTGAAACTTTCATCTCCTGACTTGTCTCAGCTGCCCCACCCAAAAAACGCCATTTTAGTGACATTGAGTTTAATAGCTAACCATGGCACAAAAATCAGAGCTGGCAGGCCTGGAACAAAGATTATCTTCTCTGGAATTGGTTATACAGACCTTGGTCCAGGAAATTAAATCCCAGAGAGAAGATAATAATAACTTCAAGAAGGAACTTCTGGAAACTCACAAGCAACTGCAGGAGAATACACAGAAGACTGAAGATCTGGAAAGGGGGCTGACTGAGGCAAAGGGGGAGCTTAAAAATGTTAATAATGAAGTGGGGGAACTAACTGGGCATATGACTAGAATGGATTATGAAAGGATGTCATATTTTTTAAGATTTCAGAACATTTCTGAAGAATCTGGTGAATGTCTTCCTGAACTCATGAGCACAATTTTAGCAGACTATTTACATAAACCCAAAGATGAGATCAGGGGGGACATTGACCTAGTCTACAGAATAAATTCAGCATATGCCAGGATAAATGAAGTACCCAGAGAGATACACATTAAATTTGTTAAAAGGTCAACCAGAGAGGGGATTTTGAGGGTGCAGAGAGAGGGTCTGCTGATTTACCAACAAAAGGCTGTCGTTATCTTGAAGCAGGTTCCCAAAAAAATCAGAGAAATGAGAAGGAAATTTTCCTTCTTATCTAAAAAATTGTTTGACCACGGGGTCTGGTTCAAGTGGGCGATGCCCGAAGGGATGCTGGTGTTCTGGGAAGGAGGAAGAGTGAAGATTAAAACAGTTGCTGAGGCTGAAGCCTTTCTCAAAAAACATTCCTCAGTCCTGGGGGAAGATCCAGGGGGGGCGGAGGGGGCCACAGCCCCGCCCACTGGGGGCCAGGCGGGAGGGAAAGAAGATTCAATTGCCAAAAGACTTAGATCCAAAAAGTGATTTTTTGCTTGTTTTTCTTTTTTTTATTAACTTTCTTTTTTTTATTTTCTATATACCAGGATGTTTGTACATGTCTACCATCTCAGAATTGGAAATGTGATATGTATTCACTTGTCTTTATCTTGTAGTATTTGTTTTTGACATATTTCTGTATTACTGTTTTATTATGTAGCCCGGGATGGGCCAAGGACTCTGACGCAAAGGCTCTCAAAATGTTTTTGTAAACCCTTACCCTACCCTTAAAAAATTGTTAAAACCCAATAAAACTTTTTCAAAATCGAACAACAACAACAACAACCCTGTTACAACCGATCCTTTAAGTCACCCCTAGTCACGTGGTCAAAATTTGGTTGCTTGGCAACTGGCCTGAATTTTCTTAACAACCACTTTGCTTAGTGACAGAAATTTCAGTCCCAGTTTGTCTTCAGGAAGGAAACGTTTCCAATGTTAATTTTAGTAGCTGAAAATTAAGGGTAGCTTATCTAAAAATTTAAAATTGACAGAATAATACGTGACAGGTTACAGTTTGGACTGTTTGTTTGATGGTCAAATCTTGTAAAGTGTGTTTCAGCTTTATTATGGCTTTACTAGTTATTCATTAATGTATAGCTTTGATTCCATGATATTGATGCTTAATATGGATTATACATACAAATGCTATATGGTTATCCGAAAGTGGCCTAGAAATGCAATAAGAGATTGAAGTGTCAACAGACATGTGTTTTGTATAATGAGTGTTAATTATGTAATATATCATCTTAGTAATTATTTTCTTTATAGCTTTTCTTTTCAATGACAGAAATGGTATTAGAGATAGCTTAATAATTAATGTTACTATATATGGAATAATAGACATATAATAATTCATTAAAGCTCTTCAGCTATACCCCAGCAGCACATTATTATTTATGTAGCAGAGAAATAGTACATAAAAATGTATGTATGTATATATGTATGTATGTTTGTATGTAATGGAGATATATAAAAATGTATATATCCTGAAATTAGCTTATTTCCTAAACCCTTTATTTATTATTCTCATGTGACATATTTGCTGTCAAAAAGTTATGACAGCTTACAAATGATGGCTTCACTCCTTCTTCAGTGCTAGTCAAGCGTTAAATCTTATTGACCTTCAACAATACATGTGTACATTCTGGAGAATTCCTACATTAAATCCCTTTTAAGAAGAACTAATGAAAGTTGCTTGTGACATTGCTTTGTAAATCCTTCCAGGAAAAGACATTTATGCTTTAATTCTTCACCAAACATGTATTATTGGCATTATTTTTCCTGTTTTAGTCATATCCTAGTTGTACATTGAAAATAGAGGCAGGGTATATAAAGGCTGAATATATTTATGAAATATACAAAGTAATAAAATGTTGTAGCATGGAATGTTCAGTTTTTTATTTATATAGTACATTACCACAAAATAATATCATTAATACTTTTCAACCCCCTTTTCCAACAGTCAAATACCCAATTTTCTTGGAATCTGTCAGCTATCTAATCATGACCACTCTTATTATACTATTCACTTCCTTTGTATTTATTTATGAATTTTACTGTGCGAAACCAGACAGGCTCCAAGTGGCTTACAAAGTTTGCATTTTAAAAACAGAGTACAAATCAGAAATAAAGTTATTTCAATAGTATCTTGGAATATAAAACTGGGAAGTTAAATAGAACTGTAAACAGTGGTATTGCTATATACAATTAATCCCCACAAACTCTTCAGAAGAGTTGTATATTTCTTCTTACAAAAGTCATGAAGGTGGGATTTCATCTGCACTTCAGAGGTAAGCCATACCAGAGGAAGGGAGCTACTATGTCATTGTAACACTTACATCCTTTGCCATATCTCCAGCTGGATGGCGATTGTTAGTGGGCATTTGAGTAGGATTGGCAAAGGCTGTCCCAAAGTTACCTGACTCCAAACCATATAAGATTGTATAGGTAGTGACTACTATCGTGAATGGCACTCTGGGTACAACTCACTTGTGTGATAGTGCAATTTGAGTAACGGAAATGACCAGCATGGCATATGCAATGGAAGTGTAATGTGACACTACAACACGTATGCTGTGCATTCTGGACCAGCTAAAGTTTCTAGGTGGTCATGTGGATTACAGTGATCTTATTTTTCATCTACATTAGTCTAATTTAGAGATGACAAGGACCTGGGCTACCATCTTTATTGCATCCTGTTTTAGATAAGCCAGAGGTCATCCATTAGCTGAAGCTTTGCAAAAGCCATCTTAGTCATAGTGTCGACCTGCTCTTCAAACTGAAGCTATGAATTAAAACAACCTACAGATTACAAAACTGCTCATTCTGGCAGACAAAATCTGCTCAAGAGTCGGAGATGGTATGTACTAGCATAGGTTGGATTTTGAATCAGTATCCATTCATGAGTTCAGTTTGATTTTTCCAACCAAACACAGCCTACAGACATTGGGTCATGATTTCCATTGTAACTTCCAGTGGGGCCAGGATGAAGATAAATAATTGAGTATACTTTCCATAATGATGATACTTTACCCAAAATAAAAACCTCTCCCATTATTTTATTAAAAGATGAACTGGATACTCTGAAAGAGAACTGAACCTCGAGGCACTCTATATACAGAACCAAGGAGCCAACCTCTCTTTCCCACAATCATTTTCTGACCTAACTGCCAAGATAGGAGTAGAAACCATTGTAACAGTGTGCCTGAAGCTCTGAGCCTTATAGGCTAGTGGTGGGTTGCTGCTGGTTTGGCCCGGTTTGGCTGAACCGGTAGTGGAATTAAGGCCTGGATAGCAGAACCAGCAGCGACCCAGTCCTGACATGCCCCCAAACTGGTTCCCGCACTGCTGCTGTTGTCCCCGCCATGTTGGATTTTAGTGATTGCGTGTGCACAGTTCATTGTAAATTGTTCTGCGCATGTTGCATGCGGGTTGTAAACTGGCAGTAAAACCAGCAGCAACCCACCCCTATTACAGCCAGTCTAGAATGATATTCTGATAATCAGTATCAAAAAGTGCTGAAAGAATTAGTGCTGCCACTTAAGCACTACCAAAAGTATGGGAGAGTGAAGAGAAACATGATGTGTTGCTGGTTGGACCTTTTAGACAGCCTTAGAAATATAATTCTAATTATACCAGCACAGTTGAATTTATTGTTGTTACCTCTGTATTACAGGAAACCGTTTGATTGGGCTGAGTTTTACAAGTCAGCAAGGCAAGGGAATTAAGTGGCTTCCCAGTATTTTGGGTTTCTGTTCTATCAACCAAAGCTAGCATCACCCTAAAGCCAGGGGAAATTATAATCTAAAGCAACTGAATGACAATCTATTGTCTGCCCCAAGATGGCAATTCTCATGGCTCATTCTCATAGGAGATTCTTCTTGCAAGATATCTACTAGGGAGAGAGGCATACATCTGGGAATCTAGGAAGGCATGATAGAAGCATAACTGGACTAATTCACAGAGTATATTAAGACACTCTTGAACATAGTGTGGTTTTCCATTAGAGTGTGATTAAAATAAACTGTGCCACAGTATGACATATAACATATGACATATTTGTTTTTAGAATTGTTGTATGTATTTGGTTTTTATTCTACCTGTGCACCGCCCCGAGTCCCTGTGGGGAGAGGGTGCGGTTTTATAAATTAAAATTATTATTATTATTATTATTATTATTATTATTATTATTATTATTATAAACCCAGAGTTACTCTTCTATGGTTTTGCCATTATAAAAAACACCACCACATGATGTAACAAAAAAAAGCAGTGTTGTAAGCTTAATGAGAAGTCTGTTTCTTTATCACAAAATCTTCTTATTCCAAATCACCTTAAACATTATCGTTGTGCAACAGCTTGTTCCAGTGCTATTGTAAATTGGCAATTTCTGATTGGTTAATGGTGTATCATTTTTCCTATAGCAATAGTAATAGCACTTAGACTTATATACCACTTCACAGTGCTTTACAGCCCTCTCTAAATGGTTTACAAAGTCAGCATATTGGCCCCAACAATCTAGGTCCTCAATTTACTGACCTTGAAGGATGAAAGGCTGAATTAACCTTGAGCTGGTGAGAATAGAATGTACTATTCAGAGGAGGAAATGAAAACTCGAACATAAAAAAATATTCACATCTCATTTAATTTCTGAGCTTAACCCCAAATTTATGGTCATCTATAAAACAATTGACTTCTTTAAAAAAATTATATTCCCTAGTTATACTTGTGCATTTTTTGTTTGTTTTTTGTTTTTAAACTGTCTATATATCCAATGAATGGTGGCTTAAAACATTATAGGCCATTATTCAACCAAACTATTTTTCTGAAAAGACACCTTTTTTTAATAGACATCTTTATTTGCCTGAATAGACACTAGAAAAACAAAATGATTATTTAACTCTCCAGTATATACATGTTAGTATATGCATACATCTTTATCGTAAGTCTGAAAAGGAGAATTTCCAAAAGAGTAATTATAGGGATAAAGAAAGTTGAGTCATAATAAATGCTATTTTTTTATTATCCAAAAATTATTTGTGGGATATATTGTTTATAGTATTTTGTTTCCCAGCTTCTCCTATGATTTAACTCTATAAACTTGCAGGTCGAAGAAGCTTGGTGTAGTAAGAGTTCATATATCTTGAGAAAATGATGGTGGGTGTGGAAGCTGTTCCTTTCAGCCCTTTAAATTAGATTCTATTCAAGTGTCCCCTAAAGAGATCTTCCTAAGCATATTTTTGTGAACAAAGTAACTGCTACAAAGAAGATCAAGATGATTTACCATGATTAACTCTGAGAATATGATTTTCTTAAAACAAGACACCAGCAATTTTTTCGCAACTGAATTTACTCAGTGGGAAGATTTCAGTGTACAGACTGTAGTAGCTAATTAATTTAGTTGTTTAAAGATTAAAAGGGTATTAGAATGTATTAATACAGTAACTTCTGTTAATGATCTGTTTTCTGCTTACATATCACCATTGTTATTGCCACTTTTGAAAAACGTAAGCAAATTTATGGTGGCATTCTAGACATCTTTAATTATACTTTGTATTACATACATAGCGAGTAATAGAGTATTGCAGTTGACAAGAAAAAGCATCTTTTTCAGATTTAGTTATGTAGTTTATTTCTAATGGGGTATGTTATCAATGGTGTATGTAGAAAACATAAGTATACCATACACAGTTTATACTGTAGGTAGTCCTTGAGTTACAACCATTCATCCAGCAACTCTTTAACTTACAATGACACGTTGCCTAACAATGGAAATTCCAGGCCCAATGTAGATTAGGTTTAGGGTCATCCAAGGACTACTCATAGAATAAAAATACTGTGCTTTAATATAAGGTTTTCTTTTTATAAATATCAATCTTCTGAGGATATTATTTGAGGATTAGTTCTATAATTTATGTAGGATTTACATAGGATTTTTAAAGAGAAGAATTACTTTTCAGTTCATTACATTATTATTAGTTGTATTAAATAGGAATGAAATTATGTTGCAAAGTTCTTCATTGTGTAGAAAATCAGAGCTGCTGCCAAAGCTGATGAGAATTTTATTTTTAAGAAAACTGCACACAGATTCTTTTACTCTTTCTTTATGCTGACAGTCTAGACAACTTTAATTATGCCTTGTATTGTATACACCAGTGCAATTAAGTATTAGTTACTGTAAAACTTTTCCTGACATTTTTGTCCTTTCATTTAAACCAAATGCAAATCTGCATTAAGCACTGATGTCTGGATTTAGCTAGCAATAACCATTTGTTTTGCATTTCAGTGATCTTATGTAAAGAATAAGAATTGTTTCAATATATTGCAATTCAATAGCAACCTTCAGGTATTGTACATGTAGTCAGTAGTCTTTTTTCTAGCTAGTACAGTTTCAGCAGGTTCTTAGATATTAAAAACTAGGATCAAAATATATAAATTAGGTACCAATTAAAAATTTAAGCCATTGACTACTGTAGCTTGATGGGGGGGGGAGTATTCAGCTGATGAACTGTCAACAACATCTTTTTATCAAATTTAAGTGAATAGACATATTCCTAGCAATTTAGATTTTAATTAGTAGACGTTTTAAAGCAACAAAATTCTACTACTGTTTGTAAGTAGATCCTTAACTTCCTGAAACTTTAGTCCTCTTTTTTAATATGCTTATCACTGTTTTTGGCTTTTTATGATGTTAAATCAGGGGGACTCTGTGGCTTAGAAATAGAGCTCTCGCCTCACAATCAATACAATACAATACAATAGCAGAGTTGGAAGGGACCTTGTAGGTCTTCTAGTCCAACCCCCTTCTCTTCATCAAACTAGACATACCCAGCTCCTGCAACCGTTCTTCATATGTTTTAGTCTCCAGTCCCCTAACCATCTTGGTTGCTCTTCTCTGTACTCTTTCCAGAGTCTCCACGTCTTTTCTACATCAGGAGGTTGTGAGTTCGATCCTAGGTAGAGGCAAATGTAGGGTCCCCTGCTTGGGCAGGGAGTTGGACTAGATGACCTGCAAGATCCCTTCCAACTTAGTTAACCTGTTAAATTGCTAGATGGCTTTCCTCTTCCAAGAAATAAAGTTATCCCACATGGCAATAAGCGTGTTTCCAAACATTAAACTGTCATGATATTTTGATAATATGTTACGTCACTGTGGCCATAAACAACCCCTCCCACACATACACCACATTCTTTTAAGAGTAAAACAAGAATTTCTGCTTTTTAATTTATAGGTCTTCGCACTTCTTATGAATGGTACATAGATAATAATTCAATCCTAATCTAGTTTGGTCAGGCTGCACTTATAAATTCCTGTTGACTTACTTTTTGTTTTAAATGGACACACTTTGAATTTTATGAGTATGTTTGCACAATGCTATGGTATCCAGCCACCAAAAAACAAACAACTTGTAAAGCCAAAAAAAAAAGCATTTGATTTCAGGCAGACACCATTTTATTTTCTAAGAATACTTTGGTTGACTTTGGAGGTTAGATGCATTTTAGGACCTGTAAGTATACCTGAGGCAGGGTGCCTTGCTTCCCTGCATGCTAGCTCCCAAACTTGCTGTCTGAAGTTGTATAATTGAAAGAAATGCATACATTTGTCCTTGAGAAGCAAAGCACAACAGAGTAATATGATCTGCAAATATCTGAAGTTCTTTCATGTAAGGATGAAAAAACCTTGTTTTCTAGAGGGTAGAACTACAACTGCATTAACTATGGAACGGACAATTTATAATATCCCTTCCAGGCCAGTCCTCTGATTCTTAATTATATTACTGTTTGAACCTTTTTTTCTCCCTGAAGCACCAGTCAATAATTTGGATTGCTTTCATTTATGATAGATGTAACAAGCACGCTCTCTTATTACAAGAAATGCATATATAAAAAGCTTAGTTTAGGTATCTAGGATAATAAACATTGATAAAAGAACATTAAGAAAATATTAATATTAATAAAGGTCATCTTACAGGATTTTATTTTTTAAAAAATATGAGTTTTTAGGGTTTTTTTTTTTTTTAAAAAGTAGGATTAGTTCCTAAATTTGAAAGTTGAGCATAATGAAAGATATGTGCACATATATTTACATGAATTCTTGCAGGACATTTTGATAGGTGCTAATACAAAATCCAAGTGTTTATTTTATTTTTTATTTTTTATTAAATTTATACCCCGCCCTTCTCCTTGTTAGGACCCAGGGCGGCGCACAGGGATGTTAAAATACATACAAAATATATAAAATATATAAAATTTAAAATACTTATTCTAATAAATAAACCCTGCTCTAAAAACCGAATTAAAATCCCAACTTTAAAAACTATCTAATAGTCAGTATGGAGGTTACGCAGTATGGAATTAGCTGATATTGACTAGAACTTGCTCTAATTTTGGGTATTTTGAAGTTAGTCACATCAATGCATTTGTAACACTAAAGTATCATGCAATAGTAGTGTACACAATGATTGGAATGGAAATGCTAGCCTAAATATTTTATTTTATCCCCTTCCTTCCTTCCTTCCTTCCTTCCTTCCTTCCTTCCTGCCTGCCTGCCTGCCTGCCTGCCTGCCTGCCTGCCTCCCTCCCTCCCTCCCTCCCTCCCTCCCTCCCTCCCTCCCTCCTTTCTTTCTTTCTTTCTCCTTTTCCTCCTCCTTCTTCTCCCCCCCTTCTCCCTTTCACACGTCTTAATTGTCCATCTCGCTCAGAGCTTCCCTGCCTGATGTGGCAGACTGATGGAATGGGGCTGATGTCGAAATTAAGTTTCAAGCTCAAAATACCCACAAAATTATCAAAAGAATCCATTTACTCCTTAAAACAATAGCTTTCCACATTTCTGTAATAAGGTGCTTCTGCAAACATCTTCATTATTCCTTAGTATTTAGAAACTTTACTCCAGAGAAATGCACAAGAAGACCTCTGTTTACAGCAAAACATTTTAGTATTCAATTCTTTATAATAACTAATTCCCTCCAGCCTGTTGCAAGCTAAAACTGCACTGGAGTGCAATTTTATTTCATCTTTAAACAGACATTCTTGACTATATTAAAGATTATGGTAAAAAACCTGAGCGTTTCAGCATGTTCTAATAACTTTAAAAACATCTTTATGGTCAAATAGAAATACAAGGAAGTGTGATTATTTAAAATGGATCTAAGAGAGATGCAAGCTCCATTCCATCTCAGCACAAATAGTTATATAATATATACATATATGAATTCATTTGGCTGCCGAATATGCCAGACTTCAGTGAGATTTACTCCAGGCCTAACTTTCTGTGTCAGCATTCACACTACCCATATTTTTCCCAAGGGAAAAACCTTTCTTATCAAAATTAAAATGTGGCAGAGTTTTCATCAGACTCATCAGCCTTTCTTTGACAGTAAACAATGCATGCAACTTCATACTCTGCCAGATGTTCTGGCCTTCGACTACATTGACTTTGATTCCATACAGAAGATGATGCCTTGCGTTTGTTGCTCTCGCTGGCAACAAACATTGTGTAGGGCACCATATCTCACCAAGAGATCTCAAGAGAATTGTAGTCAATCTTCCAGGAAAAAGAAAAGGCTCTGTGCATCATTTACCAGCTAGCCAGATGCTCAGTGTTGCATCTTCTGTTCCGATGAGCCCTTTGTCACCTGCTGTGGAATACTGATCTATCAAGTTAGTTTGATGGGGAAATAGGATGGAATAGTATAAAGAAGGAAATACAGATAGAGTAGTATTTTAGATGAGTTTTTCTTTCAAATGAACCAGTGAAAAAACATATGTATTTGGGGATGAAAACAAACTTTTTTTAAAAAAGAAAAAGAAAAAAATATGATTATTTAGTGTGCAAATAATTTATTGTTTGCAGTTGCAGTGTATAAACTATAGTCTTTTTCAGAAATGAGATTACTGCTTTCCTAGATGATCAATCAGTGGTGGAATTAAACATTTTTTACTACCTGTTCTGGCTTATTGGGCATGGCAGGGAAAGAATACTGCAAAATCCCCCATTTCCTGGGGCTGGGAGGGAGAAATCAGCTGGGAATCGGGATGCAGAGAATAGATGGAGGTGGGGCCAGTGAGAGATGGTATTGAACGGTTCTCCGAACTACTCAAAATTTCCACTACCGGTTCTCCAGAACTGGTCAGAACCTGTTGAATATCACCTCTGTGATCAGAAACCTCTAAAGAAGGTTGCAAAAGTCTTATTGATAGGTATGGTTTTCAGAAACCACCTGTTGCTTTCTTAACATTATCAGCTGGTTCAGTTATGTAATTTTATTTTATTTTGTTATTTAGTTTACATTATTCGCTAAACTTTACTTTTATTATTGGGTTTGGACTAGAAATCAATTCATAATATCCTCATTGTTATATAAAAAGCATCAAATTATTTAAGGATATTTTGTCTCTGCCCTGCAATCCAGTGGCAGGTGCCTCTATTTCTGAACAATAGATACAACTGCCATCAAGGATCTGAATATGCTTTTTGTTACAAAGTTTTCTGATGTTCATTCTGTCACTCTGTTAGGAACATGTACATGAGTAGATTTATATCTTTGCAAAATTATATTTCAAGATTAAAAATTACAGAGTCTGAAAGCTTTTGAAAAACCTTGTCTCCTCGCTGACTGTTGCACTTTCCGTTAGCAACAAATATTGACTGCAGCTGAATCTGATGGTGTTGTGGATTTCTGTCTAGTCATTCTGACCATTTTCCTATGCTGTTCAGATAGAAGGAGCAGTTTCTAAATAAACTGCTAGGAATATTTTACGACAGTTTTGCAAATCTGAACACATTTAATCATGGTCACGTGCAATTGAACCTAAGGTTGTAGGATTTAGTTATATTTCTTATCTTTATCTGTTTCTCTCTAGCCATGGGATATTGAGCAAAATCTCGTCTGATGACTTACTAACAAATACATAAGAGATTACATTTCATGGGACTGAATCTATATCATTAAAGAGGGGTTATCGGTATTAATTCCATTACATTTGTACCCCATAATAGCATATTTCTTAAAAGGGAGAGTGGCAGTGATTAAATCCTTTGTGGGGGGAAACTTCTTTGAGGTATATTGTGCACTTAATTTTTAATCAAGGCAACTATTACAAATGTTAACAAAAGCTAGTGAATATTAAACAGATAACCTTGCCATTTCTTTAATTAATTTCTTATTAAGCTTTGGAATTTGAAGGGCTTCACTAATAAACAGCTTTCCTGGAGGGCGAAAAACGGCCAAAAAAGAAGGCTGAAGTCAGCAGGCCAGGGCACGCATGCACGCTGGAGCTGACAGGGCAATGCCTGACGTGCCCTATTAAATGGCTCCAATTGCCACCTCTGGCACGCTTGCCATAGGTTCGCCATCATGGGGCTAGAAGATGTTGTCAACCCTTGACCTAATCCCACTTGTTTTTTCATTTATTTAGCCGTGATTGCATTAGCTACTGCATGGGCTGGAGTTTGACTTTACTTGTGACATAATGTGTCATAATAATAACTGGAGAAATGAAATTATCATGGTGAACCAACAATTTCGGTCCTTATTGATGGTCAGAGACTTTTTCTGATACCTATCTTATTCCTGAAAGAAAAAGAAAAGGAAAGAAACAAATAGGAATGCGGAGCTCTCACTGGGTTTTTTCCCCCTTTCTCCAATATATCACCATAAGTGTAATGGAATGAAAATATGACAAGCTCCCCCCCCACACACACCCCAGTTCCGATCATAACATAGAGCTTAAGATGATCTCTATGAGCTACAAAGTTTTTTCTGTTTTTGCCAACAAAGGGAGAACAGATTATATGCTTTCTTCCAGCATTCCCTTTACAGTCCAAGTAGAGTAGAGTAGAGTAGAGTAGAGTAGAGTAGAGTAGACTAGAGTAGAGTAGACTAGAGTAGAGTAGAGTAGAATAGAATTCTTTATTGGCCAAGTGTGATTGGAGGTTTGGTGCATATGCTCTCAGTGTACCTAAAAAGACAAGATCAATATCAATCGTAAGGATACGAGCCAGAAAGTTTCAGTCCTGCAGTCATAAGAAGGAGGGAATGGTGATAGGAACAATGAGAAGATTAATAGTAATAGTAATGCAGCCTTAGTGAATGGTTAGGGAATTATTTGTTTAGCAGAGTGATGGCATTCAGGAAAAAACTGTTCTTGTGTCTAGTTGTTTTGGTGTGCTCTATAGTGTCAGGTACAGTTAAGAAACCTCATTTTTAATGTTTGTTTTTTTAGTCAAACACTTTGAACACACACACACACTCAAGGGAAAACATGAAAAAAGAATAAAAAGTACAACATGTATAAATAAAACACAGGTTTTTCAAATGTCATAGTTGTGACTTTGTTAAATATAATGTAATCATTATGCAGTTAAGAATCACTGTAGAATTTAAGCCAAAAAAATGAGTATAAAAACCATGATCTATCTATACAATTTGAATTACCAAATGGAATTGTACACTATATTAAGTTCAGGCCATATTACTAAAGATTTATTCTGTGTAATGTATTTATTTAATTATTCATTTATTTGTGTCTTTGAGTCAGTGTTGATTCCTGCCAACTGCCTGAACTAGATTTTCTTGGCAAGATTTTCAGAAGCGATTTGCTATTTGCCTTTTTCCTTTTTCCTAAACCGGAGAGTGAAGAACTGACACTAAGCCAGCTGCTGACCTTGGGCCAGTCACTCTCTCTCAGCCCCAACAAGGAGGAAATGGCATTCTGAAAACTTGCCAAGAAAGCTTCAGGGATTGTCCACTTGCCAGGAGTCAAAACTAACTAGGAGGCACTATATATATCTCTTTAAACAGTGGTGTCCTTTTATTCTTGAACTTGATTCTCAAATCCACTCATGTTAGCTATGAGAATTAGATAAAAGTGCACAGGTTTACAGTGCCCCCAAAACAGACAAAGGACCTGATGGAAAATATCAGTATGGTAGTACAGTACCTGAACAGAGAGTGAGAAATATAAATTATTTCAGTTTCAAACTAAGTTCAGAATCAGCAGTAACAATCAATCTTGATCAACAGTAAAAATTTTAACCACTCAACTATCAAGGAGAGAAACATCACTTCAAAAGGCTTCATCTAATAATGGTGCGGCAAAATTAATTGAAAATAAAAGATCTTAAATGACTCAGGCTGTCTGTGCTCTCTGAAGACTTGTACTCACCCAAAACATAGAACAAAACAATGCTCAAAGCTCCATGACCTTTTCAGACACTGAGTCACTGCTGTGGCACATTAGATTCTACAATCAGAGACGGCAAAGGCTGCTGAGATTTTTCTTCAAAATATGAACAGTTAAAAACCCTTCAAAAATGTACAGGAAACTTGGACAACATTTGCTTTTAAAATTTAATTTGATCCTGAGCATTCTACTTTAGAATCCCCCCACCTTCTAAATCCAACATTTTTTTTTGAAGTAATTGCTTTGATTTTAAGAAGAAGCATTCAGTTATAAATGAAACAGTAACAAAGCAATATCTTCTTATGGTATCTTATGAAACAGAGACAAGGCAAAATAAATACATTTATGCAAATGAACTGCAAGACAAAATAGGAAAAATGCTTCATCACATCACCTTCTCCCATCATGTAGTTTGAACTCTGTCTTTAGATTCAGCTCTCTGATTCAATTTTTATATACAGTACCTATTTTATTTATTTGAGTTTGAGTGCCATGGTGGCCTAGAGATAGAGCTCTCGCCTCACAATCAGGAACTGTGTGTTCGATCCTAGATAGTGGCAGATATTTTTCTCTCTGAGCACAGAGAAAATATTTGCTGTGAACTTTGCATAGGCATCAGGAAGAGCATCTGGTTAGTAAATGCTCAGCTCCATTCAGTCACCCTGACTCTAGCCCAGTGCTTCTCAAATAGTGGGGCGGGCCCCCCAGGGGGGGCGTGAGGCTCCGTAAAGGGGGACGCGTTTGACCTCGGCAGAGGTGTACTTATAACAATTTTATAGACAAATGATACTATTTACAGTCGCGCGGGGGGCGCGAAATGTTTTCTTCTTCCTAGGGGGGCATGACAGAAAATAATTGAGAAGCACTGCTCTAGCCCATTGCAAGATATTAGAGGATCATTAAAAGAAAGAAAAATATTTGAGTTATATATCCTATATATATTTAATACAACATATGGTGAGGTGCATAACCCTCCTTGTCTCTATTTCCTTCACAACAATAATCTTGTGAAGGATTAGTGGGATCAGTGGGATGGACTGAAAGAAAGTATGCCCAACTGTATTGAGCTTGCTTTTATGCCTAAAGGAGGATTTCCTTGTTATTTATCCATGACTCTAATCATTAACCAAACTAGCTCCCAATAATATGTGGTATCTATTTATAATATTTAACTACATTAATATATTCCATGCATTTATATTAGTTATATGACAAAGAAAAGCTCAGAACAAATATGAAGTGCATGTGACATAAAATTTTAGTATTCAGATGTATGCTAATTTTAGGTATGACTGCAAAAATAAATATTTATGTACCTAGACGATTTTATAGCAATAAGAAAATTTGTACTTTTCAACATTTTAAAATGATTAAAAATTAACTGTCCTGCTTGTAAAACATATTTAATTTACTCCTGGCCTCCAGGGCTGAAAGATTCTAATCAATATCTTTGTAGAATTCAGTGCTAATTGATTTATTGTTCAATAAGAGGAATGGGAGGTGGTGTGAAAATTCAATATTGTTTTGCTAGATAGAGGGAAATGGCTGGAGTTCAGTGAAGATTGTCAATTAGATCCTATTGGCAATATGGTATGAATGGTTCTAGATTTATAGTTCTAGTTTATTGCTGTAGATTTAATATGCTGTTCAAAAAGAACATGGAAGAGTTTGAACAAAAACATATATCAAAAGGGTAGGAACTTTATCATATGTAGACATGTATCTGTTGGATTGATCAATGAGTATGAGCCATAAATCTATGTAGTACCTCCTTATTTGGATCTGTGTAAATCTGAGTATGAAGTATTAGCATAATGGGAATTGATTAGATTAGCCTTCTCCAACCTTATCCCATATAAATATGTTAGGACTAACATGTCCACAATTTCCAGTCACCTTCAAGATTTCTGGTTACTTCCACTTGTACAAAAAAAAAATATTGCGTGCTATCAGAAGTTGGCTTGCAACTTGGGGATTGAGCAGAAATACTATTATAAGTAGAAAGGATTTGCTCCAATGTACATTAATTCTCTCAAGATCTCAATTAGTTTACTACAAGACCTTCTACATTGAGCTGCCTTTGTAAACCATTTAGAAACTAGAGCAGCTGATATGTTAGGCCAGGGTTCTGCAAAGTCGGCTCTTTTAAGACTGGTGGACTTTAACTCCCAGAATTCCCCAGCCAGCCTGGCTGGCTGGGGAATTCTGGGAGTTGAAGTCCACCAGTCTTAAAAGAGCCGACTTTGCAGAACCCTGTGTTAGGCAGCTTCTATATTGTGTATTCCTATTACCATTGAAATGTATAAAGAGAACCTTAACTGTGATTGCCTACTTTTGTGTTCATGATGTCCTTGTGATGTGCATCACACTGTATTAAGAGGTTGTTCTCTAATCCAGTTCTTAGTTGATTAGGGCAGGAAAGCTTGGTTGCACATGTTAAGTTTCTTCAAGCGGATTATTTGTTGCAGCTAAAATTATAGAAAAGAGAGTAACGTTAAAAATGGTCATGTTTATATAGATAAAAATTGTTAGAGTAACAGTGTTTTAAAATTCAAATGAACAGAAAGTTTGGCCCACAGCTTTTGTGTTTAGAATCTTACATATTTCTTTAAAATTCACAGAAACTGGAAAATAAAACTGTCTACTCCTTTTTCATTAATATGAAAATGAAACAATATCCTTCCTTCTCCATACATAAGGCTGATTCAATTTGGTCAACTGAATTTGCCACATAATAGGAATGATAACTGAATTGTTTGAATTCTAATGCCTTAAAATGCAATGGCCCTATGCAGCATTAGACAATTCATAAACAATTCATCTAAGAAAAGCAGAAAACAGTACTGTTGAATTATTGAAAAGAAAAGCTATCATAGAAAGAAAGAAATAATTGCTAGAAAAGCTTCTTTTCTGAATATGCTTTTCTCTTCTTTATAGGATCTAGCCCATCTTTCACCAATACACATTTATATAAATATAGCTGCTCCTAGATCTTCTAGCCAAAACCTGCTCATTTGCTTGTGGGTAATTTAAAACAAAATCTCTTCATTTTAAAGAAAATTCTGCAGACCGGCTGGTGTAGAGGAGGAGCAGGGGGGGAAGGGGGAACAGGCAGTGCATGCACACGCAGCAGGGATCGGCTCACTCGGCCCTCTAAGGGCCTCCAACAGCGCGAACGGCCGCGCCTGCGGTCTCCTGCATCCAGTGCGCACTCTGCCCAGGGGGCTGCCCCCTCCTCCCTCCTCCTCTTCTCCAGCCCTGCGGCCTGGTTCCTATCAAGCCACAGAGCCGCGGCCCCGGGGTTGGGGACCCCTGCTGTAGAACACATATTTAATAATAGATTATATGGTCTTCCAGAAGATTAATATGCCATTGTATATAAGGAGCCCAAAGCATGGGCAGATCTAGATTGAATTCAGAAGAGCATTGCTAGTAAACAACTATTATGATATTGCCCTTGTTTCTAATAGTGTCTGCCTGTCTGTATATCTAGTATCTATTGAAGTGTATATTCCAAGTGTATATTAGTTTTCTGATTATTGTTCTGATTTGACTTGAAATATTTTTACTAGAAAATTAAGTCTTCATTTTCTGCTTTCCTTAGTATTTTATTATAGATGACATTAAACTAAAGTACACATTAAGCAGAATGGATGAGGGAGAGCTTGATAGAAGGGATGATGCTATTTCAGACTTTATATGGGGAATAATGAAAACAACAAAATAACAAAACATTGATAGATTAAGTTCCTGTTTCTAAGGAATATTCCTTTCCTTTCTTTTCTTTTTTCTATGAAGGAGGACGTGAGAGTGATACCTCTTTCATTTTAATAGCCATTTTGTTTCTGTTTTATTTCTTAATTCTGCAGCACTTCATTGCCCCAACCAGATTTTCTCTTCTTATTCTTTCTTACACAAACAAACAAGTACCGTGTTTCCCCAAAAACATATTTTGAGAAGGTCTTATTATTTTTGAGGTACAGGAGGCCCCTTAACCTCAGTCCACAGCCCACGAATCAGCTGTCCAGAGAGGGCTGTACATTTTGTCTTTGTCTCTTGCCAGCCCTAGTGTCGCTGGGCCTGCCACTCTTTTTGTGGCCGCCACTAAGGGAAGAGGCGGGGTAGCTAGGGTTTGCAGGAATGGCCTATGCGGGGCCGTTCCATGTGGTTGGTAGGTGCATGTGAGACACGTGGAGCATGTTCCTTCTTCCTCCCAGGAAATGACAGGGAGGGCTTATTTTCAGTGAAGGGTTTATTTTAGTGCAAGCACTCAAAAGCTCGATTTGGCTTATTATCTAGGGAGGTCTTATTTTTGGGGAAACAGGGTATGCATTTATTGTTATATATTTTCAATACATTTTTAATTATAGAAAGATAATGTGTAAATATTAAATAAGCTATTATTCAGCCAAAATCCAGTGTTTCTTCAAGTGTGGCCCTAGGACTCTGGCGGTCCCCCACTATTCTCATAGAGAATTATTTGCTGTCCTATGCTGAAAAATAATGCAATATTTTAAAAAATTCAAAAACCTTGCAAAGCAGCAGTGGCAATAAATGCATTTTAATTTTTAATATAATGAATACAACCCATATAAACAAAAGTTCTTTTAGGGTCCTTCCTAATTTTTAAAAGTGAGAAAGGGTTCTGAGAGGAAAAAAGGGTTTAAGAATTATTGCTGTAAGTGACTTTTATTTATGGTCACACATATTTCCACTTGGAAACATAATTTCCATAATTTTTATGACAAATGTGTTTGCTACGACTCCAGTAAACATTGGCATGACAGCACACAGCATAAAACACTAAGTAATAAATTTATTTAGATACAGAGCCTAAGGCTGATAATTTTGGAATGGTAAATTACTCAAGTATTAATATTTCCTTAATTTTAGCAGAGAAACTGTGTGTATCCTCTATGCAAAATACAAATCTTATTCTAGTAAACCTGGAAATAAATCACCGACATCAGATTCTGGGCGGGCATTCATTCACTAATTTTTCTCAAATACATTTTTTAATTTTATGTCTATTATGTTTATGTCTATTAAATAAAAAATGTTTTTTGAGAAATTCTCACCAAAAAGTGTGCTCTTTGAGGGTAAAGAAGCAAATACTCAAATTATTAATAGGGAATTCCACCAATTATTACTAATCAGTTGAGGTAAATCAAATTATGAGTTTCTTCTCCATGGCACGGAACCTTGTTATCTGCGGGATCGCATCCTGCCCCATATATCCCTTCGACCGATTCACTCCCACAGGGAAGGACTTCTTTGGGTGCCATCCACCAGGCAATGCCAGCGGGCGACGCCCAGGGGAAGGGCCTTCTCTGTGGTGGTTCCAACCCTCTGGAACGACCTATCCCCCAAAATCAGAACGACAGACCTCCGCTCCTTCTGCCAGAAGTTAAAGACTCACTTCTTCCATCAGGCCGGCCTGGCCTAATGTTACATTCCTAGCCGCAGAATGAAATTGTATAATCAGAATTTTTAGGGGTAATTGTTAGGGTTTTAAGGGTTTTAATAGTGATTTTAGCACAGGGGTAATTTAATTCGGTTTTAACATTTTGTATTTTATATATTGTTGTATTTATTGGAATTTTAATTTCCTGTGCACCGCCCCGAGTCCCCATGGGGGAGAGGGGGCGGTCTATAAATTAATAAATTATTAAATTATTATTATTATTATTCGAGATGGAAGTTTCAATCTGTTTGTATACTTGTGGCCTATATCAATAGCTGAAACCTATCACAGATGTGTGATAGAAGGTTGTTCTATGTCTTGTGTGACATAGAATGCATATTATTCTATATCAGAGCTGGAATTAATTATAAAGAATCTTAAATTTTAATTAATATTATTTCATTATGATTTTCAGTCTTATAAATACATTCATGCAGTATATATTGTATGTATTTTAAAAAAATCAGGAATACTTGATATATACAAGCTATTGCAACACTGAACAGTTTAATAGAAATATATCATATTTACATGCTGCAGAAAATAATTCTTTCAAATTTTATATAAGTGATTTTTGGAGCAGGATTGGATTCAGAGAATTATTAATTTCTGTTCCTATCAGCCTTGGTCATATATAATCTAAAGGTATAATGCAAAATAAATTATAATTTCTTCATTGACTTAAAATGATGTTCCTTGAAAGAAAATATTTTAAAGATTCAAAACTTAGAGTAAATAAAAAATCTGAAAATTTCAGACATTTTTTCATACATCCTATTTTTGTTACATGAATGTCTAGCATGGTCCAGACCCTCTAAGCCAGGGGTCTCCAACCTTTGCAACTTTAAGTCTGAAGGACTTCAGACTTAAAGTTGCAAAGGTTGGAAACCCCTGCTCTAAGCCGTATCTAATCCAAATGTATTGGATACAACCTCTGTAATATTCAGTGTGCTATGGATGATGAATTTTATATTTCAATTTATCTAAGAGGAGAGGAAGTTGAGAAAAGTTGCTATCCAAGTAATTAGGTTATTGCATTTCATTCAACATGTTACTTATTCAAAAGTATAGAAGAAGTGATATAGTTTATATATTGCTTAGCAAGTAACAGGTTAGAGCTAGTTCAAGGTGGCTACTAACAATAAAACATGAAGTGAAGGTAACATCATAATGAAAATTTCTTCCTCCAATGTCGCATGCACATATACAAGCCTCAGTGCTTATGGTAACTACACAGTGCATTTATTTACTTAAATAATGAAGCCATCTGATTCCAAATAGCTTTGGGTAACTCACATTTTAAAAGCAAGGAAAAAAATAGAGAAATAAACCCTGCATTTCCAAAAGATAAAACTGTACATAACAGGAAAGAACAACATATAGCGACTCAGTCACTTACTTATCAGAGGTGGGTTGCTCCCAGTTTGGCTGAACCAGTAGTGGTAATCTGACTTGGGTCACAGAACTGGCATTGACCCAGGCTGGCCACGCCCAGAACCGGTTCTCTGGTCTCCATTGCCATTGCTGGCATATTGTTTATTAGCTTTTAGTGGTCTTCGTGCATGCACACAACTATTTACAGCGAACAGTGCATGGATAAAGCTATGTGCAGCCGGCACGCATACAAAGTGAGCAAAACACGCACGAGAGGAACCCACTCCTGTTACTTACCTAGATACTTTCTGAACATCATCAGGGTATAAATTCATGGGGCCACTCTTTCAAAGGAAAAGCATTGGGGGCAGAGAAGGCATGCTTCCTCAATCACAGTAGATGACATTATTTAATTGAGATGCTTTAGAGTATATGCACTTTGCCTGATCTTACCAAAGAGGCACAAAAAAAATCTTATGACCAGAACCTTAAATTGCACCCTGAGGCCAGTGCAGCTCATCAAACTGTAATGTCACTGCCAGGCCATGTCATTGTATTTTGGACCAGTTGTAGCTTCCAAAGTTTTCAAAGGCCGCTTCAGGTAGAGTACATTGTAATAATCTAATATTTTATCAGTTCTTCCTCTTTACACATGTCTTTCTACTTGTGTCTGACGTTTTGTAAAATAGGATGTTTAATGTTGTTTATGGCTATAAATCTGATTTGTCCTCATCACGTCTTATAATTCAGAATTCAGTTCCTTTTCCTTATTGGTTTTTCTTCTGGTAAATATTTTATAGTCATACCCACTATAATAATATCCTTGATGCATTTTTGTAGCATTAAATAGGCCCACTATTAAAAAAGGGAGGCCTTGACCTTAAGGTCACAAACTGTGCAAAACAGTATTTGGGATGTTGAACTACCACTTCTTCCTTAAAGAATCCCTCCAGGAAAGCTGACCGTGAAACGGTGCAACAATTTGTGAAAAGAAGCATTAAAAAAACATTTAGATTAAATAAAGTGACATCAATTGTTATATATTTCTGTGCTTCTAAAATATTTATATATGTATCCTTTCTTTCTTCTTCCTTCTAAACATCAGAAATATAAAAGAACACTTATTTTCATTTTAGAAAATGAGTATTAAAGAAGGGAGATTAAATTGCTGGGATGCATTTATTTAGGGAGCCATTTGGATTTTATTGGAAGGAATTTCCACCCAATTTAACAAAATAATTTTCTTTACAGAATTGTAAATGGCAATTAAAATTGTGTTGGATAGACACTAATACACATTCCCTGCATAAACAGAGCCAGGGAAATAGGCTTAGCTCAGATAATTTGAGTGCTTTTGCATGGAGTGTTCAAATGTCAGCCTTATGGTCTTCATAGAAAGTAATGGGGAAATAAGGCTATACCTTTCAAATAATTGGCCTAGTTAGTATGGAAGCACTACTAGCAAGAACTTAATCAAAATTTGAAATAAAATAACCTCATTGGCACACTTTCATGGAGTGTAAAGAACTGGATTATTTTGATTTGATAAACAACAGAGTCTGGCATTTTATTTCAAATACAGTGAAGAGGTAAAACACTTGTCAATTTCATTTTCTGTTATCTAAGTTGAAAAGAGAATGTCCCCTTTACAAGAAAGAAGGAGTATTAGCTTGAAATATATAAGGACTAATGCATCATTTTAATTCTAATCAGAAATGGGAGAAACATCAGATAAAGTTGCATCTTTACCTGTTAAATGTAGAATAGTTTGTCACAAACTGAATTTGGTTTAGTTTGGCAATTTGGTTTTGCTAGAACCAAATCAGGAGCTCAACCAATCTCATTGAACATATTTTGTGCACTGACAATAAAGAATTATTATTTTTAAAGTATCCCTTACTCCTAGTTAGTTATTAGGTTACTGTTGTTGGAGCAGTATCTCCAACAATTATGCATTGTCAAGCATATTTTTTCGTCATCTAGTCTTCAACTTAAAATTGATTGTTTAATTGCTATAACGATGACCTCAACCATAAGCACTTCCAGCATAAGACATCACACTGCCCAACTCAAGATAACATGACCACATTTCAGGTGCTTGGCATTTTTCTTTTACAACTAGTTGCCATCTGTTCTCAGTTCTGGCTTCCCCAGAAGGTCAATGGCTAAGTTTGCAGGCAAGGTTTTAATTAGAGCAGATGTTGTATTTGAGGTCAGTTTCCCCCAGTGTGATAAGAGATTGTCCCTGCAGGATGGAAAATGTTGGCAAAAAATATTAATGAATGTTGTTGTTGTTGTTGTGATCATTATCCCCAGTGGGATGAGTAAAGGGTCCAGGCCACCGAGGTATGCCTTGGTTCTTCCAGTCATTTAACAACTAAAACTGGAAGAACCGTGATTGTGGTAGTTAAGCCAAAGCAGTCAAATGGTGCCTTATTTAACAAGCACTTTGCTCATTGAGAGAGATGCTTGTCCCATTTGTGACCATTGAGTTCTATCTCCAATATCCCTTTTCTTTAAATCATTTTTTTTCTTATTTCCAACTGATCTAGTGCTCTTTTGTATATTTTGGAAATAGAGGCTCGGGGCATTTATTTCCATGTTCTTCAATTGTATAGGAAGAACTGGTCTCAATCATGTTGTTCCCTACATCATGTTGTTCCCCCTGCCCTTTAATAGAATAACAAGGCAACCTCTAGAACTCTGGAATTTGTAGTTCTTACAGTAATAATATAGATGGGAGGGACACATTATTTTTTCTCTTTCAAACTATAACCCTACAGGAGCTGCAATTCACTGCCATGAAATGTGAGATAACTACCAATTTAGATGTTTTAGCAAATACATGATGGTAAAATCTATTAACATTACTCCATGATGTCTGATTACTTCTCTTTGCATTTGACTGCTCAGAAGTGGCAGCAGAAGAGTGTTATTTACTTTCACTTTGTCCTTGTGAACTACCGAAGTACATCTCACTTAATATGGCTGCTATAATTGGATATTGGACCAGATAGTTAAAATATTATTACTCTGATGAAGGGCTAACTTTCCACCTTTATGTTGGAATGCTGTTTTTGATATGATATAGCTATTATAATAGCCACATGTTCCATAGAGTTACCGCATTTTTTGGAGTATAAGACGCACCGGAGTATAAGACCCAGGTTTTAAAGAGGCAATTTTTTTTAAAAAAGTAGGTAGGTAAATAGAGGAAGAGAGAGGGAGAGAAAGAGAGAAAAATACAGTAGGTAGGTAGGGAGAGGGAGAGAGCGTAGATAGGTAGGTAGGTAGGTAGAGGTATAGAGAGAGAAAAATAGAGAGAGAAATACAGTAGATAGGTAGGGAGAGAGAGAGAGAAGGTAGGTAGGTATATAGGTAGATGGAAGGGGAGAAAGAGAGAGAGAGAGAGAGAGAGAGAGAGGGAGAGGGAGAGAGAGAGAGAGAGAGAGGAATACAGTAGGTAGGTAGATGTTTCTAGGTTTATTTATCCATGTGCTGGAGAAGGAAATCGCTGTAGCACCTAAAACTTTGTTTCTGCTGGCACAGCCTTTGACCAATGTAATTCTCATCAATCCTTCTAACTCAGCGGTTCCCAAACTTGGCACCTTTAAGACTTGTGGACTTCAATTTCCAGAATTCTCCAGCCAGCTAAGTCCACAAGCTATGGTGGCTGGAGAATTCTGGGAGTTGAAGTCCACAAGTCTTAAAGTTGTCAAGTAACAAAACAGCCTTCCAAAAGGAAAAAAAAAGATTTTTGCACTCTGCAAACCTCCCCCAAACAGCCCCCCTTTTTTCAAATAAAAGGCATGAATAGCCTTGGGGGGTGGGGCTTGAGCAAAAAAAGCCCGGCCTATTTTTTGCGAAAACAGGCCATTTTTATGTCAAAAGAATTGCATGCATAGCCCTATGGAGGCTTATAGAGTGCTGCTGGGGGCTGGGGGGGGGGCAAAAACGGCCTGTTTTAGACTCATTTCTGCCCTCCCCAGCCCCCAGGAACTCTCTGAAAGCCTCTATAAGGCTATGCACAGCCATTTTGGTGAAGGGGGTGGGGTTTCAGGAGGCAAAAAATGCTGTATTTGATGTATAAGACGCACCCAGATTTTTAGCCTCTTTATAGAGGAAGAAAGTAATAGTATAAATTTTATTTGGATGTTTATAAATGATTGATTGCATAGATTTTAAAATTGAAATATTTGTATCTCTTTCCACTTTGTAGAAAAATGAAAAATTTACTGTATTTTCTATTTCTTTTTATGAAGCCTCGGAGGGTGTCAACATCTCCGACATAGAGGTTCTCAATATGTCTTTGTAAACTCCTTATAATCCCTTATCCTTTTTTCTTTATAAAAACTTGTAAAACCAATAAAACTTTTTCAAAAGTAATATTCCACTATTTATATTTGTTTTCTTATGATCTCAAACATTTTAATATGAAAATGTCAAAGTTAGACCAAAACAAAGAAACAGAAAGGGTACTTTATTCCATCATCAAATACATTTTGTCCATATGCTAGTGAATTAAAAATGCTTGCTAAGGGAAGCCAATGTTGAGTTAATTTATTGTATCATGACTACCAGATCAAAGTGTAGATTGAGCAGTTTAGTTTAGTTTAGTTTATTAGTTGTTTTTTATACCGCCCTACTCCCGAAGGACTCAGGATGGTGTACAGTCAAAGTTAAGAAACCTTAAGCAAAATCTGCATTTTTTAATCCAATGTACCAAAGGTGGAAATAATCCTCAAGAAGATGCAGATGTGTAAAATATGGCTATGCAATAATGTTACAGCTTTGTGACCCCCCCCTCCATAGATTTTCTCTGCAATAGTGTCCCCCACCCACCCAGATTTTCCTAACAACTCAAGTGCTAAAAGGTACCTGGGCTGTCTCATTTTTGTGATTCTACCAGTAAGATTCAAGAGATCCAGGATCTTTATCCTCCCTTCTATGTCCTACCTCATCTTACCAGGGATGTGTGTGTGTGTGTTTGTGTGTGTGTGTTCCTGGATAGGTCAAGAAGGTTGGAAGTATATACCAAGAATATAATTCCCAGCAGGATCACTAAAGGTGTGAAGATCATCCTTCTACTCAGCTAAAGGAAACAGACACTTTTATTGGGTAACAATGATAAAGGCAGATGCTGGAGACAGATAATCACGTTAGTTACAATGGCAAAAGCAACAATGTGTAGGCAATATAAATTACTCCTGTATTTTTACCAAGAAAGACATGTGTATATAAACTGTAAAATGATTGACAATATAATGTTGGATGATAAGCCCATCAGGTTGGATGGCACTCAACTTTCTACTGACAAAGAGCCAAAGATCTTTTGGAATACTAATGGTGTTTATGATGTGGCTAGATGAAAGTCTTGGCTCCTTATAATGAATGTACTTCCATTTGCAGAGCCTTAGAGACAGAAGACATAATGCATATATTATATTTGAGTATCAGTTGTTTAAGAAAGAGAAAGATTAGTATCTTGGTCCGCACACTACACAAACTTGGTCAGAATTAGAAAATTATATATAATACAATCCTTTAATTGAAACTACATTTGAGTATGTGGATCTGTTTCAATAACTTCTAGAGGTGGCATGCAATATGATTTGCATTTTTCCTATTTCTTTTATTGTATTTTAATGTATGATATTGTTCCCTGGGTCATATTTTATATTCTGATATGGCCTAATGGCTGCTAAATATAGTATAATTAAAACCTTTGAGATGCCTAGGAAAAGGAAGTCTGGCGCTGCAAAGTCAGAATTACAATAGGGATATGCAATGGATGAAGTTTGAACATGGCAGAGTTCAATATATTGATAGGATGAATGTGAAAAGAAACTGCCAAAAATGAAGAAACAAAAGAAAACAAACTAAACATCAGAACTGTGGAAACTGCCAAAAAGAAAAAGTCAAAAAGAAAAAAGAAGCCAAACCAAGAAATACAAATAACTCAGGAAATAATTTAATAAAGTTTCAGAAGATATTAGAAGATAATGTAAAGACATCAAAGGAGATTCTAACCTTGAATTGGTATGCTGAAGGCCATCAGACAGTAACTGATTCAAAGATCAAAAAATATGGAAGAAGTATACAGAAATATCTCATGCAAGATACTTTAGAAGATATTCCATATTTATAAGTATCTATAGTAGTAGATGAAATTAGGCAATCACTCTGATCATTACCAAGTCAGAAGACCACAGAGTGGTATAATACTGATAGAATACCAGGCATTGTACTCATGGGAAACCTATATAAAAACCAGGAAGCTATAATGGACAGAACATGAAGAAACATATTGGCTCCAGATTGGCCAAGGAGTGAGACAAGGTTGTACACTCTCCCCTTATTTATTCAATCTATATGCTAAATGTATATTAAGGGAAGAGGGATGTGGTTTTAAAATTGGAGAAAGATACATCAATCGCATATAACCTGAATTATGCTAATAATGCTACTCTGATAGCTGAAAATCCGAAGAATCTTTAACTCTGGTAAAGAAAAGCAAGAACCGCAGTGAGAAACTAAGAATAAATATAAAGAAGACAAAGCTAATGACAACAGGTATCCACAATCAGCTTTAGAACTTGCAATGAAGAAAATGATAAATAGCTTCTGTCTCTTAGGATCAACCATCAACAATAAAAGAACAAAAAGTCAAGTAATTTGCCACAGCACTTGACAGAGCAGCCTTGAAGACCTTGGAAAAGATTTTCAAATGCCATGATGTGTACATCCTTACAATGATCAGAATTATGCGAGATTACTATAAAGAAGTCAAATGAATGTGATTAATATGGAACATTATGTAAAAAAATTATGGGAGATTAGATGAAAAAATGTGAATGACTGGTCATTTTTCCATCACAGACTTAAAGTATCTTCTAATTTCATCCCTCTATTGCTGGGCCAAAATAAAGTAATGAAGACAAGCTTTATATCACTCCGGCAATGGCTGACTGATGCTATAAAGACATTGTAAGTTACCAGTGCAGAAATATCTTCATTCCATTTTTTTTTCTCCTTCAGAATGAGTAATTGCTAACATTTTGAGGGCAGAATAAGAGAAAACTGTAATTTGGGTTATTTTAAGTTCTCTGCCACCTATTAAGTCTTTGGCTATTTTTTAAAAGTTTTATGAACATAGATTTCTCTGTGCGTATTCTTCTGAACTTTAGAATCTATAGCATAATTTCATTCCACAACATGGTTTATTGTGAGTGATTGAATAAAATCGTAATGCTGTAGAGTTATAAGGGGCCGCTGACCTTTCCTTCCCCCAACTTAGAGTGTATCAACTTTGTATATCTGTCTCTTGTTTGTAGCTGGAAAGAACTGAAAAACCCCAAAATGAGTTCAAGTTCCTGTTCTTGATACTTATTTTAAGGAGTTAGTGTGTAATGTCTCAATTTGGAAAATATTGTACTGATAGGGAGAATTAGCTCATCAGAAATCCTTGACTTATAACCATTCATTTGGCAATTGCTTAAAGTTACAATGAATGGCATTGAAAAAGTGACTTATGACCAGTTCTCACACTTACATCTGTTGCAGTATCTCCATAATCACATGATCAGAATTTGGACACTTGGCAAACAGCATGTATTTACAATAGTTGTAGAAATTTGGGATCCTGGGATTCTCATTTGCAACTTATTTTAGGGAGCTTTGGACAAGGAAAGTCAATGGGAGAAGATGGATTAGCTTAATACTTCATGATTCCCTTAACTGCAGTGATTCACTTAACAACCATAGCAAGAAAAGTCATAAAATGGAGTGTGACTCACTTAATAGCTGCCTTGCTTATCAGCAATAATTTTGTGATCAGTTGTGGTCGTAAGTCAAGGACTACCTGTGCTGAATGCTGTGAGTTGTTCAAAATTTAGCCTGTTGCTCATTCTGTTCTGAATGGGACAGATAAAAGGTATTCTAGTATAAAAGGAATATAATTAGAAGGAACGGTTGGCTCAAAGGATTAGTCATGGAATATTGAACACTTAAATTTAGACTGCGGGAACTCTTCCAGAACACAATTTTGTATTGAATAAAAATGTATTCATTTTTCATGCCAATTCTGTGCTTCTACCATGCTTCTTATGGTGTTAATAGTCAAGATACAGGTTGCATACCTGTATCTTTATTGTAGGGTCCCTAAACCTAATGAATACATGCAGAAGCATAATGACTACTTATGTGTATCAGGGAAGAGTGATTTAATTAGTTGTGATTTTCTCTGCTTTCTAAGCTATGTACTTCACATCCATGTTTACATTTTGAAAATTGGTATGGAAAGCAAACTAGGGCTCTGCATCAGTTTGGGTTCAGTCTCCATAGAGTGCTCTGGAGCATGAAGGAGCACAAAAGCAATACCTATTTATAATATCTTAATGCAGGCTCCTTTAAGAAGATGCAAAGCACAGTGGTATTTGCAATTCTATGTGCTCCAAAGCAGGGTGCAGTCCATACAGTGACTTCATACCAGTTTTCTAGTTCAGTTTAACTGGTTAATATAGCAGGGTTTTTTTCTTAGATTTTTCTTGGAACACTGAAACTTTTTCTATTCTCTGTTGTAAGAAGCTGTATTTTAATGGGTTCTTGCATGGCTACTGCCATATGGAACCATTTATACTTTACTGCATGGGGTAACTATAATGTGTGAGCTTTTGTTTTATTGCTAATACTTGGATTCTCTACTGATGGACTTGAGTCTCACATTAAGATAGAGTTTATCAAATATTTTGAAACAAAAACAACTTATTTTTAAAGCTTCAGCCACAGAAATTAATTTATGTTGTGTCCTTTGTGCAACCAGATTTGTTTTTATTTATTGATGCTCTTACATAAGTGGGTTGTCAACACGGCAATGCTTTTCATATAGGATTGTTGGTTGTTAAATGAAGATTAAGTAGCATGTTATTCGAAATAGATAATGAACAATTAGTATCTTAGAACATAAGCTCACATACTGGAGCTAATCCTTGATTTACAACCAATCCCTTAATGACAGTTTGTAATTACAACAGCTTCAGAAAGGATGCTTTATGGCCCGTAAAGAATTTCCAGACTTCTATTTCCAAACATTTATAATATTTTGAAAATTAAAAGTTAAATTTTTTTTGAGGCAAAAATGAATCTGAATTTCTGCTGTGCCATTTTACAACTCAGGATTCTGCAAAGTTCCTTTGAGTTGATTTTCCTTCTGCCTAGTTTTTTATGGCCCAACTTGCGCAATAGTAGGCAGCTTTGGGAAATGCAATAGTGGGATAACCTGCATTTAGTTGCTAGGCAGATGTCCTTGCTTTTCCATACATGATTCATGGTCATCATTGCTGTGTGGCCCAGAGCAATTCGATGCTCTATTTCTGGATGGCGCTCACTGGTTTGATCAATTTGCAATCCTATGACAGTAAATTCTTGCAAGCATTCGATTTCTTCATTGTTGATTGTGATTTTGATATTTCCATTCCTCATAGTGATTGTGAGGTTGATTTCACTTTCTTCTGTAATGCTTTTGATCAGATGTCTTTGGTTTCTGGGAGGAGAATTGTGTCATCAGTATATTGAAGAATTGTTGATGTTACTTCCTCTAGTCTTTAGGCCAATTTTTGATTCTTCACATTTCAGCTGCCCCATAACAACTTCAGCATTCAGGTTGAATAAGAAAGAAGTAAGAACACAGGTTTGCTGCATTCCTCTCTCAGTTTCTCCCTATGGTGTGTGGACAATGGCTTCCTGTTTTTTGTACAAGTTGACCAGATGTGTTGGCACCCTCACCAGTCTTCTAAGGCTTTTTTGTAGTCAGTAAAGCAGATGTAGATTTTTGTTATTCTTGAGATTTTTGCCATGATCCCGCGTAGATTTGCAATATGGTCATGAGTGCCACCAGCCTGCTTGAACATCTGGTGCTTACTAAATTAAGAAAATGCATGGTGACATTTAACACATGCAGATGCTGGTAGAAGATAGTGGGCTATATGTGCATTGTTGCGAGGAATGGCTATTGTTGAAAAAAAGCAAAAATGGCTGTGCAAAGGGACATGTTTCTGTCCATTTTGTTATACAGAAATTAGAGCTGCATATGAAAGGGGAAACAAAACAGTTGAACGTCTTGCAAAATGTTTACTTGTGTGGTCTAAAAGAGATAAGGTCAAAAATGAACACATGATAAATGAACATGGGTTGAGTTCTGTATAGAAATTAGTGTTAGTTCAAAAGAAATACTTGAAGGTAGCTTGAGTAGATTGAATGAAGATCAAATTTGTGTATGTGTGTTCTTGTTCTCACTCTCTTTCTCTGATTAGATGGAGTTATAGATCCTCAAACCCTGATGAAAAAGACAGAAGTGGCATTTTAAAGAAAAAAGGATGAGATATGGATAGGTGTAGGGGAATGGTGGAAGCAAGAATAAGGAGCTATGGAAGGAATAGTGAATGGCATAAATCAGATTTAGTCAAATTTCTTTTTTCTTTTCTCTTAAACACCTGCCCCCAAATTGTTCTGCTTACTATGACTTACTATTTTCTGTGCTTTGAATAATGATGCTTACCCCAAAAGGGATTAGCATGATAGTTATTTATGTGTGCAATTTTGGTGCTGGGAATGAAAAATGAGCAATAAGTAAATACGCTTTGCTTTTCTTCTGTTTCAGATTTTATTACTGATTGCTTAATTTAATTTCTTCAGCACCTTCATTCATGCTCCTCTTTCACTTGTGGAAAATTACACTTCCCATTAAACAATTATATATTAGACAATGAAGCAGTTGTGCCCAAAGAATCTTTGTGTGCTCTATATTTCTATAGTCTATTTTTTTTATATAAAAAAAAACACCAACCATAAATAAATAAAATTCACCCTGCCAATTGAAACTTTTTTGTCAGTAAACATTTCACTCTGATGTCTTTATCTGTAAAATACCTGGAAAATTATCTTAGTAATTTATAATTATCTTAGGAGCATAAATAAATAGAATTCACCCTGCAAGTTAAAACTTTCCTGTCAGTAATTAAGGTATAATTATTTTGTACCTTGAGGACAAACAGAGGAGAATGTTTTACTTTAACGCCCTAAAGTGTTATTAATAAAGTTATTAATTCAAATCTCTAAAAGAGAGATTTGAATTAATGTGTGTATATATATGCGCTCACAAACAAATTTGAAACAGAGATCTGAATATGAATTAAGAATTCATTATATTTACTAGGAGCTTCACAAAATACTCTGCCTTTCTTCCCATCTTGACATTCTACATAGTTGAATGTGTGACACCAAGTGTGTTATGACGCTAAGAGCGTTATCATTGATAGACATGTGTCATACAATAGCATTAGCACAAATAAGGTTAGCTGTGCAAAGCATTCTAATATCAGCTATTTCTAATATAAAAATAGTTTTTATTGCTCCCAGGGCTCATTTTAAGCTTGTAGCACTCTCAATTAGAGCAGTAAAAATGATTGAATTTGTCCTTCAGTGGCTTAGAACAGGTGGTAGTGATTATTATTCCATTCAGAATCTCTGCTTAAACCAAAGATACTCTGTTACATGATTTGGATAATGTAATATTTATTTTGACAATTCCCTTTTCCCTTAACATGCAATACTTGAGATTTAAATAGAGAGTTTCTATCTTTCAGCATAAATATTATGTTTTATGTTGTATGTGAAGGTCAGAATCTTCAATTCTAAAAACTGAAAAACACATTTTAGTAATTACGTGTTCTCATAGTATGACATACTCTTTCATTGTGGTAAACAACATTTATCTTGTCAAGTAACAGGTGCCCAATAGCATGCAAATGTATTAAGCATCTGTAATAGAAAATGCTATTTCAATGGAATGTAAGTGACATTGCAGAGAGGAAAATATAACATTATAGTTGCAGAGGGATTACTCAAAACTCAATAAATAGTGTATGTAGCAGAGAACATTGATTTTTATTTCTTGATATATGCTGTTTACTGAGCAGAAAGATTCATTTCCAGACAGCAGTTGTCAAATAAGCAAACCAAATACAAAAGTGAAATATTTATACAGAGATCTTCCTTTTCTAGTCTTAGAAATATAAAAACCAGACCTTCTCCCCACCTGTTCTTCATTGGGCCTAGGCCAGGGGTCTGCAAAGTTGGTTCTTTTAACATAGCTGGCTGGGGGATTCTAGGAGTTGAAGTCCATCCGTCTTAAAAGAGCCGACTTTGCAGACCCCTGGCCTAGGCTGTCCTTTACCTCTTATGGTGTTTTGCTACACAGTAAGAGTGATAACTGATGACAATTTTATGCTTGAAAAGCAGACTTGATATGATAGCCAACATTTGGCTATTGTGGAATTTCAAGATGGAGATATTCTACTCCAAACTGTGTTTGCAAATCTCTTCATAAAGAAAACATGAAATAGTCCTGTGTAGGATGTTGTTGTTATTACTATTATTATTGGAAATGATAAGTAAGTCTAACTGTGGCTTATGCTTAACATGTCTAGAGAGATAAAGAATAACTTCAGATATTGGTTTTTGGAACTTCCTTCTCTAATTACAGCTGTATGTCAAGCTTTGATAATTCAGCTTCCTTGTATGGAAGGAAATTGCTTCCTAAATGTTTGCTTGCTGTGTATGTCCTTTTCTCTCTTATGTTCCCTATCAGTTGCCTGTTGTTTTAAAGGATCTGGGGCTTAACTAACAAGATTTGTAATTTAGTGCTGCTGCTAATATTAAATTGCAAGATGGTATCCAGCATGCAGCTGCTGTCGTATCTAGCGCTTCCTTATTTTTTTAGCCTTGTATTATTTCTATTCATTTTACCTGTTATTGCACTACTGCTTTGCTATTTTATGCATCACTCCCTGTTTCATCTGTTTTCATAGGTTATTTTCATATATGCAAATGCATAGTTTGCATGGTTTTACACAACATGGAGATCTTTTATTTTGAATCCGAAACAAATTATTGTTCTTTGGAAATTCTGCTAAATCATCTCAGATCTACAGAGCAGGGGAAATAAAGCTCAGAATGTTCTGTTCCAGCTTTTGACTAGGTAAAAAACATCCAGAAGGATCCTAGAGTGATTTGGTGGCACACATATGGTAGTCCTCGACTTACATAATAGCTCATTTAGTGACCGTTCAAAGTTACAATGGCACTGAATAAAGTGACTTACGACCATTTTTTTACAGTTACAACCTTTGCAGCATCCCCATAATCATGTGATCAAAATTCAAATGCTTGGCAACTGGTTCTAATTTATGACTGATCCCAAGATCATGTGATCCCCTTTTGTGACCTTCTGACAAGCAAAGTTAATGGAGAAGGAAGATTCATTTAACAACCAGGTTATTAACTTATCAACTGCAGTGATTCACTTAAGAACTGTGGCAAGAAATGTCATAAAAGGGGACAAAACTCACTTAACAAATTCTCACAACATAACATAAATTTTGGGGTCGTAAGTTGAGGACTACCTGCAGAAGAAGGCTGGGATGTGTGTGGCAACCTAGTTCTCTTCTGCTGTATGGCTAGCATACTCCCTGATCTACATTCATTTTTCCTTTGCTATCTTACTTCTGCTGCTACTTCTTTCACCAAGCTCACCCCCCAGTCTTGATTTTTTTCCTTCTTCCTACTTCCTTTCCCTGCAAACCACTTCTTGGAACAACAACATTTTGATTTTTATCCTTTACAAAATAGCATTGCTTGTTTCATACGAGCATCTTTTGGTTTGGACTACTATATATTGTCTCCAGATAGCTGCTTCATTCATGAAATGGCTTGTGCCTAGAATATTTTGCATATCCCTGATGCGTTAGTATTACCGACAATGGGGTGAAAAGAAGAAACTTCAGTCTAATGAACCTTTGTTTTCTGCCTTTGATTTCTTGCAAAACCAGGCAAGGAACTTAAAAAATGGCAACATTTTCCCAAGGAAAATGACATATATATGAAATTAAGGATCAAACTGGATAAATTTGGTTATTTCTAACTCTGACCAAATATGATTTGCTAGAATTAGTGTTACAATTGGAGTCAGAGGAACAGTTTCCTATATTGGTGTCTGCTTCTTCTCTATTAAAGGAATTAACCATATGGAAGATGTTGCTTCTATTTCTCCAATCAATTTTCTGGTGTATTTCAAATTCCTTTCCAAAGAATTCCTTGTAAAACTAATTTCACCTAAGTAAGAAATAAGACAAATTGATGCAAAGGGAAGATTTATCTGTATGTTTTAACAATAAAAAGTATAATTGCCATTTTTAATTATTACTTGGCTTACTAAAAATGACTTCGAAGCCCTCAAACTGATGGTTTTTAATAAAAGCTCAGCATTGTGACCTTCAAGTTACTTGGCAAATTGGTGTATTGGATAGCTAGACACAGACTAATTACCAGACAGTCCAAAACCAACCAAACCTATAAGAAACAGCAAAACAGTACTGTCAGCTTCAAGCTTATCAGATTTTTTTGGGATTTTCTCCAGTAGATTTAGTAGAGGACATTGGTTATTTAGAACGGTAATATTTTTTCCTGCCCAGGCTTCCAACTATTTTTCCACCATTTCTATCACATTGATTTGGCTGCAATTGAGTTGGGAGAAATAAGATTCTTCTAACATGTAATTGTTCCACAGTCCCAGTGAATGTGTAAAATAAAAACTTAACCCTCTGTCAGATGTTTTTCACAGAGGCACTTTTAATGAGAAAATAAACATCTTAGTTATATTTAATGAGACACTGTAGCTCTGGCTATAGACGTTGATATTATGTGGGAATACTACCAATTGATATAACAGACGTGGTGGCTCAGTGGCTAAGATGCTGAGCTTGTTGTTCAGAAAGGTTGGCAGTTCGAATCCCTAGTGCTGCGTAATGGAGTGAGCGCCTGTTACTTGTCTCAGCTTCTGCTAACCTAGCAGTTCGAGAGCATGTAAAAATGCAATTAGAAAAATAGGAACCACCTTTGGTAACAGCATTCTGTGTGCCTTTGGCATGATCACGGAGAACATCTTTGAACAGTGCTAGCTCTTCGGCTTTGAAATGGAGATGAGCACTGCCCCTAGATTAGGGAATTATTAGCACATATGTGTGAGGGGAAACCTTTACCTTTACTACCAGTTAATAATATTCCATGTACTCCTGTGTTGCATGAAATCTTGATAACAAGTCATTAAATGACTATAGCAGGCAGGCTGTTTATTTCAACAGGATGTGCATTTGGAAGCCCAAACTACAGTGTGAAGTCTTAAATGCATTGTTGTTAGCTACTGATGTAAGTGAATCATTTGCTGTTTTTCCAGAAACCATGCTGAATACTAGAAGTTTAAATCAATGAATATTTATTTCAGTTTATACTGCTGAAATGGACATCTGTTAAAAAACCGTTGAATAGCCCAAGCAACACATTAGCGAGTTGAAAAAGTTGTTGGTATCAAAAATAGTGCTAAGTGCTTTTTTAATCTTTAACATTTGTCAATGGAATTATATGTCTCATACAAACACTGATTAGTATACCAGGAACTGATTAGTACACCTGGAACTGATTAGTATACCAGGAACAGCATTATAGTGAGAAAATCCAGTGGGCATGATATAGAAATCTCTTATTATACCTGATACTATTGTGTATTGATTTGTAAGTGTTCCTCATTGTTTTTTATAACACTTGTATAGTAGCAGTATTAAATGTATACACACAGTATGTGAATGCAACCAATGGGTTATTAGTGTATTTTTAAAAAATACATTGGTTATTTTGAAAAGTCTAGATGTAATAAAATAAAAATTAACAAATATAAAAATCATATATTAAATTTACTTTCAGTTCCAAATACAATACAATAGCAGAGTTGGAAGGGATTTTGGAGGTCATCTAGTCCAATTCCCTGCTTAGGCAGGAAGCCCTATACCGTTTAAGACAAATGGCTATCCAACATCTTCTTAAAGACTTGCAGTGTTGGGGCATTCACAACTTCTGGAGGCAAGCTGTTCCACTGATTGATTGTTCTAACTGTCAGGAAATTTCTCCTCAGTTCTAAGTTGCTTCTCTCCTTGATTAGTATCTCCTTGATTGTATCTCCTTGATACAAATGATAGCAAGAATGGAATGGAGAGGAGAGGAGACTTCAGTGATTCTCAACCTGTGGCCTGTATACCTCTAAGGGCTGTAATGACATCACAGGGATATGTTTTGATTTAAATCTTGAGTTATGTCCTCGTGGTTTGTGGACATGTTCCATGGCCACAAAAGGTATTTAAAGTGAGCTTGTGGTAAAGAAAAGGTTGAGAACCATTGGTATATTTTATTTGGCTAAATGTGATTAGACGCACAGGAATTTTGTCTCCAGTGCAAAAGGTTTCAGTGTACATGCAAAGCAACACAACAACAACAACAACAATAATAATAATTATTATTATTATTAAAATTAAAATTAAAATAATCAATGATTAAGGAAGTAAATAAAGAAGGCCTTTTAAAGACAATTGTCAAAAGCTGAATATAAGAAAGAAGTAATTGAGAAACGAACTGAGAATTTGAAAAGCAAAGCTATGCATAGCCAATACTTGAAAAGTATTGAAGGCAAAGCAGACCAAAAACTAACTTGGAACTGGTTAAGATCAGGAGTACTGAAAAAAGAAACAGAAGGCTTTATTTTGGCAGCTCAAGAACAAGCCTTAGCCACAAACTGCATGAAGGCAAAAATTCAACATGTTACCACCAACAGCAAATGTCGCCTCTGGAATGAGAAAGATGAGACAGTCGACCACCTGATCAGTGGGTGCAGCAAAATTTCACAAACTGACTACCTATAACGCCATGACCGCGTTGCTAAGATCATTCACTGGAAATTGTGCCAGAAGTTTGGATTTGAGTACAGCAAAAACCACTGGGAACATCAGGTTGAGAAAGTTTTAGAGAATGAGAAAGTCAAGATCTTGTGAGACTTCAGAATTCAGACTGACAGGCACTTGTCCTACAACACACCTGATATAACAATAATTGAAAAGAAAAAAGTCAAGATGGTTCGTTGACATTGCAATACCTGGTGATGCATGAATTGAAAATAAGCAGCAAGAAAAAAATCACAAAATACCGGGACTTGCAAATTGATGTTGAACGACTGTGGAAGAGAAAGTCATGTGTTGTCCCGATTGGAGCCCTTGGAGCAATACCTAGGGGACTGTCTCACTATGTGGAGGTTCTAGGTTTGCCGGACTTGAGCATTCTGACTCTACAAAGGGCCACCCTGCTTGGAACAGCTTATATCCTCCGACGTTACCTTGACAGTTCCTAGGTTCTTGGTTAGAGTCCCATTGGGGAGATAGGTGCGGTATAGAAATGGGATAAAATAAATAAATAAATAAATAAAATAGGACTCGAGCTGTTGAGCTACCAACCAGCCCCAAAGGCTGTGAATCTCGCCAAAGATTAACCACATAATCATCATCATCATCATCCCAATAAGAGGGGGGAAATAATAAGTATAAATGATAATATTACAGCCATACTACATGAGTAAAATATATATAGAAATGAGTAAAATATATATAGACATTGCATGTATTGGCATGCAATGCCTTATAGTTGAAGGAAGAAAAGTTGAAGCAATAGTAGTAAAAGTTGAAAAACTATTAAAAGGCCATTATTCTGACTATTTTATTATCCATCAATTCAATATTTTATATATCTCATTGTGTGTGTGTGTGTGTGTGTGAATATTATATAGTAATACTTCAGTATGTGTCCTAAATTTGTTCTGGGAGGTATGAATACTAAAAAGGATGAGTATCAAACAAACCACATACTCCTTTGTTTCAGCCAGGAAGGGTTTCCTATCTGTCCCTTTTCCTATGTCAGTGACCTTCCCAGCATGGCTGACTTCCTGTCCTGCCATCTGTAGTTGTCCACTGCTTCCTTTTGCAGTGGACCTTCCCAGCATGGTTGACTTCCTGTCTACCCTCTGCTGTGTCCCCCATTTCTTTTTGCTGCACATATAGTACCAAAACAATTATGAGTACTGGGGAAACATTTTCATGTCAAAGTGCATCGAAGACCATATTGTACCACTGTACTTATATATTGGGTCATGAATCTAATTAAATTCAGTGTGACCACTCAAAGTGGGTCATACTGAATTTAATTAGATTCACAGCCCAATATGTAAGTATAACATTAAAGCTTAATTTCTTTTTTTTAAGGAAGTTGAAACACACTATTCTGTGCAAGGTATCACCCATTATGGCTTCTCCGTAATGAGTTCATTTGTTATACAAAAGTTGTAGAGTAAAATTTTGTATTCTGCATGTAGAATATTTATTTGTGCTACTACGGTGTATATTATTCACGTTGATTTATAATATTGAGTGTAAAATATCAAGGAACCTGGTACTGCCTTTTCAGATCAACTCTTTTTCTGGACTCTGTATCAGTTAAGAGAGTTCATGAAAGATTATGCTTTTTAATAACATTTGTTACTTTGAAAAGATGCTAACAGACTATCAGAGACTAATGCCTTAGTTGTCCTCCTACAATATTGAGAATAGTGATAGTACTGCTATATGAAATAGTCAATCATGATTTTATAAAGTACATAGGAAGAAGCATAATATGCAGCCTTACCAGTCAATTGTTTACTTTATGACTCACTTGCATTATTGGTTGTAATTTGCCACACAAAACACAATCTGGAGTACATCACTTACTGGTTATGAAGGTGCCAAGAGTCAGTAGTGACTCAGCAGGATATGAGAAACTTGCCTGCTATTTCTCTATGTGAGGAACTAAAAAAGAAAATAAAAATAATATTTCCTCATTCAGATTAGTAGACTAAAGTTTGTGATTTTGAAATTATCCTTGGCTGCTTTAAGGAAATTAGCTTGGTGGTGCAGCATACTAATTTTGTCAAAACTTTTTAATGAAAAAATGATATATTACATAATACCATGTTTCCCCAAAAATCCGACAGGGTCTTACATTTTTTCGACCCATGAAATATGGCCTCGGGCTTATTAGAGGAGGTGGGCTTATTGTTTTGGGTTTGCCAGGTGGCTGCTTCCTTAAGATCAGGCTTCCGAAGAGCCGGGCACAGCCTCAGAGGCGAAGCAGCCATGAGGTGACCATGTTCACAAGCCACCTGGCAAACCCCTTCTCCAGCCGGGCAGAGCACCATTCACTAACCTAGGGAAAATCCCTAAGGCACCAAACCATGTGGCGCTCTGCCTGCCCCCCAGCTCCCGTGGCTTGGCACATTCGGGATACCCTCTAGGTCAATGCATGGAGCTCTGCCTGGCTGGAGAGGGGTGTATGGGCAGGCTGCCCATAACCATAGAACACACTCCTAGAGTGGCCGCTGCTAGAAGAATCAGAAGCCGAGTTCCAGAGTTTGGAAGCCAGAAAAGAAGTTTTACTTGGAGCTCGGCGGCAGCAGCGGCGGCGGCGGTGCCCTAGTCCTGCAAGGAGAGCTGGCCAAGGGCATGGTGAGGCTGGGAGGCATGGAAGCTGGGGGTGGAGCAGGTGCTCGCGCAACCCCCCTCTCCAGCTGGGTAGAGTTGCATGCATTGACCTAGGGGGGTATCCCGAATGTGCCAACCCATGGGAGCTGGGGGGCAGGAAGAGCGCCAAATGGCTTGGCGCCTTAGGGATACTCCCTAGGTCAGTGAATAGTGCTCTGCCTGGCCGGAGGGGGAGTTGTTTCAGGGGGCTTATTTGCGGGGGGGCTTACATTATTTGCCCATGATGAAAAATGTGGCATGGACTTATTAGCGGGACATGTCATAGTTTTGGGGAAACACGGGGTGTATGTGTGTGTGTGTGTGTATGTGTGTGTGTGTATAATACAATATTAGTTTTTCATTGTTGAAGTAAACCATACCGATACATTTATTGTAAATGGAATGTCTAATCACAGTTTTAGGAAGTCTTTCTAATTTCCTTTATTTAGTTTATTCATATAACTCCATACTCCATATGGAGTCATGAATATCTATATATCTCTTTATTTGTTCTGGCAACCTCTTATTTGCTTGTGTGTATCTGTAATATATCCCCAATATATTAGTAAAACTATTTTAATTAAAACTATAGGCAAGAAAATTACATTTAATTTATCAGTGTCTGAATTTCCTCTATTATTGTGGGGAATAATTGTAAGCATTATATGAAATGCATGTAAGAATTGTTTTATATAGTATACTTTAAACCAAAGGAAAGAAAGGAATTTCTGTGCAATTTCATCTTGTAGTTTTATTTGATGCATGCTGATCCTTGTGTAGCTTTCACTGTACAAATAAATTGATATAATGTATCCTTATAAAAGATGGACAAGATACAGATACTGTATGTAATAGTCAGTCACCCATGCCTTCTAATGATGAACTTCATTCAGACCAAAACAAGATGGAGAAAAAAAGGTTGCGGAAGGGGAGTGAAACCCCAAAATTGGTACATGATATAAATAAGAGAATAGGGAACATGAAGTGGAAAAAAGTAGGTTTGTGTGCTATACCAAATGCTTTAATTGAAACACATAAAGCAGATTATGTACACACTGAAGTGAAGATTGGACAGTTGATTTTATCTACTTTTCTATCCTATTCTCACAATATTTGATTAATCTGTTTTTATACTACCATGTGCCACACCTTTCTGTCCTGTTTATTGTCTATCTTCTAATGAAACAATTCAGAGGATCTTACCTGCTTTTTTTTGCAACAAATAGATATTATGTTGGTCTGTTGAAAATCAAATGTAATCAATTAACCCAGTGGTCAGCAAACCACGGCTCGCGAGCCACAAGCGGCTCTTTGGCCCCTGAAGTGCGGCTCTTCCTCTGCCAGGCAGACTCCGTCTGTGGCATAGGCGGCTGCTGCTGCTTCTACTACCCCCGAGCCTTGCGACGCGCAGCTCCCGCCGCCCAAGGTCGCCTGGCAGGTCGCCCGGCAGGGGCGTTGGGCAGGGAAGCCAGGTGCGTCTCCACCAGCTCCCTCCGACAGCTACCACGGCGCACGTTCTGGGGCTGCCCGCCAGGCATGGCTGGGAGGGAGGTGGACGTGCGGCCCCAGATGGCTGTCAGAGGGAGCCGGTGGAGACGCGTCTGGCTTCCCTGCCCTACGCCCCTGCCGGGTGACCTGCTGGGCGACAGCTTCGGTGGCGCTTAAGATGACGATAGCCTCGGGTGCTCGCCCCACCCGCTCGCTCGCCCGCTGCGGGAGGAGGCATCCTTAACCACCTCAGCTGGCATGTTGGCCCTTCCGCTGCTTCCCGGGGTGGGGGGTGAGGAGAGGGGAGAGAGCGAGGGACTGACAGACACAGAGAGAGACAGAGGGGGAAGTAGGGAAAGACAGAGAGACAGAGACACAGAGAGAAAGGGAGGGACGGAGGGAGGGAGATGGAGAGAGGCTCAGAGAATGACACAGGGAGGGATTGAATCGGAGACAGACGGGGGAAAGAGGGAGAGGCAGACATACAGAGCCAGAGAGAGGGAGGGAGGGAGAGAATCAGAGAGAGTGACACACACAGAGACAGGCAGAGACAGAGAGGGAGGAAGGGAGAGACAAATAGACAGAGACTGATTAAGTGAGTGAGAGACAGACAGACAGACACACACAGAGTGACAGAGATGGGTGGAGGGAGGAGAGAGAGACAGACAGACACAGAGAGAGAGAGAGAAACAGAAAGAAAAAGAGAGAAGGATTAAGAAAGAAAAAAGAAAGAAAAAGAAAGTGGGAGAGAGATAAATAAAGAACTTATGACCATAATTGAGCCCAAAATTTTGGTTGCTAAGCAAGACCATCGTTAAGTGAGTTTCACCACATTTTCCAAATTGGCCATGCCCACCTGGTCACATGACCACTGAGCCACTCCCACAAAACAGGCCACACCTTCTTTTGGCTCTCAAAAGAAATTTCAATCGTATTTTTGATATTTGGCTCCCTTGACTAATGAGTTTGCCCACCACTGAATTAACCTAACCTAATCGTTCCTGGTTCAGTTTACATATATTTTGAAATACCTGTATAATAACTTGTTTATAGGTTTAGCAGATCATAAAATAAACAGAGGGAATCCCCTTGTGGTAGAATTCCTAGTCATAATTGTTAGGTATGGAATATTGCCAGTCAGCTAGATAAGTAGGAAAACATTTATCTAATCTATATAAATAAAAATGTAACAAGAGTTTGTTCAAAACTGCTAATCTCCAAAAGTACTGCACCGATCGCTTCCAAATTTTCACCCAATGTTCCTTTCAAATACAGCACCAATGATATATATAGATTGTGTAGATGTCACACCTGTGCCAGGTACATGCATCGGAAATGTAAAAAATTGTAAAAAAGGTAGGTAGATGATACAGAGAGAGCAGTGGGCCACAGGTATTATGTCATCCTTTATGACATAAAATACTCTGTTCATAAGATTCAAGGAGAAATACAGTAGGTAGGTAGGTAGGTAGGTAGAGGGAGGGAGGGAGAAATACAGTAGGTAGGTAGGTTGGGGGTTATACGGTGGTTGTGTGTATGTGTTTGTGTGTGAAGGTGTAGATCTACACACAGATTGGTTGGCCATTTAACCACACTGGGCCACAGCAACACGTGGCCGGGAACAGCTAGTTATAAAATAAACAGGGATATACACACACATTCATGTGTATGTACATACATACATATACATACACACATAGCATACACATATAAGAAGAGGCACCAAGTCACTGCATCACCAACTGGATGGGTTCCTGCAGAAAACATTATGTAGAGCAAGATTGATTGATGGGACACTCCATTCTGCCAGTTGAGCAATAGACCATCCCAATACATAATTGGGATTAAAACATACAGTCAATTAAAAACAACTACCAGAAGTATTCCTGTAAGACTGAGAGTCATAACTAAAAGTATTAAGACTAATAAAAAGAAACCTACTTTCCCATCCAAGAGGCAGTTAAAACAATCCAGCCTTTCTGACTTGATGAAATAGCTAGTTTTCTACCAGCTTCCTAAAAGGATCCAATTGAGTATCAGGTGGCAATATTCCAGTGAGCAGGGGGAGCCCTAATGAGACACATAGAGAATATGTGTCTACAACCTCTTTTTGACTCGTTGATCAGGGAAAAGGCAGTTGCATATCTAGGCACCAAATTATAAAAAACACCCCTGGAATTGCTCCAGAAGCCAATTGGCAAGCAGAATATCCACCAGCTTATCCATGCATTATAAGCCATGACCAACTCTGACTCAGAGAGGTCTAATACAACTAAGCATGCTTTGGAGAGCTGTTTGGATCTTAGCCTGAGGAAGTTTTGAGCATCCAGACACCTGAGGCTATCCTAAAAATCACCAGGTTCAGCTGCGTCCACTGTCAGAGAATGAAGAACCATAGCTGGAAGACCACTCAGTTCCAGAGCATGCTGTGTACAATGGAGAACCGAGTAATGGCATTCGGCATGTCTCTTTATATATCAGGATCATTTCCAGACTTAATTGAGTGGCCTAGGCTCTGTTTGATAGTCTGTCTCTCAACGGGAATAACTGCTCCATTTATGAGAATATCTGCAAATTTTTGCCATGAACCTCTGCCTGTGGGAACTCTGCTGCTTTCTGACAATTTCATTATAGATCTCTGATCCTCAAACTATAACTCAGACAATCTTTTGGCTCACTTCTCTTGATTTTTTTACTAAAGCTGGTCCAGATAACGTTTCATCCAGAGCTCTCTGCCATTTCAGTTCAATCACTTTCTCAACAACCTCTGCCCATCCGAAGCAGAAATTGGAGACAGTTGAATAACGTGGAGTAAACTTGGCTTCCTACAAAGGTGCCACTTGCAAAAACAGGTGTAACCATTTCTGTTTGCCCGTTACAGTTCATCTCCCAAAGATACATTGATTACTTTTCTGATGAAGCTCCAATCACATCTCTGGAGGCTTTCATTAACAAGGATAGGGGTGGGTCCATCCTATAGGAATATTGCAGAGGATTTTGTCCACTTCTTCAGAAGTTACAAGATCAAACTCATTTCACATAACATCACAGTATGGATCTCAGTCATCTCCTGACATTGGAGCTGCTCAGGTGATATTGAACTCTGAGTGGATCTGAGTGAATTTTTCACAGCAGCAGTAGGACCTATGTTTCCAAACTCTGTCCATGGTGCTGTAGTCCATTTATACAGGATCACAATACAGGGGGAACTTATAGAATTGCAAACTGCAAACTCAAGATTGATCACAGTTTTGGCCTAGGGGTTCAATGAAAAGATTACAGGAACAGTAAGGGTGTCGTGAACTGAGTGTTTGAGAAATGTGTGCAACTGACAGTGGATCAGAAATAATACAATAACTAACTGTACCTGAATAGTTAACTGTATTTTTGTTGGACAAGATGACTTAGGTAAATATACATTCATTTGTAATGCATGATATCTTCTTGATCTTATTACTTATTTATTTCACTTTACAAAGATTGCCTATTTGATTGTTTACAGACTAAACTAAAAACAAAAATAGAACCCTGGAACAAACAACAAAAGCTGTTGGATTTGTTTATCAGCTGAAATAAATGCTAAAAGCCTACAATTTACTTTAGCTGCACACCCAGCTGCAAATACATTTAACTAAAGTTAGATTGTCCAGATAGCATTGCTTCCAATAGATTCAATAATTTCAGTGCACACTGAATTGACAGTGATTTCTTTCATTGATATTGCATTTTTTCTCCAAGCAGCTCAGGAAAGCATAAATTGTTCTTTTTATTTTAACTTTATAGCAAACCTCTGAAATAAATTAGTCTGAGAGTTAGCGAGTGGCCCAAGGTGAGCTTTGTGGAAGCATCATGCTTTAAAATCTGAATTTACGCAGTCCTAAGTAATGCTTAGCCCATGATAGTTTGCTAATTATGAATTGTATGTGGGTGGGTTCATTGTGCTCAGACTTTTTCATTCACTGATAAGAACCAAAAGCCATTCCATTTAGTTCATGGTGTTTATCTCAACTATCATTTAAGTGATTGAATAATGAATTAGTTTGTAGATTCAGTCAATAGGGATTTTGTCATTAACATTGAGAGTCAGTTAGGAAAGATATCGGTATTTAAAAGCTTCAAGGTAAAGTTTGAAATAGCTAAAGGTTAACAAGGAAAAGTTTTAAGTTCCTTCCTTCCTTCTTTCCTATTGTATATGTAGTTGAACACTTTCAAAATTTCATTCTCAGAAAAATAGTTATGGAATTGAGGGCAGAATTAGTCTTTGAATTGAGGATGGAAATAATATCAGTTTTTAAAAAAATAATAATAATAAAATGATACTTTTGACAAAAGGACCTCCTGTTTTTATTATAATGTGATACAGTACTCTTATGCAAGCTTCTTGAAAAGAATTCATACCCATCATTGTTCATAGTTAAAGAAATAAATGAACAGCTTTCTTTTAACTAATAATTGGATATATTATTGCTGCACAGAAGGATTTTTTTAAAATTCTTTTAAAAACTTTTAAGTTCAGGGCAAAAGAAACTAGATAATTTATTAAAAAGTAGCCTCTGTAAAAATATTGGAAACCTAATACAATATTGTACATTTTAAATTATTGCTCTTGATCTCCTCTGTTTTAAATATTCAAATAAAAGGACTAGGTGTAAATTAGATCAAAAAGAACAAACATTGAATACATTGATCAGCATTAACAATAGCGAGAGAAATTAACAAAGAAGAAAGAAACAGATTCCAATACCTTGGAGATGCAGAACACAAAAGAGCCTCTTGTTACTCAAGGACCAGAAAGTGAAACCATTGTAAATTAGGTATTCATTAAAACACTAGATATCAAAGAACATGAAAAGCACTACTTCTGGGTATTTACTTTCTATTAGGTTTACTGGAAGTCTGCCACATTGTAACATTATTTCTAGAGATAATGTAGGATAAAGTTGCTGTTACAAGTAACTAGCTCAATTCCCATCTCATCTGAACATCTGCCTGTTCCTGAACACCTCTTGCAGTCCCCACACTGAAATAATTTATGTTCTCTTAGGGGCTGGGATCAAGTTGGTTAGTGAATATGTCATTGAGACAATTAGCAGACTGATGTTAACCAGTTGCAAATGCTAAAGAGGAATATCAAAGAAAATCTTGTCAGTTTTACTTTAATGCCTGTATCGTGCCTAAAATTTATTTTTCTTATACAAGATATACTTTAAGAACACATAGGCTGCAATCTGATACAAGCTCAGTTCAGAATAAAGCCTATTGATTTAATGTATTCTACTTCTGAATAAGCACGCCCAGGGTATGTTTATCAGTGAAGCTGTTATGTGTACTCAAACCAATTTCACAATAGTATAATACTTTATCTTGAAAAATAATTTAGCACTAAAAATGTGTTAATTTTTTCTTGTCCAAACTATTCAGGTGTTTTTGAGATTAAGAATGAAATCGGAGACACAAAATACTCTAAAATGATGAATGTTTGTCATTATTCTATATCATACATGAAACAAATAAATATTTATTTATAAATAAAATGGGGAAAACCTTACAATATTTAAGTACTATTGTTATCATATTCAGGTGTCTGCAATGAGTTTTCTAAGGATGGTAATTTTTCTTTTTGTGTTTGTGTGTGTAGATTTTCAGAAGATGTTGGCTGGTCTTCAAGAAAGCTTCAAGTAAAGGACCTCGAAGGCTAGAAAAATTTCCAGATGAGAAGGCAGCGTATTTCAGAAATTTTCACAAGGTAAGTAGCAACTATATTAGGCAGAAAGCTAAACCATTTTTGACACATTTGAAGTGGAAGCAACATTACTTGACGCTGTTGATGTAGACTCAGATAATGAAACATGATTGCCTTCTTTCCATCCTTTCTGTAACAGTGCACAATTAATTAATGATCAAGTTTGTAATCTACACTAATTATCTGTAATTCAATACACAGTTTAAACACAAAATATCACTGCATTTAAATATCTGAAGCCATTTTCTTAAGAGGCTAACAAAGAAATTTAAACACCTGCCTGGGACTAAAAAGATTTGAGAAAATTCATCTATAAAAGTACCATAGCTTAGATATTGGATGAATTATTTTAATAGTCTTAAGGCTGAGCTACAGTAATATATTATAGTGATTTTGAGCAAAGAAGCAGCAAGTATAATTAGCACCGTGATGGCGAACTTGTGGCATGCGTGCGACAAGTGGTACACAGAGCCATTTCTTAAGGCACATGAGCCGTTGCCCTGTCGGCTCCAGGGCACACGCGCGTGCTGGCCAGCTGATTTCTGCCTTCATTATCAGCCATTTTTTACCCTCCGGAAGCTTCCCTGAAGCCTCCAGAGGGTGAAAAACAATCCAATGGGCAAAACAGAAGTTCAGGAATGGACTCCCAGGTTGCTCATAGGGCCATTTTTCTCCCTCCAGAGGCTTCAAGGAAGCCTCCTGAAGGAGGGAGGGAGAAAAATGGCCCAACAGGTAACCCAGAAGTCTGTTCTTGAACTTCCGGTTTGTGCGTTAGGCTGTTTTTTGCCTTCAGGAGGCTTCCTTGAAGCTCTAGAGGGAGAAAAACAACTCTATGGGCAACCCAGAAATCCATTCCCAAACTTCTGGTTTGTGTATTTTTTTGCCCTTGGGAGGGCAAGGACATGGAAGCTGGGCTGTTTCCGACCTCCGGAGGGCCTCCAGGAGGGCGGGGGAGGCCACTTTCGACCTCCCAAGGCTCCTAGAAGGCCATGCGCGCATACGTGGGCAGCGGGGAAGGATGTCATGTGCGCAGGAGGCACAGCATGGGGGACATTGTTATGGGGTGGGCACACGAGTGTGTGCGATAGCCCCCAAAGTGAAAAAGGTTCACCATCACTAAAATAGCAGCTCAATAGAATTGAATGGCTGCATATTTGAGTAGATGTCTTATATTGAGCTTCCTATGAGTTAAATGTAATATATTAGTGAAAGTGTTACATTATAATTTTTTTCTATTTTTATATGATAGTTTTTTTAGGGGTATGGTTCTTGGAAGCTGAAAGTTGCCTAGCAAAAACACGATCTTATCAACCCTTTAAGACAGATTGGACGAAATGGCATCTTAGTATGAACTAAAGTTTTATAGTAACCACGTAGAAGAAGGCATTTTACTTCTATGTACTACTGCCTACAAACATATATATTCTAATAAGTGTGCCAGAGTTTTAACAGAAAAAAATTAAGGGTCTACATTTCTAAACTACATTATCTTTATTTTTGCTGAATATTGGAAGTTGTTTCTAAGAAAAAGTTACACATTTTATAGATATTTTAAAAATGCTATATTTTATTTAGCAGTTCAACTGTCATCTTCTTCCTAGAATAATTACCTACTGAACTTGAAGGACGTGGATTGTTTTTGATGAGGGCATATATGTCATGCAAATTAAAAAGTGACTGTAGGAAACTTATTAAATAGCATTGCTTAGGGTTTGACTTCAACCTCTTGTCTGAATTTTGAATAAAAGAAAGTTGGTAGAACTTCCTTACAGTGCTTGGCTTTCATTCAGAAAAAATATAGCTGAGATAAGATATTTCATCAAATCCCATTTTTAAAGGATTGCATAGACTTTTAACTATTACCAGGATTTTGGTAAACTTCTTTCAATTTTTTATAACATATATTTCTTATTGTCTGGAACTACTGCCTCTGGAGCTGAAAAAGAATCCAAATTAGCTTCCAGGACAAGTATGGGTATTACTATTAAATATTAGTTCAAAATTGGACCTTAATCTCAGCACGGTCATTAGACATTTGTTAATTGTTACTTAATTCATACATTTCACTTATACATCCTATCCTGATAAAAAGCAGACGGTTGTTTCTCTAAGTGTTTTATTGGTGTTTTGTTAGGTAGTAAATAAATTAAACTCATGTTTTATTGAACCTTCAATCCTGGGTTTTTTATGCCAGCAGATACATTTTTTTTAAGACGAAGCATTGTTGCTGACAGCAATATCTAGCAATGCTGTTATGCTCGGTTGGCAAAGATTTTATTCTGTGCCTAAGGCAGAAATAAAAATGCAGATCATTACCATGAAATATACGACAGATCTATTGTTTAGGACTTCTTCCTGGCATTGTGCCCACAATAGTCTACTCAGTTTGTTTAGTAGCTGGCAACCGTTCTGTACCTTAGTGTCTCTCTTTGGTCGCCTGCCACTTTGGTCTTTTTTGCTAGGTCCTTCCTCCTGGAAATAGGTCTTAAACAGCTAATCCTCAACTTACAACCATTTGTTTATGACTGTTCAAAGTTACAGTGGCACTAAAAAAAAGTGACTTACAATCGGTCCTCATATTTATGACCATCAGAGCATCCCCATGGTTACGTGATCAAAATTTGGGCACTTGGCAACTGGCATTTATTTAGGATAGCTGCAGCATGTGATCCCCATTTGTGATCTTCCCACCTGGCTTCTGACAAGCAAAGACCACGAGGGAAAGCCAGATGTGCTTAATGACCTATGATTCACCTTACAATTGTAGCGATATGCTTAACAGCCATGACAACAAGGTTACAAAATCGGGCATGACTCACTTAACAATCCTTTTTACTTGGCAATGGAAATTCTGTTCTCAGTTGTGGTCCTCAGTGGAGGACTACATGGTCTCTCAGGGGCCTCTTAGAAGACTATACCCCCTCACTTGGTCTGCTGTAGGTCCTTTTCAATGGCTGTTCTACTGCCTTTCCTGGTCTCTTAAAAAGAAAGTTCAGCTTCAGATTGAAATAAAACTACCTATGCTTTTTCCCCCTGTTTGGTTTTCGGGGAACATTTATCTTGCATCTTTGTTAGTGTCCCACAACATTGCTATATAATTCTGCTTTTATTTATGCAGCTTCATCAGCATAAGAAGGTGGGATTGTTTAAAAGCAACAGGATTTGGGAGGAAGTTAACCCAATAATCCACTCCATTCTCAGCAAGATTCCTTTCTTTCATGCAGTTCTAACTCCTGTACCCATAGAATATATTCTTCTAGAAAAAATGTAATTCCGTTAATTTTCTCCCATTGACATTGTTAAAACAGAATAGGGAAGGTATACAAAGCATGGCTTTTTGAATTTGTTTGAACCTTTTCCATCCTTTTAGGAACAGTCATCATCTGAATCAGGGGTCCCCAACTTTTGCAACTTTAAGTCTGAAGGACTTGAGCTCCCAGAATTCTCCAGCCAGCAAAGCTGGCTGGAGAATTCTGGGAGCTGAAGTCCTTCAGACTTAAAGTTGCAAAGGTTGGGGACCCCTGATCTGAATTATTTGTATTGTCTTGTATGTAACAAGGTAGTGATATGATTAAAAATGAAGCTGCCACAAGTGTTCTGCACTGGGGCCTCCTCCTCCTTTTTCTTCTCCTCCTCCTTACCCTATTTTCAAACTTGATACCTTATTTTGCTAGCTTCTTTTCCCACATCAACTCTTATTAAAAGGGAAGGAGAGAGGTGGGATAAAAAGAGAACTCTTTATTTAGCTGTACATTTAGAGAAGACATTTTTAAGAGCTTTTTAAGAAAAAGGAAGAAAGTACTTGAATTTTCAGGTCTTAGATGGCAATGCCTAGTCAAACTTGTTTGAAAGGCAAATCCTGACAAGAATTTGGTTGGAAGACTACAAGGGAATTAGAAGACCAGGCTTAGAAACTGAAACAGGTACTGTAATGTCAACGCTCTTCCATAGTATTGGCACAAAAATTGTTTTTTCAACAGCAGATGTAACCTGTAGCTAACTTTGACTGATCTTTGAAACTAAGCACAATTGGCCAGGTTGAATGAGGAACAACATAAGCATTCCATAATTGTTGGCCAAGCTGAAAAAAAATGCTGAAACGAAGGCAATAGAGTGCTGCCAAGAAATATGTATGGATATCGCCAACAGAGGTTTAGGGCACCTTTATTTTTTTATATGCTGTTCAAATTTTGTTTTAATGCTATGGTAATGCACAATCAGTCTCTTTTTTTTAAATCCCAAAGCATCTGTTCATTTAATATAACAGCGTTTTGGAGGATGGAAATTTTTTTTATCTGAGGATAAGTAATGATAACAGCTCTTAAATCTGTTATTTTGTTTTATTTTTGTACAAAAAAAATGTACAATTTTTATTTGCATTCATTTACAAATAGAAGATGTTGCTAAAATGTATTGGTGTTCAAATAGTTAGTGCATACATAATATATCTAAAATAATTGCACTTGATGATCGTATTAAAAAAATCATTGTCAACCAATATTATTCATTTAATTTGAAATCAGGTGAAAGTAGAAGCAATTTAAATTATTTTATTTAAAAAAATTAATGGCAATTTATAAGAAGTTGCCTCAAACAAAATGAAATTGAAATATATTGTGCATTGTGAATTCTTTCTATTGCATTCCTTAAATACCAGACTTATTCTTATCCCGAGAGACCTTGAGTGTTTTTATGGTGATTAATGTACCAGGAAGATAAGGGAGAATGCTTTGGAAGCATAAGAACGTAATTGAGTTTCTAAATGTCCCACGGTCATGCAAAGGAATAGTGCATTAAAGAGGAATCTGATTTGTGATGTGTGCCATGTGTTCAATTAATGTAGCTTGAAAAATAATAGCAGTTGCATATGTACATATGGCATGGTGGGTTTCTTCAGTCAACAAATTAGGAAGCCCATCATACCTCATAGAACTACCAAATTCCAGTGAGGTGCTCATCCTGATACTATAATATGAATAATATTTACCTTAGAACATTAGCATACTTGAACAAAACAACTGGAGTGATTTGATATTTTATAGGCTCTTTAACTCAAGCTGTCAGACTTCCCATCAGGACATGACTTGATTAATTTAGAATCTCTTTTTGCATGCAAAGATAAAATCATACACAAAAGATGGAAGGCCCTTTCTAGTGCAAAAATGGATGTCTCTAAATAGTTTATATGCTCCAAAACAATTTCTAGGCCTGTTCTGTGCATATAACCCACCAAGCACCCTGGGCCACCATTGCCCTGAAAGTCATGTTGCCTAGTGCCTTACTTACCATGACCATCCACTCCAACACTGTAGATACTCCTTTTAACCAAATCGTTAATTAGCCCACCAGCATTCCTTTGCAGCCCACAAAGATTTTAAATTTATTAATGTGGGCCTTTCCCCTCTACAAGTTGTGCAGGCCTTTTCTAGATTTTCCTCTTGCCTTTCTGAGACTCATTGGTCTCTCATTCAGCAAGAGTTGACTTTGTAGGAAAGCACGTTATCATTTGATGTATATATAACATTTGTTTTATATTTATTTACAGATTATACAATATTTGTATTGGTGAGGTTTGAGACAACCTCCAAATGTATTTTTAAAATCATAAGGTTAAAAATAGAAAAGCATAAGTAACCAGAAATTCACACATACAAAAAAATCCATTAAAATTTACCAATAATTTACATGAAATAGAATGCATTATAATTACAGTACAGTGTAGTTAAACAACATTCAAAGATACCAAAATATAATTACAATAAGAGCAGATAAGCAGTTGGTTAGAAATATATTAAAATTAGTCATAGTACCATATTTTTCGGAGTATAAGATGCACCGGAGTATAAGACACACCCAAGTTTTGAAGAAGTAAATAAAAAAAAAGTAGATAGGTAGATAGAGGGATAGAGAGGGAGAGAAAGAGAGAGAAATACAGTATGTAGGTAGGGGGAGAGAGAGAGTAGGTAGGTAGGTAGATAGGTAGGTAGGTAGGTAGAGGGGGAAAGAGAGAGAGAGAAATACAGTAAGTAGTAGGTAGGGAGACAGAGTGTGTAGTTAGGTAGGTAGGTAGATAAAAGGATAGGGGGAGAGAGAGAGAGAGAGAGAGAAATACAGTAGGTAGGTAAGTAGGGAGAGATAGTGTCTGTAGATAGATAAGTAGGTAGAGGCCTCGAGAGAGAGAAATAGAGAGAGAGAGAGAGAGAGAAATACAGTAGATAGGTAGGGGGGAGAGAGAGTAGGTAGATAGGTAGATAGAGGGGAGAGAGAGAAATACAGTAGGTAGGTAGGGAGAGAGAGTGTGTAGATAGGTAGGTAGGGAGAGGGAGAGAGAAATAGAGAGAGAGAGAAATACAGTAGATAGGTAGGGAGAGAGAGAGAGTAGGTACATAGGTAGATATTTCCTGGTATATTTACCCATGTGCTGGAGAAGGAAATCACTGGCCACCTTTGGAACAAATCTTTGTTTCTGCAGGCACAGTACTTGACCAACGTAATTCTCATCAATCACTCTAACTAAACAGCTTTCAGAAAGGAGGAAAAAACCCTTTTTGCACTGTGCAAACCTCCCCCAAACGGCCCGTTTTTTGCAAAAATGGGCCCGTTTTTTCCCCCAAATAAAAGGCATGAATAGCCTTTGGGGGGCTTGCAGAGTGCTCCTGGGGGGGTGGGGGACCCAAAACAAGGAAAAACATCCTGTTTTTTTCGTGAAAACGGGCCATTGTTTGGTTAAAAAATATAGCATGCATAGCCTTATGGAGGCTTATAGAGCGCTGCTGGGAGCTAGGGGGGGGCAAAAATGCCCTGTTTTTTGCTCATTTCTTCCCTTCCCAGCCCCCAGGAGCACTCTGGAAGCCTCCATAAGGGTATGCACACGGCCATTTTGGTGAAGAGGCGGGGTTTCAGGAGGCAAAAAAAATGCTGTATTCGATGTATAAGACGCACCCAGATTTTCAGCCTCTTTTTAGAGGAAAAAAGGTGCATCTTATACTCCGAAAAATACGGTACATTCTTACTTAGTATTTCTAAAAATGAATTTATAGGATGAATATTTCTCCGCCTCCTTGTTTCAAAATTACATTAAAATTGTAGTCTGCTGTATTCATGATATTTTCCATCTTGTCAGGTCCTTCCAGATTTTTTAAGTGATAATTACAAACGTGTACGGTATATTCAGTGTATTATAAATGCCATATAAGACTTAAACTATGATGCCGATTGGAAAATGTTTTATCCTCAAGGGTTAAGGATAAGGGGAGGAATAGAAGTATGGGTGATATTTTCTCATTATTAGTGAACAAACCGATTTTTATAGCATCATTGATGACAGAGGAAAATGTTCTGACAGTTTTGTTTTATGGTATGTTGCTTCAATTTTACCTCTTTTTCATTAACATAACAGCTGGTGAAATCATTTTTCAATGCTATCTGGATAATTTTAATGTATTATTAAAATGGTGAATATTAGTCTTTAAATAGCAGTTAAACTGTACAGTGAGGTTTGATATATGAACACCTTTCTCATTCTCTCAGGTTTTTAGAAACCCTGCATCGCAGTCATACATTATGTTTTGGCTTTTCCACTGTGCTGTTGGCATAGAGAATGTAATTTTATTCTGCTGGCAGCCTTTATGGATTAGGCAGCAGTTCTGCAGCTCTGGCAGTGCTACTGCTATGTGTTTTGGGAAACAAAGTGAAAGATCCTGGCTTAATGATACTGCCTTATTGCCTGGTGAAGCTACCAATATGCATAATTTGTGCTGATCAAGTAGATTGATTGTGTTGGCTGAAAAAGACAGTGTTATGCTTAAGTATGCTCTTAAGTAATATAAATAGTGCAGTCTTTTAAAATGTGTTCTCCCCACCCCCCCTCAGCTTTGGACTCCATGTAGAATTGAAGGCTCCAGTGCATTTCTGCTCTTCCTTTATCAGAATGGTATTACATAGTACAGTAAAGTGTATGGTATTAAAACATTTAAAATGATTAACAAAAATAAAATACAAGTAAGGATTAACTTTGAGAATTACCTTATTTTATTTTTTGATTTCTATAGTGCTAGACCAGGGGTGTCAAACTCATGGCTGCGGCCTGGATGCGTCATGTACTGGCCACGTCCACCTTGTTTTAGCAAAGGGGGAAAAGTTACAATACGTCATGTGATGAAAACGTGACACTGTGAATTTGATACCCCTGTGCTAGACTATATCACAGAAGCAAATAATTTGACACCTTAATGACTAATAGAGCTATAATGATATAAGCATTCATAAAGTTGACTCTACCTTTTGGAATGATATAGAGTTTTAGGTGTAAAAAGTTGAGCAAAAATGTCTTTAAGGTGCTGTCAAAATTCTTCTTGGTTAAGATCTCTGAGTTCTCCTGTTAGATATCCAGGAACCAAATCAACCAGTTGCGTCCTGCTTTTAGTTTGAATTGAATTGATTCTGAAATGACCATTTAGGAGTCTTCCATTCTTCAATCATATACAAATATTTCATTGGTAGCTCTATTCAATATTTAAATTTCTTTTTTTAAGGTCTGAAAAGCTGGTTTCATTCCTTCATTATCTTTTCACATGTATCTATTCAGAGTATAGAATTCTAAATACATATCATATTTAATATTGTATTATGATCACTAGATATTTTCTGTTAAATATGGGAAAGATTTTTTCAGAGCTTGATAGTAAAGAAAATGTGGAAGTGTGTTTGGGACCTTAGGAACTAATATCTGAGTTTCTGTCTTTCCTTAAGAAAAATCTCATTAATTTGAGGCTTTAATTGGCTTTCACTTTTATAATAATTAAGTGAATGTGGCAATTAACTCTTTTAAATTTGTAGCTAAACCCAATCACTGCTATAGTGACAAGAAGTCATATGGTTGCTTCTCAGGATGTATGTAGTGTTATTTATGTTGTGATTTGTATGTGTTGTTTTTATATTGTGGTATGGTTTTTTATGTTGTGGATTTTAATGTTGTAAGCCATCCAAAGTCACCTGTGTGTGAGGTGAGAGGCTATATAAATTTGTTTAATAATAATAAGAGTAAATAATATATTTAGTTTGTGCAAGATTGCACAAACTGATTATATAACAAGAATACAATACAATCACCAAAATGATTAACTGGAATATCTGTAAAAACTATCATGTACCCGTAATGAAAAATTGCTGGCAACATAGAGTTGACAAAGTAGTTGAAAATGAGCAGGCTAAAATATGTTGGGATTACTGAATACAAACTGTTAATTACTTGGTTCCTAACACCCCAGATATAACTGTGGTTGAAAAAAAGAAAGTGATGTGGCAACATCAGGGATAGTAGAATAGAAGACAAAGAATTGGAGACAATAACAAAGTATGAGGATTGAAAGTCAAAACTGAAAGATCCCGCTGGTTCTTAGTGCACTGGGTGACAATATAAAAAATCTTGGAAGGCACTTAGAAAATCAGTGCCTTGAGAAAATTTCACCTCTCAATTGCAAAAGGCCACACTGCTCATATCTGCACATATTCTAGGTCGACATCCTAGGTCCTTAAAAAAACCCATGTGCGTGAAGACTAACAGAACTTACAGCTGTGACTTCACATTGCTGTGAGCATGGAATAATAACAATTCAACAATAATACCAGCAGTGCTGGCACATTGTGTGCAACCCATAGCAGTTGGACTACCCCTCAAACACCATCAGCATTAATAGAATTACCATCAGTCAATTGCAAAAGCTGATTTTATTCAGAACAATTTATGTCTTGCCGCAATATCTTTAACAAAATATTTCCCTATCTTGGTCCTTGGGAAGAAAGCTATAGGTTAGTGCTGGTGAATCTTTTTGGCACTGAGTGTCCAGCATGGCCAGCTGGTCTTCGTGCATGCCAGAGCACCAGAAACCCAAAGACCAACTGGCGGTGCATGCATGCCTGTTTTTTGGCCATTTTTTTTGGCCCTCCAGCCGTGGCCAGGAGGGCGTTTTACCAGGTTCGCCTGGTTCGCCAGTTGCGCCCCCTATTGGATCGGGACGCCCTTCGCACAGTCACTCATGCTCTCGTGACATCGCGACTGGACTATTGTAACTCTCTCTACATGGGGCTTCCCTTGAGTTGCACCCGGAGACTTCAGATGGTTCAGAATGCAGCCGCGCGGGCAATCTTGGGTACCTCCAGATCTGCCCACATAGCTCCACTTCTGCGCGAGTTGCACTGGCTGCCTGTCGTCTTCCGGGTGCGCTTCAAGGTATTAGTCATCATTTTTAAAGCGCTCCATGGCTCGGGACCTAGCTATCTGCAGGATCGGATCCTGCCTCATACTTCCTCACGGCCGATTCGCTCCCACATAGAGGGACTTCTCCAGGTGCCGTCCACTAGACTTTGTCAGCGGGCGACGCCCAGGGGAAGGGCTCTCTCTGTGGCGGGCCCAGCCCTCTGGAACGACCTTCCCCCCGACATCAGAACAACCACGGACTTCCGCTCCTTCCGTCTGAAACTAAAAACTCATCTTTTCCGCTTGGCTGGCCTTGGGTAGCCTCTCTCTACAGGGTTTAGCTGTTTTAATTGGGTATTTTAGCAGGTTAAGGGGATTTTAGCACAGGCCCAGATTTAATTTGTTTTTAATTGTATTTGTATATTTATTGTATTGTGGTTTTAGTTTTCCCTGTGCACCGCTCCGAGTCCCTACGGGGAGAGGAGCGGTCTATAAATTAAATCATTATTATTATTATTATTAAATCATTATTATTATTATTATTTTTGGGCCTGTTGTTTGGCCATTTTCCAAGCTGTTTTCAGCCTGAAAACAGCCGGAAAATGGCCCCAAAAATGGCCCCAAAAATGGCCCCAAAAAAGCCTGAAAATGGCCCAAAAATGGCTCCCCAAAGGCCGGAAATGGCCCACAAAATGCTGGAAACCAGAAGAAATTGAAATTGAAATTTTGAAATTAAAATTTATTAACCGCACCCTCTCCCCACAGGGACCCGGGGCGGTGCACAGGCAAAGCTAAAAACAATATACAATAAATACAGCATACATACATTAAAATAGAATTAAATAATATTTACCCGTGCTAAAAATATAAAATTAAGAACCCACTAAAATTTGGAGTCAATAGACAGAGAGAACTATTCAAGGCCGGCCAGTCGAAAGAGATAGGTCTTCAATTTTACACGGAAGGAGCGGAGGTCAGTGGTCGTCCTAATATCAGGGGGAAGGTCGTTCCAGAGGGCCGGGCCCGCCACAGAGAGCGCCCTTCCCCTGGGCGTCGCCCGCTGACAAAGTCTAGTGGACGGCACCCGGAGAAGCCCCTCTCTGTGGGAGCGAATCGGTCGTGAGGATGTGTGGGGCAGGATCCGATCTCGCAGATAGCTAGGTCCCGAGCCATGGAGCGCTTTGAAGATGATAATTAACACCTTGAAGCGCACCCGGAAGACGACAGGTAGCCAGTGCAGCTCGCGCAAGAGCGGTGTTACGTGGGCAAACCTAGAGGTGCCCATAATTGCTCGCGCGGCTGCATTCTGAACTAACTGAAGCCTCCGGGTGCACCTCAAGGGGAGCCCCATGTAGAGAGAGTTACAATAGTCCAGTCGGGATGTCACGAGGGCATGAGTGACTGTGCGAAGGGCGTCCCGATCCAATAGGGGGCGCAATTGGCGAACCAGGCGAACCTGGTAAAACGCCCTCCTGGCCACGGCTGTCACTTGCTGTTCCATAGACAGCCGGGTATCCAGGAGGACACCCAAATTGCGCGCCCCATCCACAGGGGCAAGATGTTCGCCCCCTATGGCCAGCGTTGGAGAAAGCTGGTTGAATCGGGCAGCCGGAAACCACAGCCACTCGGTCTTGGTCGGGTTGAGCCTAAGTCCGTTACTTCCCATCCAGATCCGCACGGCTTCCAGGCACTGGCACATCACCGCTACGGCATCGTTGGGGTGGTTTGGGGTAGATATGTACAGCTGGGTGTCATCAGCGTACAGATGGTATTCTACCCCAAAACCACGGATGATCTCACCCAGCGGCTTCATGTATGCATTAAACAGGAGAGGCGAGAGGACCGACCCCTGAGGCACCCCGCATGTGAGGGGTCTCGAGGTCGACCTCTGCTCTCCTGCCCGCACAAATTGCGATCGGCCAGAGAGGTAGGAGGAGAACCACCGTAAAACGGTGCCTCCCACCCCCAACCCCCCCAGCCGATGCAATAGGATACCATGGTCGATGGTATCGAAAGCCGCCGAGAGGTCTAATAGGACCAGGATGGAGGAACATCCCCCATCTCTGGCCCTCCAGAGATCATCTACCAACGCGACCAATGCCGTCTCGGTGCTATGCCCGGGCCGAAAGCCGGACTGGCGCGGATCTAGATAGTCAACTTCCTCCAGGTGACGGGGAAACTGTTGTGCCACCACACTCTCAACAACCTTCGCCAAGAAGGGAAGGTTGGAGACTGGACGGTAGTTGTTCAAAAGAGCTGGGTCCAAAGAGGGCTTCTTGAGGAGGGGCCTCACCATAGCCTCTTTTAGGGAGGCAGGCAAGGAACCCTTACTCAAGGATGCGTTGATAACCTCTTGGAGCCAGCCTCGTGTCACCTCCCAGGATGCCAGTACAAGCCAGGAGGGGCACGGGTCCAATGAACATGTGGTGGCTCGCAGTCGCCCACGTAGCCTGTCCATATCCTCGGAAGTAATGGGGTCAAACTCCTCCCAAACAAGATCTCTCTCGTGGCATCCCACTGGGCCATGAATGGGGGCTAGCTCACTCTGTATCTGGGCGGTTTTCTCCTGCAGAAAAATCACAAATTCCTCTGCTCTACCCTGTAGCGGGGCTTCCCGCTCCCTCTGTTGAAGGAGGGAACGGGTCACCCTAAACAGGGCGGCAGGGCGGTTTTCTGCGGATGCTATGAGGGTGGCACAATGATGACGCTTGGCCACCCTCAGCGCCACAATGTAAGTCCGTAAATGGGCTCTTACCTGTGTCCGGTCAGATTCAGAGCGGCTAGCCCTCCATCTTCTCTCTAGGCATCTCTTGCGGCGTTTCATCACCCGCAGCCCCTCAGTAAACCAAGGAGCCAGGGTGGTTCGCCGCCGCGAGAGAGGCCGCAAGGGCGCGACCCGATCTAAGGCTCCCACGGCCGCACTATTCCATGCGGCCGTGAGGTCCTCCATCGGGGCGCGGGTCAGGGATACAGGAAATGGCCCAAGCGCTGTCTGGAACCCATCCGGGTCCATCAAGCGCCTGGGGCGGTACCAGATTGGTAACTCTGGTTCCGCCTCCCCGCGGAGGGGAGCAGCGGTCGGAAAGTCGAGTCGGAGAAGTGAGTGGTCTGACCATGACAAGGGTGTGATGACTATGTCCCCTATACCCAGATCACTCTTCCATTGGCCCGAGACGAAGATGAGGTCCGGCGTATGTCCACCCTCATGGGTGGGGCCTTGAATTACTTGGGTCAGGTCCATGGCCGTCATGGAAGCCATGAACTCCCGAGCTACCACGGATGATTCACCCAACGATGGCAGATTAAAGTCCCCCATGACTATGAGTCTGGGGGTCTCCACTGCCACCGTAGCGATCACCTCCAGGAGCTCGGGCAGGGCTGCTGCTACATAGCGGGGAGCCAGGTATACAACCAGCAAGCCCAACTGCCTCCCAAGGCCCCACTTCATGCATAGGGACTCACAGCCGGAGGTCTGAGGCACAATGGTCTCTCTCGGCTCCAGGCCTTCCTTAATAATGACCGCTACCCCACCACCCCTGCCTAGGGCCCGCGGCTGATGAAATGCGCGGTAGCCTGGTGGGCACATTTCAACGAGGGCATGACCTCCCTCGTGGCCCAACCAGGTCTCCGCAATCCCTACCAGGTCCGGCTCCCCCTCTGACACAAGGTCACTAATGAGGGGGGCTTTGTTGACAACGGACCTGCCGTTGCAAAACATCAGCCGCAGACCCTGGCTCTGTATTCCCTGGCCACCTAGCCTGCGGGGGTTGTGGCACCCGACCGTTTGTAACCAACGGCTGCGTGCCACCAACCGGGAGGATGAAAATTGTCTCCCCTCGGTCCTGCCCCTCCCCACGACCCTCTGAATTGGTATGCCCTCCTGAGGAACGACTCGGGTATCCCCCTTCCTTTTGCCTTCCGCTTCCCGCCGTCGACTGCTATCCTGGCCCTTACTACTGATCACTGTTTCAGTCTCCATCTGTCTATATCTTTTTTTAAACCCCTCCCCCACCCCAGAACCCCTTAAAAGCCTAATTAAAAATTTATTTAAAAACCCCCTGAGCTTGCGTTTTTTCCACCTCTCTGGATTAATTAACCCATCCTTGAGGTGGGCCCGAGATAAACTAAGGGGCCAAACCTGCGAGAGGGGGGACTCTCGCAGATCGAGGAGGTCGGACCTTGAATAAAAAACCATCCCGTGGCTCCATTGCTGGCTTTAAAGGGAGGAAACGCATAGATAAAGTGCAAGTGCAAGTCAAATCAACAGGGAAAATAGATCATAAGAGTCAGTCAGTTCTTCCTCGGGTAGAGGCTTTCCACGGGGTGGCTGGAGCTGTTTTTCCTTTGGGCTGGCCTTGCTTCGCTCTCGCCCCCCCTCCCCGTAGATGTTTTATCGGGGAGTCCTGGGGGGGGAGGAAAATTCCCTCCACTGTTCTATCAGGCCTCCACAGGGCCTCACCGCGTCGCAGGCTCGCTACCCCACACCAGGGCCTCAGCCAGGGCCTCCACCACTCCAATAGGCCTCTGCTGGGGCCTCCGGCGCTCCATCGGTCCGCCGCACCTCCCGTCCCTCTGCGGCCGCCAACCTCACCAGCCATCCCCTGTGGAGGCCTTCACCCGGCCTCGCTGCTCCACGGGGGCCTCCGCCGGGTTTGAGATGGTCCGCGCAGCTCCGCCCCTCTGCCGGGGGCCACCAGCCTCCGCCAACCTCCGCTGGGGCCTCCGGCCTTTTGGCGCTCTCCGCCGCCGCTCCGCCAGGGCCTCCGGCCTCCACCAGCCTCCGCCAGAGCCTCAGGATCTTCCGGCGCTCTCCGCCGCCGCTCCATTCCATCTGAGGCCTCCGGCCTCCACCGGCTTCTGCCAGGGCCTCCGGCCTTCCGGCGCTCCCTCTGCCGCCGCTCTATCAATCCACCAGAGCCTCCAGCCTTTGCCTGGCCTCCGCTAGGGCCTCCGACTTTCCGGCCTGCCGGCGTTTTTTTCCGGCGTTTTCCTCCGGGCTCCCCCCGCACCTCCCGTCTCAGCCGTCACACTCACCGGCGTTGGAAAGGCCTCAGTGTGACGGCTGGGTCTTCAACTTGCTGGGCCGGCCCTTGCCGATCACCCCAAAGGGGCCGACCGCGTCCTCCGAAGCCAAATGGGCCTCCGGTCAGCATCGCCTCAAACCTCCGCCGCCTCAAACCTCCGCCATCGATCGGGCATTTTTGTCCACCTACAGCTGTGATGGCAAACTTATGCCATATGTGGCACACAGACCCCTCTCTGTTGGCATGCGTGCTGTCACCAAGAGCAGTTGGTGACAGCACGCATGCCAACAGAGAGGGGTCTGTGTGCCACATATGGCATAAGTTTGCCATCACAGCTGTAGGTGGACAAAAATGCCCGATCGATTCTAAACATGTAGCTAGCTGTGTGATGAACCATAATATCAGTAATCATATATCTCATATATTCTTATGCCTATTCATTTATATTTCGATTTGAATCATTTAAATTGAATTGAATTGGACGCATTCATAGGTACTACATGGATTACAATAATGAAAAACTTCCAACTTAATATTGTTTCATATTCTTGTTTCAATAGGAGATCTTTTCCATTCTTTGCCAAGTTAGATGCTTGGCTATATGGTTTTAGAATAAGTTTAATTTCACACATTTCTGCCATTTTATAAAATGTAAAGGTGATCTTCACCAAATGCAAATGCTTGTTTCATCAACCTACTTTATAAATACATGAACCAAGTATCAAACAAAAAAAGGATTCGAAACAAAATGGCAGCATTGTGTTTGTGATGTGTGGGAATATGTAGGAATATTTAAATATTCTCCATTTCAACAATTTTCATTAAGGAAAAGTAAGCATTATTTTGACTTAAGAAATTCATATATAACTGGCTATGTTAGTCAAGTTAGTTGGAAAACTATTATAACAGATCACTTTTGAGCTATTAAAAATGTAGGTCTTGCTATCGAAATGGCTACTGCCTGAGGGTTGAAATTTTTCCAGAAAAAAATAAACCAGTTAAACAGGTTGAATGTCATAGTTGCACATCAGACTCTTCATATTCAAAACATTTGTAGAATAAATCCAGCAGCATCCTGGAGGCACAAAAGACAAGATGATGGGCATAGCAGCATAATTGAATTCCTATCTTCTCTATGCCACATCAACATACTTACCAAAGGAGGAGGGGAAAAGAACAATTACACCTTACTTCCCCTGCAGACACTGCTGAATAAATCAGTAGTTTTCATAACACACCATGGTGTTTGTCTATAAAATATTTACAATCAAGGCTGAACAATTAAGTTGCCAAGTTACATATGTCAGTTATTTTCAAAGAAAATTGAAACTATGTTTTCTACCATTAAAAATCCCACATTTTTAGACTAGCCCCACATAAAATCCTAAATTCAAACAGCTGGGAAAATTCTTAAACATTTTAGGCATTTCAGGAGTGTATAAGGAAGAGATGGATCTACCTCCCCAATTCTGCTTCGATTGAGATCTGACTGGTTAAAAAAAAAACATTTGCCATTTAACCCTGCGTTCATACTTAGCCACTTCTACCATTTTTTTTTTGAGAAAGACACAATTCAGAGATTATATTAAAATATGAGTACAAAAACACTCCCAATTTAACTAGACCCACGATGGCAAAACTATGGCATGCATGCCACAGGTAGCATGTGGAGCCCTCTCAGTGGGCACATGAGCCATTGCCCAGCTCAGCTTCACCACGCAAGTGTGCGTGCCTCCAACCAGCCAGCTGATTTTCAGGTCTCTGCGGTGCATGCGGAAGATGCATGTGCATGTGTGGGGGTGGGGCGTGCCTGCGTGCACAGGGGTGCATGCACAGGGGCACCCATGCACACCCCATTTTTTGTTTTAGGAGACTTCAGGGAGGCCCAAAATGGGGCGTGGGGGTCACGCGCATGTACGGGGAGCAGGGGAGGGGTCATGCACTCATGCATAGGGGATGGGACATATTGTGTTATGGGTGTGGGCACGCATGTGCAAACTGTCATGCACATGTGCACAATTTCGGCTTGTGAGGAGAAAAAACTTAGCCATCACTGTACTAGACTATCCATAAAACAAAGATTTATCAATTTATCTGTACCATTGTTCTCTTCTAAATTCTATTTAATAGTTTTTGTTTTGTTTTGCTGATTATTATGAAAGGTATTTTTGAGGGTTTAACTATTTTCAGACATTTCTGAGTTAATCTGAAGTAAGATTGAGGCTTTTGTTGATCCTTAATAGAAAACTATGATAACAACCATTTAAAAATATTCTAATGACTTTAAATAATTTTAGCACATTATATGTTGTGCAGCTAGAAACAAATATAAAGGCAAGTAAAAGGATTAAAAGAGATCAGAGTCTGAATGAAAGAAAAAAACTACCCTTTCATGTGCTATGCAATTAATTTATAGATTTATAATATATTATAATAGTGTTTAACTTACTTAAATGGCTTAAATGGATAAGACAATTAACACAGAAATTACTCAGTGATAGGTTTAGGATTAGATAGCAAAGTATGACTTCATGTACAGTGATAACAGCTGGGTTTAACTGTAGTGTTTCTAATCCTAGATTTCTTGGTTCTGTTATTAATGACCAATATAAGTGATTTTCACAGATATTAAACCTCCATTTCCCATGATTTCTAGCTTAATTAAAAGTATTTTTCCCTCTAGTATTGCAAACACATTTGATCCTAGTTTTAAACTTATTTTTGTAGTAAATTCTTTTGATTCAGCTTTCATAAGAAATTATAGACTAATAAACCAAGAGCATATAGTTTGTCCCAGTAGGCCAGGAATAGTACTACTGATTTGGAACAATATTCTCTGTTTAGGAGAGCATTTTGGTCTTATTTAACCTTGTACTTTTTGTAACATGTTTTTCTTAAGAATGGAAGTCTATATGAGCAAGTGTTAGTGAATCATGTTTATAACGTTAATAGAAATAAGATTTATGTAATAAAATCACATGGTAAGGATAGATAAAGCTTAGCATCCATTCAATTATTACAGTTTACCAGGAGAGGCAATAAGAGATGTGGTACATTCATATGGTATCACAAGTAAAAATTCCTGAAATGTCAGTGTAGTGGCAAAGAACAGGCTCAATATATACTTGATTTTACAAAGACTCTCAGTTCTATTGATCATGTATGGCTGAGGAATGCCCTTATGATAATGGGAACCCCAGAACATCCAATTGTCCTCATCTCAGCCCAGAAAGCCGCAATATGGATGAAATGTGTTGAAACAAATTGACTTCATGCCAGTGAATGAATGAGACAAGGATATAGGCTGTTACCTGACTAACCTAATTAACCTACCCATCCTAAATAAATATCTTACGTGAGCAGCTACGAAGGCCTTTCATGGGAATTAGTGAGAAACCAGAATAGAAGATACTTCACTTCATTTCATTTACCAGCTCAAGAATGTATTAGATAATACTGGCCATTGTTGATTTCATGTATTACCATTGGAAAGCCACCATTCCCAGAATATCCACAAATTGTGTTATTGATTTTCATTGATATGATTTTTTCCATATTAAAGAACAACATGAATATCTTATTAAAACAATCATTTTGCTACGAAATCCTCCAATACTTCCAAAATGGACATATCCATTTTGTTACTGTAAAATAGTGCCTGCCATGTCCTGAAGTCTTCAAAAGATATTTTCTTTTGTAAACTTGTAACTCCTTGTCATGCTCATTCTGATGATATTGCCATGCTCATCTAAATGTGAAAGTGTTGTGGATTAATTCATTATTCCTTTCAAATTTGGAGCATGACTAATACATGTTTAATTGTCATGAAAGAGTTGCCATTTGAATTGTTAGTTATGTTCACATCTCTTGTATGGTACAGTAGCAAAAAATTTCACTAAAAAGTTGATAAAGACATATGTCTTCAGGAAGGAGTTAGGAAGACTCAAAATTAAAAGGAGAAGTTACTTTTGAGTAACTGGGGATAAAGCAATTTATTTCAGGGGAAAAAATGCAAGAGTTCCAGGAAACTTTTTTTGATACTATTTGGCTGCTGACGATTTTTATAATTCAGAACTTTTCTGTATATAATCTTATTTTCTTCCTGACCTTGGCATTTTCAGAAATAGTGATATGATAGCTTTTATTTGAAATCCACAATGTAACCAGCATTGTTTTTATATCAGTAATCTTTGAATTTCTACGTTCCAGGAAAGCAAAATTATTTTTATCAGGGGTATTTATCCCCAATACCTTAACAGCATTTCCTTTCTGAATAAAACCACAAATCTTTCTCTTTCACCATGCATGCCCTCACATGTGAGATTAATGCCTTGAACATGGTACTTCCAATGCCTTAGTATTTGTGTATCTTTTTTTTATTTCACATTCTTGCTGTTCTAAAGGGCTTTTGTGTTCCGGTTTATCAATAAATAGGCCTGAACATAGATCTGCCAACTTCAGATCTATTCATTTGATTTTTTTAAAAACCACTTGAAGTTCTCTTATCTTGTAATAGAAAAGAACAGTCTCTTAGGATTTCAGGGGATTGGGATAAAGGTAGGGTAAATAAAGATTTTAATTCACAACTCAGTGAATTTCTCCAACCTTGTGAATTCCCAAGAGATACCTAGCTATTTTGTCACTTTAGAAGGAGCTAGAATAAACATAAACTGGTTGAAGTTCTGTGCAAGCTGTAGACTTGCAAAAAATAAATAAATAGAGACATACTTGTGATTCTGTAGTACTTTGAGTATCAACATAGACCTGAAAAAAATTAAGATAACTTAAATATATTTGGTATTAATTTAAATATTTGTTGTAAAGGTTGATGAATGCAAGGGTTCATAGCCTGGAAACCTTGTATAGCCATAATTCTAGCAAATGGATTTAAGCAATAATACATATATCCGGCAAAGTAGATTGCCTCCAAACTAAGAGTTGCCTGCTTAGTGCTGTGAAAAATAATGATTGTTTATAAAGAAGACTAGTGCTGTCAAACTGACTAGACATTATAATCATAGTAATTTAAACCCAGAAGCAGTTTTATGTCCAACAAATAGCAAAATGTATAATAACAGTGTTAGGGTATGTAGAACTATTCTAGGTATCTAATAGTCTGAAGTCCTTATGTGACTTGTCCATATTACAATCAAGTCATATATTTATTACAAAGACAAGCATAAGAAGTGTGGTGTACTATCTGCTGAAAACCATACAAAATATATCTGTCTTAAAAATAATCACAATTATAAAATAGGAAATGTAGATAAAAAACAAAAGCATAAATTAAATCTAAAAGGAGAAGTAGGAGCATTAGATGGGTATAGAGGAAGCATAAAAGGTGAGTGTATCACACTACACACTGTACTGTACCCTAGTATGATGAATTTATATACTCACTGGGCCTAATTTATGACACAAGTCATCATATGATGGATTGCTGCATAGAACTTGGTAATATTACATTATAGCATGGTTAATATCTGAAAGCAGCAGCAAGGTATAGAATTACCTTGCTACTGCGTGAATGGGTATTTATGCAGTAGTGGTGAAGTGACGCTACTATAAATGACTCTACAATATAGACAATGGTGAATTATATGCTTTCTGTATGTTCAGAGTCATAGTGGCATTTTATCTCCAATTAGGGAATCTTCCTATATCGGCCTTCAAGGAGAGTTGAGGAGACAACCTGATATCATGCCAATAGTAGTTGGGTAATTTGAGTTTAGTTACATATGTCCTAGGGGAGGCATAATACTTGTTAGATTCACTAGCAATAAAGGTTGAGAACCTAGTTAGATCCAAGTGGCACCCCATCTCCTACATATGGTTTAATGAGTGCCGTGCCCTGAACATATCCCATGCTGAGTAGAAAACTTGCAGGGAAACCCAAGGATGAAATTTTAAGTTGCCACTGCCTTTTTTCGTTTAGACTGAAAATCATTTCCCATAATTAATTCTATAATTAATTCCATCAGAAGGGCTGAAGGCAAAAAAAGATAGCCTGAGGCTAAGGTTGAGTGTGTCACCCACATTCTAGCTTTTGCTTTCATGGGACTCATCTCTAGTCTCAGAGTGGCATTAGAGACGCATGAAAGAACTTGAAGGGCCAATCTTGAGAGATTTGGATTGAACAGTGGAAAATTAAAGAAAAGGTCTAGCTAAACATTATAACTAAATTGTGCTATTGATTGGAATAATTTGAATGCTTTAGGTATTAGTCACCACCTCTTGTCTTGTGGAATTTAAGAATGGCAGATGAGCTTCTCTGTATATTTTCAGTAATGTAGTCCACATGGGTTTCCTGCTGTTGGCAGTACACTCCCAGGTATTTGAAATAGGAGATTTGATCAGTCTTGTAGCCATCTATGCTACAAGGAGTGGCTTTTTGGTTTTGGCATATGCCATGATTTTACTTTTATGATAATTGAGGTCTAGCTAGTTTTTCTTCCTTGAAATACTGTGTTAGAGCTCTCAATGTTCTTTTAAGACTTGGAAGTATTTTTGAAAGTATTGCTGCATTGTCCACCTAGACTACAACAAAGATGTGTCTTCTAGTCACTTTTGGGGAGTGAAAGTTTGTGTTAAGCTACTAGGGAATTGATACAGAAGTTGAATAGGACTGGGGCTAATTGGCAACCTTGCTTGACACCTTTCTCAGTTTCAATCACAGTGATAAGATGGTCCTGGGAGTTTCAACTTATTTTGACTAAGGTCCCTTCATAAAGCATATTATACATATTAGATAAAGTAAACATCAATAAATCAAGGAGACTTCCTGTTTTTCCCATAGTTTTAAATTGGGATATAGAATCAAAAGCTGCTTTGAAGTCTGTGAAGGTAGCATAAATGAAGTTTGTGTTCAGGAAGATTATTTTTTTAATGAGATGTGGAGAATTAAGCACTGATAAATGGTGGACCAGCTTGCTCCTCTGCAAGTATGTCTTCTTGTTCCAGGCAAGGGAATCTTGAGCAACAAAAATCTTGATGTCTGTCATAATTGCAGAATTTCTATAGTTTGGCTAGGCTCTTCAATTCCAGTAGAGTATGCCATCCAGATCCCTGGGGGGAAGTAACAGTCCACAATGAAGGAGCCATTGGTTTGGACTCTTGTCTATGTAAAATGCATTGAAGTTATTTTTATTATATCACATGAACAAAATGAGCAATGTTCATGTTTATTGGACCCGTGTCCCTCCTGGCTTGTACTGGCATCCTGGGAGGTGACACGAGGCTGGCTCCAAGAGGTTGTCAACGCATCCTTAAGTGAGGGTTCCTTGCCTGCTTCCCTAAAAGAGGCTATGGTGAGGCCCCTCCTTAAGAAGCCCTCTTTGGATCCAGCTCTATTAAACAACTATCGTCCAGTCTCCAACCTTCCCTTTTTGGCGAAGGTTGTTGAGAATGTGGTGGCACAACAGTTTCCCCGTCACCTGGAGGAAGTTGATTATCTAGACCCGCGCCAGTCCGGCTTTCGGCCCGGGCATAGCACCGAGACGGCATTGGTCGCATTGGTCGATGATCTCTGGAGGGCCAGAGATGGGGGTTGTTCCTCCATCCTGGTCCTATTAGACCTCTCGGCGGCTTTCGATACCATCGACCATGGTATCCTATTGCATCGGCTGGGGGGATTGGGGGTGGGAGGCACCGTTTTACGGTGGTTCTCCTCCTACCTCTCTGGCCGATTGCAATTTGTGTTGGCAGGAGAGCAGAGGTCGACCTCGAGACCCCTCACATGTGGGGTGCCTCAGGGGTCGGTCCTCTCGCCTCTCCTGTTCAACACATACATGAAGCCGCTGGGTGAGATCATCCGTGGTTTGGGGGTAGAGTACCATCTCTACGCTGATGACACTCAGCTGTCTATATCTACCCCAAACCACCCCAACGATGCCGTAGTGGTGATGTGCCAGTGCCTGGAAGCCGTGCGGATCTGGATGGGAAGTAACGGACTCAGGCTCAACCCGACCAAGACCGAGTGGCTGTGGTTTCCGGCCGCCCGATTCAACCAGCTTACTCCATCGCTGGCCATAGGGGGCGAACATCTCGCCTCTGTGGATGGGGCGCGCAATTTGGGTGTCCTCCTGGATGCCCGGCTGTCCATGGAAGATCAAGTGACAGCCGTGGCTAGGAGGGCGTTTTACCAGGTTCGCCTGGTTCGCCAGTTGCGCCCCCTATTGGATCGGGATGTCCTTTGCACAGTCACTCATGCTCTCGTGACATCCCGACTGGACTATTGTAACTCTCTCTACATGGGGCTCCCCTTGAGGTGCACCCGAAGACTTCAGCTGGTCCAGAATGCAGCCGCGCGAGCAATAATGGGGACCGCAAGGTACGCCCATATAACACCGCTCCTGCGCGAGCTGCACTGGCTGCCTGTCGTCTTTCGGGTGCGCTTCAAGGTGCTGGTTGTCATCTTTAAAACGCTCCATGGCTCGGGACCTAGCTATCTGCGGGATCGGATCCTGCCCCATACATCCTCACGGCCGATCCGCTCCCACAGAGAGGGACTTCTCCGGGTCCCGTCCACTAGACTGTGTCAGCGGGCGACGCCCAGGGGAAGGGCCTTCTCTGTGGCGGGCCCAGCCCTCTGGAACGACCTCCCCCCCGACATTAGAACAACTACGGACCTCCGCTCCTTCCGTCAAAAACTGAAAACACACTTTTTCTGTCTGGCCGGCCTTGGTTAGTCTCTACCTCTGGGGTGTTTAGGGAATTTAGTTTTAATGGGGTTTTTAGCGCAGGGACGATCAATTTAATCTGCTTTTATTTATTGTATTTATTGTTTGTATATATTTTTATATGTTTTAATTTCCCTGTGCACCGCTCCGAGTCCCCTTGGGGAGAGGACGCGGTATACAAAATTTAATATTATTATTATTATTATTATTATTATTATTATTATTATTATTATTATTATTATTATTATTATTATTATTATTATTATTATTATTATATGTTATAAAAATGAATCCTATTAAGTTCAATTTTAAGTAAAAAGGCTTTCATTGTTGAAATGTTTTGTTTCAAGAAACAGGTAGTCCTCACTTAATGACCATTCATTCAGTGACCATTCAAAGTTACAATGGTGCTGAATGAATGATAGTTACAAGAAGTCCTTGAAGTTACAGTTGCTGTCCCTGTGATCCAATTTCTAACATTTGCCAGCCTTTTCACATTTAGGATGGCAGCATGTGCTTCAATTCCTCCTGCCTGTCTCTCCACAAATCTGTCCTTTTGACTGCCTTACCACTGTTGCCTACCCTTGCCTATCCCAGATGCCATCCCCAACTTCTTTCTCCTCTTCTTCTTCCTCCTTCACCGAGCCAAGGCAGCTCCCTGAGGTTGGGGGGTGGATATAGTCAGAATGCGAGTTGAAGTGGAGGCAAGCCCAGCAAAAGAAAAGAAGCATGTGGCCTCACCTAACAATGTGGTCGTCCTTTGAGATTGTATGCAATGAAATTTCAGTTTAATGTATGCTGATTAGTGTCCATTTAAAGTGACAATAAAGTTATAAAGTTAAAAATTATTCTAATGATCGCAACCGGGACTACCACAACTGCTGTCATTTAAGCATTGCAGTCATATAATGTTCTGTCTAACAACCATTTCATTTAGTCATGAATATTCTGGTTCCAATTAGCATTGTAAAGTGAGGACTCTGTGCTGAGTGGAAAGCACTAAAGAAAAATATTTCAACATGCTTTCTGTTCATGCTGAATCCAATATACAGTGAATAGGAGGCTAAAGTATTAGGTATGTACACTACCTTGAGTTATACTTTAAAAAGGTGGGGTATATAATAATTATTACAGCAGTTAAACACCCACATTTTGGAATGATTCCTTAATCAAATTATTGAACATGGGTTGATTGTGTTCTCTCTCCCTCTTTTGTAACTAAAGTTTTGTAACTATAAATGAAAAATATGTTTTCAATTCTATTTGTCTCACCCTGCCAGTTATTATTATATATTGATAGCTTATTTCTTCGGCAGATGGAGAAAAACTTTGTGGGAATTAGTAGAATGGCTGATATTGAAATGCTCCAGATGAAAGTTAAATTTGTGTACTTTGAGTCAAGCTTGACTGTCAATAGAACAAGCAATTCTCTTTAAAGCGAAAAAAGCCAATCTCTGTGTCACTTTAATTTGTGTGATGGATAATAGAAAGATATTTCTCTCTTTATTTTTCTGTAGAATATAGAAGCTATTTGGAGTTGCTTCCACAACAAATTTGCCACTTTAGAAATTTTGACAAGCACTTTATACTGTGAACAATTTCCAAATCAAGGCTGTGAAAATTGATAGGGATATCTGTTTTATTTCCAAAAATTCTCTTGTAAAAAAATAAGTAATTGCATAGACTAGAGCAAGTGGGTTGTACACTCCTACAGTGATACACTGTTACTTTACAATTAAGTCCACTCTGATGGATGGAAGATATGATAATGAAATAGAGGGGGCATTATTTGTTTTTCCTGCTATTTATAAACAAGACTATGTTCTGTATCCCTTAATTTTAAGGTAACAGAGTTACACAACATCAAAAACATAACCAGACTGCCTCGAGAAACCAAGAAGCATGCAGTAGCAATTATCTTTCATGATAAGACATCAAAAACATTTGCCTGTGAGTCAGGTAAGCAGTTATTACCGTATCTTTAACTTAAAGTAAATTTTCCCTATTTATGAAACAGTACTTCATCTGGATTAAGTTACATTGTTCATCTTAATAGGAATGTGTTTGTTTGTTTGTTGCGTGATGGGGTGGTATATCTCCCCCTTCCAGTATTTTAAAGACCTTCTTATTTATTACTTATCATTTTTGTTAGTTTGTCCCCCAGGTGGACAAAAGGTCCCTTTCAACTTTTAGAGCTGAATAAACATTGCCTCAGGGAAACTATGAGAGAAGCAGTGATGTGCATTTTTGTTGGTTGCTAAGCTTGTTACAGACACGTGCTGGAATACTAAAAATCCCATGCGTGAGGAATACAAAGATCTGTTCTGATTCCAGGTTAAATTCACCTCCAGTTTCATTTATTTGTGGCTACTTTAGTTTTCCAATATTACAAAGTCATATAATTCATGAGGGGAAAAAATTTAAACATTTCTTCATTGGAAAAAAATGAATTTTTAAAATCACAGTATTAATTGGAGATAAATTAAGCCATAATAGTCTCTCCTTCTCCCTCCCTCCCTCCCTCCCTCCCTCCCTCCCTCCCTCCCTCTCTCTCTCACTCTCCCTCTCCCACTCCCATTCCACTCCCTCCTCTCTCTCTTCCCAGTGGATGGATATGTTTCTAATGGATCTCCTCTTTTGGTCCTTAATCAAAACTCCTTTTGTTCTCCCCTAGAATCAAAAACATGTTTCCCAGCATGATGTCCGACTATTGATTCCCTTCCCCTTCATTAATTCTAAAACTAAGCTGTGGCTGTCACCATATTTTGAGGACACAAATAGCATTGTTTTATTATGCACTGTGCAAAATTGTACTGGCTTTTTAAGGATCTAAATCTGTTATCATTTAGCCTCATTTAAAGTGCTTTGTTGTAGAACTCTTTCTCACATGTCTGTGCTGCCAATAAGCAGTGTGCAACAAAGAAGAAAGGTTAACAATTGTGCAACATTGAAAAGCAAAATATATAGTGCCGTGGCACTATATGCCCTCGTGACATCCCGACTGGACTACTGCAATTCCCTCTACATGGGGCTCCCCTTGAGGTGCACCCGAAGACTTCAGCTTGTCCAGAATGCATCCGCGCGAGCAATTATGGGAACCTCGAGGTTTGCCCACGTAACACCGCTCCTGCGCGAGCTGCACTGGCTGCCTGTCGTCTTCCGGGTGCGCTTCAAGGTGCTAGTCATCATCTTCAAAGCGCTCCATGGCTCGGGACCTAGCTATCTGCAGGATCGGATCCTGCCTCATACGTCCTCACGGCCGATTCGCTCCCACAGAGAGGGGCTTCTCCGGGTGCCGTCCACTAGGCTATTGCAGCGGGCGACGCCCAGGGGAAGGGCCTTCTCTGTGGCGGGCCCAACCCTCTGGAACGACCTTCCCCCCGAAATTAGAACAACGACGGACCTCCGCTCCTTCCGTCAAAAACTGAAAACACACTTTTTGTGCCTGGCCGGCCTTGGTTAGTCCTCCGTTTATTAATTGGGTTTTTAGGGGTTTAGCTTTTTAGTATTGTGGGTTTTTAGTGCAGGGATAAATTGTTTAATTTTCTATTTTATCTATTTATGTATTTTTATGTTTGTATTTTTTAATTCCCCTGTGCACCGCTCCGAGTCCCTTTGGGGAGAGGAAGCGGTCTATAAATTAAATATATTATTATTATTATTATTATTATTATTATTATTATTATTATTATTATTATTATTATTATTATTAATCAAAAAGATAGATACCTTATCAAAACCTAATATCCACCTAATGTTGTGCCTCAGAACTAGGTTTTCATTTATTTGAAAACCCATTAGAGTAAAGCAGTGTTTCTCAACCTCTGCAGCTTTAAGATGTATGGACCAGAATTCAACCCCGTGACTTGTGTGTAAAATACAACATTGGGAATAAAGCTTTTAGCTCCCACCTCATATACTGATTACCCATATAATGTTTTTTTAGGTATATTTTATTTTGAAATACAGTGAATAAAATTACATTGAATTATCTAGCCAGGGATGCATTCTAGAATGCATACATACTACTGGTATGAAATACACCTATAGTATTTTGGTGTATTTTTCACAGCAGCTGAATTTTTGCATCTACTCAGATATTTACTGTAACTCAAATTCCATCCCATATTTTGGATAGGATTTTACCCGTAGGTTTGTTCTCCCAATATCAGGAGTCTTCATAATCCCTAATTTTACTATCAACAATAATTAAAGGTCATTCAGAAAAGTGATTGTCTCACTGCTCCCCCTTGTGGGATCCCTCTCTTTTTATTTTAGTTATTCAATTTTTATAGTCACCCATCTGAACAACTGACTCTGGGAGGCTAAAAAACCAAAACCAAATAAACACAATTACAACAATACAAAATTTAAAACATACAGCAGTCGAGCAATATACCCCATAATCACTAGCACTGCCAAGAAATGGCTCCCTGCATGTACTCAAGGCTCCTTCATTATATCATTATTTGCAGCTACTGCCAGTTGTGTGTGCACACTCATATATAGACAGCTGGACATGGCTTTGGAAATAGCTTTACCAGTCTTTCAAAAGGTATAGCTTGCTTATACTTCAAGGAAGAATCCTTAGCTTGAATTAACATGATTTGAAATTCACCTCTATGAATGCTTTACATGGCTCTACTCCATATATAAATGTCTTATTAATGTCAAGGGTTTCAACACTCTTAAGAATGTTAAACTGCAGACAAGCTTTAAGAGACAGTGAGAAATGTAGTGTCACAAAAGCATATTGTGGTTCAAATGAAATATAGAGGTATAACTGAGAAACTTGTATGAAATTGTAGTGGGACACCAAAAAAAGGGGTGGGTGGGATTTAGATCCTTATATTAGAACCAATTTAAAGGCCAAAATACAGTAATGAGTATTTGAAGGCTGAATCAAGTGATTGGTTTCCTTTCTGCATTAAGGATTTTGCCAACCATCATCAATTCCATATTTTTTTATTTAGAGCCAAGCTTAATCAGCAAATTGATCTTAAACAGTTTTGATATTTCCACATGGTTTCATAAAGTGGCTTCATAATTAGCCAAGAAGAAAAGGAAATAAAAAGAAATGATGCCATGCATCATATAAAATATGTAAAGAACAAATAATCATCATATTTTCAAGTTGTAGAATATGCACAACTATAAATACATTATTCATAACACTGCAGTTTTAATAGTTAATAATTAGTCCTTACTAGAGACCTTTTGTATTTATTTAAAGAGTATTATTTGGCTTTATGTTAGAAGCATCAGTTATATATCTTCATCATTAAGACAGTAAACAAAACCGTGTCATATATTGTATAAGCAAATAATAACACTGATTATTTAAAGAAATACAATAAATAAAATAAATTTGGCTGGTATTCTTTTTTATTATTGTTTTTTACACCCTTACTATAAATTTCTGGTTTCCAAAAATATTGTTTCTTCTGTAGAATCTATTTCCTACAATTTTATGAAGAGTAATATTAGTTTCAAACTCTTTAACTCATATCTTTACAAAACAAATTAGCACCTCCTGGTTTCTGTTTGGAGCCTGGTATTTTTCTTTTACAAGCTATAATATTTATACATAAGTCGTCAGTTATTTTTTTTTCTCATGAGTGGAATAGTGTTGTGAATTTGTCTTTAAAACACTGGGATGTCAACATGTTAACCTAATAAATAAAAGCAAGTTTATAAAAACATTTATTTTCATAGAATAGAATAGAATAGAATTTTTTTTCTTTTTTTCCTCTTTTTAAAGTTTTATTTCATTCATCATTTAAGAGATTGGTTATAATCAATAATTATTTCGCAAAGAGAAAGGGTAAGAACTGAATTTGTTAGCCAAATGTGAATATGTTATTTGGTTAAGAAGTGGTTTGATGAAGTTTGATGAAGAGAAGGACCAGGGGAGACATGATAGCAGTGTTCTGATATCTCAGAGGGTGCCACAAAGAAGAGGGAGTCAATCTATTCTCCAAGGCACCTGGGGGCAGGACAAGAAGCAATGGGTGGAAACTAATCAAGGAGAGAAGCAACTTAGAACTAAGGAGAAATTTCCTGACAGTCAGAACAATTAACCTCTGGAACAGCTTGCCTCCAGCAGTTGCGAATGCCCCAACCCTGGAAGTCTTTAAAAAGATGTTAGATAGCCATTTGTCTGAAATGGTATAAGGTTCCTGCCCACGCAGGGGGTTGGACTAGAAGATCTACCAGGTCCCTTCCAACTCTGCTATTGTATTGTATTATTGTATTATTGGTATTATAGAATATTTTTATATTTTAACCCTTTAATTGCTAGTAATGTAACAATTAAGAAACCAAAATACACTTCAAGGTTGGATGCTCAGTAATAATAATAATCGTTATTGTCATTGTAATAACATTATAATAAAATTACAATGAGGCACCCTTTGAAATGTAGGAGGTAGACTAAGAGTTGGAGCTAAGGGCTTTGGGACTTAACATAATAAGGATTAAAGCAAGCAACGTTTCATTAACCAAATTACCTTTGGGCTTATTGGTGTTCTAAAAATTCCATAGCTACATCTTTGTATTATGCTAGTAAAATATGAAAGAACAGGGTATGCAGTGCCTGGAAGCATACAGGATATAAAATGCCTCTGTAGCATTGCTGTATTTTTATTGAACTGTCTTTGACATAGAAAAACCATTTGTTTTCTATACTGTTAATACTGTCACACAATCAAACAAAAATAAGTGAGTTTTGGTAGAGTTTTGGATCTAATAAATTCCAAATAAAAGATCGTCTGAAAGAAATATAACGATGTTACATAATCCTTTCATCTTCTTCATATAAGCTGAGAATGGTGAATTTGTTTTATTCATTCTTTCATTCAATTTATATCGCTCCTTTTGTTTGTAATACAATTTTTATGCAATGGGAAAAACAACCCTGCATATAAGGTAATCTTCCACTTATGACCACAATTGAGCCCAGCATTTCTGTTGCTAAGCAAGTCAGTTGTTAAAGGAGTTTTGTCCCATTTTACAACCTTCTTTGCCACTGCAAAGCGAATCACTGCACTTGTTAAGTGAATTATGTGATGGTTAAGCAAATCTGGTGTCCCCCCCCTCCAAATTGACTTGGCTTGTCAGAAGTCATTTGGGAAGGTTACAAACAATGATAGCCTGACCGTGGAACAGTGCAACTGTCATAAATACATGCTATTAGCCCAATACCCAAAAGTTGATCACGTGACCATGGGGATGGTGCAACAGTCATAAGTGTGAAAAACGGTCATAAGTCATTTTTTCTAGTGCCATTGTAACTTCAAACGGTCACTAAATGAATGGTTGTAACTGTTATACATGCTCATGCAGGGGTGTTCAAAGAAAAATAATAAATAAATAAATAAAATTAAAATTAACAAGACTTCTTTGATCCAATGGGTTTATTTTTAAAAACAAAGGAACTATGGAGAGAGATTTGGCGTACCTGACAATGTACACTACTGTTCCAAGTAATATAGCAAGCAGAACTCCGAAGTGCCATCCGGTTGCCTGGAATCTTCATTCCTCCTCTCTCTGGCCACCTGTGGGAATGTCCTTGGTTCCCAGGAAAATGTATTTTTCTTTGGCTACAAAACCCCAGCTATTTCTATTCCTCCCTTTCCTATCACTCATCTCCAACTTCAGGGTTGGCAACTATTTTATGATACTAACCCAGTTTGGATCGTTGACTGCTTTTTTTCTAAAACAGTTTTCTTGTTTCTCATGCCTACTTAGAGTTAACTATTTTGCTTAGAAATGTAAAGTGTGTATATGTGTGCATGACTACTCACCAGAATAAAGATAGATAGACCACTTGGCATTTGAAGCAGGATAAATAGCATTTAAATAAAAATCCATTTGCTCCCAAAAAGTAGAAGAGTGGGTGGTGATGAGTTTCCCTACTGACAGAGAACTGAAAAAGCAATTTTGGGCTAAATAGTTTGTCAAGAGAAATAAGTTGTTGTCCCTAGACACACATCTGGGATGTGACAGAAAGAATCCCAAGACTCTTTAAGCTCATTAAGAAATATCTATCCTACTGATCCATGTGAGAACACACGATACAGCCAAACATAGCCTTGAATATATCACAAGGGACTCAAAAACACTGGGAAGAAGACAACAATTAGGGGATAGGAAGTGGTGGGGTTTGCGCTTTTTTTTGTTCCTTCATATCAGAGGAAGTGACCCAAGAAAAGAGAGCAAACAATTGGCTACACAAGTAATGCTAACAAGGGCCATTTGAATTCATTTATGGAGATATGTTTCCAAAAAGAGGGATTCTGACAAAATATAGAGACTTAGACTTAGACCATGGGTCAGAGCCGCATGTGGCTCTTTCATCCCTCTGCTGTGGCTCCCTGTCACCGGTCGGCTCCTCAATTATTAGGGCTTTTGGTTAGGACAGGTAGAGGGGAAAGGATGCCATGCTAGGAGGAGACTTTATGGTGGGGGGAAGCAGACTACTGGTTGACAGAGGAAAAATGCCATGCTAGGAGACTCTATGGTGGTGATGGTGGGAAGTGGATTTCTGGTCAGCAGAGGGAAAATGGCACTACGCTGGGAGGAGACTGTGATGAGGGAATCGGACTTCTGGTTGGCTCCTGCACAGGGGGCTTTTGGTTAGGACCTTCATGGCCCCTTGAGTGTTTAAGGTGCTGAACCCTGACTTAGACTTAATAATAACTTTATTGTCACTTTAAATGTATATTGATTGGCATACATTAAATGAAATTTCATTGCATACAGCTCTTAAAGGGTTCTCTAATATACACTACATAAACTTGACAAAATACATTCATACATACAAACATACATACATACATACATACATACATACATACATACATACGCATTATATGAATTTGCCACAAGAGCTGGGAAATACTGTAGGTATTTGGGAGGTGGTTTATAAACCTGAGACAGAAGATGGGGCAAAAGAAGGCCCACAAATAATTAAATGCCAAGTGTTGAGAACGGAACAAGTAGTGATATGCAGGATATGAAGAATGCAGAGTTAAGCAATATATATATATATTGCAGGAAGCCAGGGATCAAACTACATGACCCAATAACTTATTACAAATGCACAAAATATGGACAACAAAAAGAGAAAAAATATATAGACATTTTAACACAAGAAGACAAATATGAATTTGTAGGTTTCACAGATACCTGGTAGAATGAAAGAATAAAATATATGAAGAATGCAAACATTGAAGAGTAGCACATATCAAAAGGAGTAGGCCAGACAAAAACAAAAAAGGAATGACATTAAATGTGAAGTAAGCTCATATATGTATTAAAATCCAGAAATTTGAGTATAAATATCTGGACAAGAATGTTTGGATAAGAATACAAGAGAAGAGAAACAACAAAATTACCAAAAATACACTAGAAAATACACTAGCTAGGCAGACCTGAATAATGCTGACCTAGGCCAGATTGCATAACTTTCACAGAAATTTGTCATCATCATCACCAAATAACAACATATCCTATCTATTTATTAAATGGATAAAATAAGTTTAAATATTTAACTATGCAACCAACAATGATAATAATGACATCGACATGATTAATGGGGCTTTCATGTCTAAGAAAGATGTGATCTATGCCAGAGGTTCAACCATACTGGAGGAGGAGGAGCCAGATGAAAAACAACTCTCCCATAAGCAATATGGTGAGACATAATTTGTCAAAACCTACACTGACATGCTAGGTTTTGGAGTTCCTAAACCTCTGGGCCCCTGGACTCCAGACTGTTGACTGAGCAACCAGAGCTAAAAGCTGCAGGACTACTGGAAGAAAAGTTGGTTACTCCTCACAAATACAGTAAGAATGGAAACAAAAATAAAATAATGATTTGCTATTCAGTTCAGTGAGAATATCTGGGGGGGAAATGCACCAGTTTGGAAAGAATAAAATCTAGAATGAGAAATAATTAAACAGAGACTAGCAGATCAACATTGTTTTATAATACAAAAAATATAAAAATGTTTTTAAAAGCATTGCTGATGAACTTTGAAACCCAAATTTTACAAATAATATGATTATGGGCATATAGTAATTCATAACTTTGGCTATGGTTAGAATGTTTGATTTATGTTACATTTAAAAGAAGCCTTGAGCTGAAATCATGATGACATGCAATTTTCTTAATAGTATTCAGGTAATGTTTTCTAATTGCTTTCTTCCAAAATGTTGTTTGCTTGTATGCATATCTTTTATTTTCTTCCTAGTCTGGCATACAGCCCAGATATCCCTTGGAGGTCCCTATAAAAGTACAAACCCAGGCCAAATCAGCTTAATTTAAACCAAAGTTATGTGGGAATTTTTTTTTAAAGTAGTTTATTGGTCTATATCAGATGTTTCCTAAGACCAATCTTGAATAGTCAGTGATCAAGGATGATAAAAATTGTAGTTCAGCAACTTCTGAAGTGTCACAAAATTCCTGTCCTGGAGCTAATTTCATACGGGTTTTATTATTTTTTTAATTCTTTAGGATGCTTTACAATTCTATCCTGTCTTTTCTATGTAATACATATTCAGGACGGCAGTGCCCATAGAAATTAATGCTATACTACTGATGGCAACTGATGTATCATAGATGATGCAAAAAACAAGTAGAAATACTTTACTTACTTAAGTTCAAATTTTAAAAAAGAGGGAGGCGATTTCAATACATCTTGCAGATCTATTGCAAATGAATATATCACATCTGGTAGGAATATTTTTTTCATGTTAGTTATCCCAGTTTATTAATTAGAATACTCTTTGGCAGCTGGATATTGATCAAGTGAATTTCAAATACGATTAGTTTAATCTAATTTTAAAAATGGGGAGTCACCATATTTCTCAGCAAAGTCAATAATTTTTACCCATCACTTTGACTAAAATCTATAATGGTCTCAAACCCTGCAGCTGCTCAGATTTCATTGTTGACCTTTAAAAGAGCAGACTATCAACATTTCACAGTATTTGCCAATATTTGTTAACATGGTGAAACTATTGGTCCACTTGATTTTAATGTTTTTAAAAATGCTGGGTTTAAAGACTTAGCAAATGGCAAATCATGCAGTGAAAATGATATACAGAAATTCAGAATACATACTCTTGTGTTGTCTTCACTCTGTTCATCTGTTTCATTAACACTCTTTTGTTCTTTCATAAAATTAGGAGCAGTGCAAAGGATTATGGCATGATCTGCCCTCACACCTGATTTGTTCAATGAATAACTACTAAGGATGAGCACAATATTGTTGATTTCCTCTTTTATAGATGCTTTAGAAAACAGTGTTAGTGATATAATGTCTTAGCTTTCAAACAGCTTATTGTAAATGGATAACCTGAACAGTTCTTATATATCAGAATCTACTGAAACTTTGAGCATTGATTCAAAACTGCAAAATGTTTTTACATAAGCCATTTCATTCAATATATTTTGTCTCGGGGTCTATCTTTGGATACAGTATATTAATTTGGTGGGTTTTGTATTGTATTGTCCTAATATTCCATTTTTCCTGTGATTACATGATATACATACCCAGTTAATTAATTTCTCTATTTTGTCAGCTATTTTTTAAAGCCACGGTTTTTCCTAATTATTATTTTTTGCTTATTTGCTTGCTTTTACAATTAATGGGACTTTCTGAAGTCATGGATGATGGAGTTCTGCTAACTAATTTGCATTTTATTCCTAGTTTAACTGGAATCTTAAAATATCCATGAATTGGTTTTCAGTCACCTTGACCTTTAGAAAAAATTTTAAAAAAATATTTAATTGACATAAATAAAAACAGAATGAAGACACATTTATAGTGCAAATCCTAAGATTTTGTGTAGACTTTCACAAGTCTACACATAGGAGAGTGAGGGTTTATTCCTAGTTTGGTTGAGTGAAATGAGAGTGAGATGAGGTCAAGACCAAAGCCTAGAGACAACCCACTGAAATCCAGTCGACTCCAGTTTTTTATTTGCTTGTACATAATGGACAGAATCTTGCCAAATTAAAGCTGCAATCTTCTAACCTACTAGATATAACCTGAGAGATTCTAGGATATGGTTGCCCTGAATCTCTTCCCACATCCCCAATCGAGCTTAAGGTTACATAGTTTCTTAAGCTTTCCTAGACAAAGACATGAATTAAGAAACTCTCCCTCACTCCAACTTCTCCAGGTGCATATTGCTGGGGCAATAATAAAAACCACAATAAAACATCCAATAATTCAATAAATATACTGAAAATTCTAAAACTAAATTAAACAATGGGCCTGCTCTAAAATAACCTATAAAACCCCTAATAAAACAAATTAAAAACTACGCCAGGCCGGCCACACAAAATAGATGGGTTTTCAGGGCTCGGCGAAAAAGGCGCAGGTCCATGGTTGTGCGTAGGTTGTGCGTATCATCAATAACTTGCTATTTATAATTCATGCTTTTAGAAAATAGGTAAGGATTTTCTGAACAATTCAGGACAAAACAAAAAATGGAATAAGGATACCTTTATGTGGAAAAAAGAACACATATATGAAAAGAAACAAAATAATATTTTTGCTAACTTGTTTACAGATTTAAATTCTATTTTATTTTATCTTGATTGCTAAGTAGAAACTTAAATATCTACTCTATATTAATGTGCACTGCAATTTATATTTATAATAAGAGTTGTTTTAGTGGAGATCGGTAAACACAAAGACATTATTCCATTTGAGATGTTTTCTAACATTGGGAGGAGAGGGAATAAAACATTTTTTTTCCTGAATGGTAAGGCTCAAACATAAGGTGAACGCTTAAAAAAAAAAGGCTTGAATATGTAATGCTTCTGTTCTGGTTGTTGACCATCTTGGCTTTATTCTATAGCACTCCATTTTATTTTTCACTCCCTTCTTCCCTTCCTGTCTTTTAATAGCAAGATGTCCTATTGCAAATATGTATTGTGCTTTTAAACTTTAGGTTTAGGATTGTTCCTTCATATGTGTGTGTTTATTTCTTTTAAAGTTATACCTGCTATCCCCCAGGCATGCTAATAACTCACTCCCGTTTCTCAGTAGCATTATTTTGACTATATTGCCTTCAGCACAAGAGCTCACCGTTAGATAAGTTATTGTACTGTGTATTAGAATTAAGTATTCCAGTCATTTTAGCAGACTTTCAGTAAAGGATGCTGAATCTCAGAAAAATTCCCCAAATGATTAATCTATTTACAGCTGCCTGTACTGCAAATACAACATAAATAGCCAAATGCAAGTGAGACCAAACAGTGACAGAAAACAGAAAATGAAAAATAGATCTGGTATTTCAGGTTAGGTGCAGTAAATTACCATGTTATTCACTGAAATCTCTCCAAACCCAGAAACTCATACATCATCTGTCAATAGCTTAAATTCCATATATAAATTTACGTCATTTTTGTGTGTTATCTCTAAATGTGTATTATTCTCAGAGGAGTCTTGAAGTTGTGGTAGTCATGTGACATTATTCTATGGGTCACACTTTTACAAATTTCTTCAAAGAGCTAACCTACTTTCCAAAGACATGCAAAAAACTGCCAAGTGCTGTTTTGTCTAATATGCTCACTTCTTGGCAAAATAATAGTTTGGATAAAAATAATTATCTAGGCATTGTCATTTTTAAATCCATGTAGATATAAACACATTGTATAATATTGATAAAATTTGCATTAATAAAATAACCATTGGGATTCATATACATTGTATTCATTGTATTCATGTTACATTCTGGTTTTATATTTTAATGTGAACAGGTTTTCCTATGCTTTTTAAAAAAATGCCTAATTGCTCTCAGGACGCGGTGGCACAGTGGCTAAGATGCTACACTTGTCGATCAGAAAGATCAGCAGTTTGGCAGTGTGAATCCCTAGCACCACATAATAGAGTGAACTCCCATTACTTCTCCCAGTTTCTGCCAACCTAACCATTCAAAAGCATGTAAAAATGCAAGTAGAGAAATAGGGACCATCTTTGGTGGTAAGGTATCAGTGTTATGTGCATCTTTAGTGGTTAGTCATGCCAGCCATATGACCATGGAGACGTCTTCGGACAGCTCTGGCTCTTTGGCTTTGAAACGGAGATGAACACCACTCCCTAGTGTCGTGAACGACTAGCACATACCGCATTTTTCAGAGTATAGACGCTCCAGGATATAAGATGCAGCTTAATTTTTGGGGAGGAAAATAAGAAAACTTCTGCCTCTGCCTACCAGCATCCATGGTATTCAGCCGACACAATACAAGGTCAACCAATGAATAGGCATAGCAACTAAGTCAAAGAGGGCTATTTAGACTTTGAAATTTGCTATGTGAGCCTGGCTTAGCTGAGAACTGAAAGTGAAACTTCTTGTGTTTTGCTTGTATTTACTGCTACCTTGGAAAGCCTGCTTTTGGTAATGTATTGTATATTATGATTATTTTGAATCCTGCTGAATCGGTTTCTTGTGTGTGCTTTCTGAATGTGATTACTGCTGCAAACTCTGACCAGCCAGGTCAGCTTCAGCACTTATTGCAGCCTGATTCAGCACAGCTGATTGGTGGGTGGATCAGACTGCCAGAATACCCCCAATCAGCTGTTCCAGGCTGCAAGGATTGCCATAGGCTGCAGGGATGGCCACAGACCATCGCTCCCTCCATGCCTCCCATTTTTGGCCTCTGGTGCAGGTGGGTGGGGCTACATACGGTATATAAGATGCACCCAAAATTTTGCCCTCTTTTTTTTGGGGGGGGGAGTCTTATTTTGGAGTCTTATACTCCCAAAAATATGGTATGTGCAAGGGGAACCTTTACCTTTACTTTTTTAAAGCTCTAATGTGAAAAGTTTGTTGTATACAGGCTTATCCAAGGTCAGATTTATATTCATCCCTGTCCAAAAAAATTGTCAAACTTCAATTTTATACTGAATCCAGGGAAAGATTTTCTGTAATGCTTTACAACTCATATATAAGGTGACAATAATAACTAGGTTTAAGTGAAAAAACGTTATTCAGCTGAAGATGATAAAGACAGACTACTACAAGTTTCTTTTCTGTTACTGCCATATGTGCAACTAAACTTGTTAGTGTTTCTAAATTTATGGCCCCGAAGAAGCTCTTCCAGGTGGGTCTGTGGAATGACAGTCTCAGGGAGCACAAAGCCAGGAATCCTACCAGGTTGAACAAGCACAGTTATCATCTGAGCAACTGGGAAAGCCAGGTGGGGATGACATAACACCTCCTAACTTCCCCATCAGAAGTCAGCAAAACATTGACCTTTTCTTAGGTTTCTCATTAGGCAAAAGAGTAAACTTTCTGATTAATGATATTAATAAAGGAGAATATTTGTAGCTCAGGGTTAACATGAAGGGTCCTTAGTGCCCTCTGAGCTTGTTTGTTTTCTTGCAGACATTTCATTAAGCAAACTAGATAATTAGCACCAGATGTTACCTAGTTTGGGTAATGAAACATCTGCAAGAAAACAAGAAAGCTCAGGAGAGCACCAAGGACCTGTCCTGACCAGTGATGGTGAGCTACTGCCTTAAGAAAAATCTCTGTGTTAGGTTTTCTGCAAAAAACATCTTGCTTTCAATCCATGTGTAGATTCTGCTCTTGGGCATCTGATCTTTGAACTGGCTGACAACATTCTGAAATTTGGAGCAACTTTAGACAACTATTTTGCACTAGTATTTCAAAGCAAACTTTTCAGCCAAGCCTTTTCCTTTTCTTACAGTCCTTTGCTTCATTGTTAACTCTTCAGCCTTGAAGTAAAATTGATAATCTCTGAGTAACCATGTTTGTGGTTGACACCTGAAATAGTACACTCAGTTTTCTGAGACTGTATTTTTAATTAAAAGAGCAAAAATATTAACCTGAAAATTTAATAATTTAAAGAGTATTGAAGAGAATTTATCTTGAGCTGTAGCTAACCTTAGTTACTGAGGCTTCCTAATTGGGGAACAGAAGATTTGGATGGCTAGAGCATATTGTGAGAGTATTGATTTCTCACTGCACTGAGAAGGTATTGATGACAAGAGATTCAAGAAGAAGAAAGTAGAATTTATATTTTCCGATTTCATTAACTATGCAGCCACAGTCTCCAGAGCCTTTGCTGAACTTCTATTCTTCCTTCAAGTAGTTTCTTATGAAGTCTTTACAAATAATGTTGCAAGTCCACAATCCCATAGATCTGCCTCCTTCGAGATCTCAGTGTGTTGTCAGTTGCAGGAGTGGACAAAGACATCAAACATCATCCCCATTGCGTACCACAGATACAAATAAAAAGAACTTTTGGTAAAATTTATTCATAAAGATCAGGAGTGAAAATTCCCAGGACCCCTTTACTTGATAACATCCAAGGATCACAGTTTTCTTGTCCTTGGCAGTGTCACTTCTATGCCCAAAAAAATATAAGGCCCAGTTCCAAGCTGGGAGAAAGATGCTGGAAATAAAATAGAGGCAAACTGCAGGAAAGGAGGTCTCTATTTATTTGGCAGCCAGAAACTAGTGACAGCAGCATGTTTCTGGGGTGGCTGACAAAATGGGATTGAGAGTAGGTGGGCTTTTATACATTCTTTGGGGCTTTGTGATAGAGATACCTGTTCCTATGCAAGAATATTCCTTTAATATTTTAAAGGTTGTTGCCAAATTCCTATGGGGTTATGTAGGGATCATGGTTGCCTTTACAGGCAAAACAAAATGCAAATCATAGTTGCTTTCTTTGTCTGAGCTAATCTTGTCAGTTTCTGCTCCTTTCCTATTGTGTTGCTTATTTGGAGTTTCTGGCTGCTCTTTGCGTATGAATAGAGTGGGCCAGCTTTTTGAATGACTATAAAATATCAATTTCTAAAGAGTAGCCTCTTTGGGTTTCTGCTTGAGGAACGCTCTCCTATGGCAGGAAGACTGGGGCTGCTTTCTGCCTTTAAGAAGATTTCTCTCCTGTTCTCTTTAAGGGGAAATATTCTATTCTGCTTCTTTTTAGTATTAGGGAGGGAGCCTTCCTACAATATGTGACTCCATTCTTTTACATGGTGACAATTTTGGTTGATGTAAAATACTGAAAGACGTTTTTCATTCTTTTGTAGAAGGACCTCAATTCAAATTCCAAAAGAAACTATAATTTAAAACTGGACTTTAAATTAATTACCAACACCTTGAGCTGGAACTGGAAGCAAACCAGCAACAAGTGCAGCTTGTGCAACAATGGTGTGACATGGGCCACCCTAGGACCCCCAAGAACTGTTTGCATGGCTGCATTGTGCCAGCTATAGCTCTTCAAAGGTCACCTCATACAAAGTGCATTGCAGATGTGAGAGGACCAGGGCCTGGATGATTGAGCACAGGAACTCAACATATGGAGATATAGCAGAAGTTGACATGATACAGAAAGAGGAGTAATAGGCACTGGCACTGAAGATGAGAGTAGAGCTCACATTTAAGTAGCAATGAGTGTAGGAAAGTATGGCCAAGGCCCTGGGGACAATGTTACAGGAAATTGGGGATCTACACATTTGTGTGGATCCCTTCTAACCTGTAAACCACATACTTGGGCCTAAGTTGTCAAATATTTATGTTATTTGTAAAGCCATGCCAATAATTGGCAACATTACACAGGAAATAGCTGAATGAAACTGTATGAATACTGTCCATGAAACTGTATGAAACTATACATGAAACTTTCCTGAAGCTTCATTGCAAAGCTAGTATTGAGGTCTCTCTGGCCTTTGGAACAGGGGACTTCAATGCCAATGCTTCTTGTGGAGGAAAGGAAGTAAAGTGGCCTGGAGATTCATGTCCTCAATATTACCATAAACTTGTCCCAGGTAATGTTTTCATTAAATTTATTCATTAATCATTAAAAAAAAATATCAGTAAGTAGATAAAGGAATTACTGTGATGATACAGGTAGTGCTCATTTTGTTTATGAGAAATTATCCATAAAGCACATTATGCAGATAAAATTATTTTAACAATGTGAGAAAGGATTTGAGTCTCTTGAGTAATGTTCCAAAATGTCCACTATTTGTTATTTAAGAATAAAAAATGAAAAACTACTGAAAACATTATAGATAATTAGTTTCTTCCTTTGGTCTATTTCAACTAATGCACAATATTTATAGATATTTAGCCTTTTGTGATTTCAATTCTTTAATTAGTTGTTAACAATCATTAGCTAACAATTAGATTGGCTATGCTTGCCGAATATATAGTTTATATGGAAGCCATTCTTGCTTAAATTGGGTTAAACTTCTCTTGTGAATATGTGCTGTAAATTTTGACATCTTTAAGCATTTCGCAAGATTAAGTACCCTTTCTGATAACATGTCTTCGTTCAGTAATATTCCTCTTTTCTAATTTTCCACATTCTGCATTTCTACTTTGGAACAGATAAAACAATATGGAAGACATGTATGTTTATTTACTTATTAATTTTTTATGCTGCTCATCTACCCTATAAATTGACTCTGGGCAGCTTATTGGTTTGTCCTTTATTACCTAAGAGCAGTTCTTTTTAATCTAGCTACACATTGTCAGCATCTGAAAGGGCAAAGGACTTTATAATAATCCATCAGAAGAACTGATGAATCTTTATGGTTTCCTGAGTGTACTTGCAAATATACCATTGATAAGGAATGAAGCTCTGGTTTGTATCTGTTTGAGCTCTAGTACAAGCAGATTGCCAAGCAGGGAAAAGCAGGTTTTCAAAGGAGCTCCAAGAAATGAAGCAAGTGAAAAGGTTCTTAGATTAATGGTGGTGGGTAAATCACATTGAAAATAACCAAATGTTGGTAAGGAAATGGTAAAAAGCATGATGAAGCAAGTGTATGCATCTGCTTTTATTGCATCTTCAGATTCCACCCAAGAAACTTAGTTCCAGGTACTCTGTTTGGAGTAATGATGGAAAAGATCCATCAATGCTATAATATTTTTTGCATCTTTCTCAAAACGGACAAGGTTTTTACTATTATAATTGCTTTTTATGGTGAGAAAACATTTACTATGGGGAGTTTTATGTACATTTTTGAGGAGGTTTTTGATTGAGATTTTTGGGAAGTTTTATATTTTGTCTATAACCATACTATTTGAAATGTATCAGGACACCTTGATACATACAAAAGAATTGTAAGTTCTTTGATTAAAAAGAATGATTCAAAAGTAGAAGACAGAAATCTAAATCTGATTTGCAGCAATGAGTTGTACATTTAATATGTTTAAATGAATAGTAAAGTGGTTGTATTAATTGTATTTAATGTTATTTTATTTTTAAATATAATAAAGTTAAATGCATCTAAATTTTATGCTAAAATTTATCTGATATTAAAATTTGCAGTTTGTTTCCCAACAATAATTCATTTGTTATTTTCTTTTCACACATGTTTAATCCAATAACAAAATGAAACTTAGACATATGAATAGAAGAAACAAAAAAAAGTAACTGAATAAAATAAGCAATCATATATATTGAAAAGGATAATAACTCAACTTTTAAAATACCAATCTTAGCATTAAATGTTTGTGTTTTGCCAAGCTAGCCTTTGATAACAGACCAAATCCTTTTCTAAGATCTTCTTTGCAATTTTCCAGGCATAGTCAATCCAGAGCTCTTCCTATTCTTCCCAATTATTATCTAACTATTTTATCCTTAAATTCTAACTCCTTTACTAAAACTCTATTGACAATATTAAGTCTGATAATTCTTTTGAAAACCAGTGGAGATGCAGCTATATCACTAAATCTTATTTCTTCTAATAGCTCACTGAAATTCTTTGTTAAGTTCCTTTCTAATTTTTTTTTATTTTCTTGGGTTTGGCTTCTCTTCTTTTCCTGGGAATTCCCACAATCTTCTCTGACACCCATATTTTTTTTCTTGATATTTTTTTTTTGGCGGTCTCTTCTCCCATTCATCATTAACAACTTACCATACTTGATTTATTTCACAATCCCTGTGAATAATATTATTCTATTAATAAGATTCCTGGTGCATTTTTTTTTGTCTTTCAGAGCTTGAGGCGGAAGAGTGGTGCAAACATCTTTGCATAGAATGTCTTGGAACTAGACTTAATGATATAAGCCTTGGTGAACCCGATCTACTGGCTGCTGGAGTTCAAAGAGAGCAAAATGGTATGTGTTTAGGTAATCGACCTTACCTAGTTCAAAATCAGAAGCTCATTTGTCAAATTGTAGAGGTTAGGCTTATTGGGATATTTATGTTGCATATAAATAGTTGGTTTTACTTAATGGGTAGAGTTCAGATAAGGTTACTAAAATTTATTATGGAGGTTTGACTTCCTTCAAAACTATGGACTAAAGTAAGTTGTGATTTATGAGTAACTAGCTGTATACCTGTGCTTCGCTAGGAAACTATGTGATTGGGCTTGATAAATTGACATGTAAAGCTTGCAGACTGGATGAGTCATGCACTGGCCATACCCATACCCAGTCTAGTGGGGGGGGGGGAGTAGAATATCTAGCTCCTTAGCACATATAAAGTATATATAATACTGTATAAGGAATACTGATGAGCTGATGGTCATTTTGAAAAATCCTTTCTTAGTGAGCACCTAGAAGCGAAGAGGAACATGTGCCAAATTTCAAGTTTGTAGGCTTTACCCTTCTGGAGATTTCGTGATGAGTGAGTGGTAGTTGGCTTTTAGATGGATGGATGGATGGATGGATGGATACATAGATAGATAGATAGATAGATAGATGATAGATAGATAAATAGATAGATAGATAGATAGATAGATAGATAGATAGATAGATAGATAGATAGATAGATAGATAGATAGATAGATAGATAGATATGTCAATGGCTTTCACTAACACTAGGGATGGAACTCTCTAGTTTCTGAAATTCCAGTATGGAACTTTTGAAAATTTGGTATAGAACTTCCCAGACTGGACCTAAGACATTTTTTTTCATGCTATAAGAAAAATCATAGTTTGGTGAAGAGCAGGCTGAAATGTCTATGGGTATTCTCAGCCACCCAGGTCATAGTTAGCCCAGAGCAGGGGTGGGTTTTAAATTTTTTGGAACAGGTTCTGTGGGTGTGGCCTGCTTTGTGGGAGTGGCTTGCTGGCCATGTGACTGGGTGGGAGTGGCTTGCCAGCCATGTGACCGGGTGGGAGTGGCCAACTTGGAAAATGTGAAACTCACTTAACAATGGTCTTGGTTAACAACTAAACTTTTGGGCTCAATTGTGGTCATACATTCTTTCTTTCTTTCTCTTTCTTTCCTTCTCTCTCTCTTTCCCACTTTCTCTCTCTTTCTTTCTCTCTCTCTTTCCCTCTTTCTCTTTCTCTCTTTCTTTCTTTCTCTCTTTCTTTCTCTTTCTCTCTTTCTTTCCCTCTTTTTCTTTCTCTTTCTTTCTTTCTCGCTTTCTCTTTTTCTTTCTCTCTTTTTTTCTCTCTTTCCTTTCTGTCTCTCTTTCTCTGTCTTTCTCTCTCTCTTTCTTCTCTCTCACTTTTTTCTTTCTTTCTCTTTCTTTCTTTCTCTCTCTGTCTCTCTCCCCTTCATCCGCCCATCTATCACTCTGTGTTTGTTTGTGTGTGTGTGTGTCTGTCTCGCATTCACGCACTTAAATCACTTTCTGCATCTCTCTCTTTCTCTCCCTCCCTCCCTCTCTGTCTCTGTGTGTGTGTCTGTCACTCTCTGATTCCCCCCTCCCTCCCTGTCTCTCTCTGTGTCTGTGCCTCTCTCTGTCTGTCTGTCGTCGTGCCCGCCCGCCCGCCCCCCGCGGAGCTTCTTCATCCCGGGGCCGCTGTGCTCACTCACCTTAGCCTGCACTCCCGGCCGCCTGGGCGCCTGCAGCTGAGAAGCGTGTGTGTGTGGGGGGGGGGGAACAGGGAAAGTTTTGCCGCGAGTGGCGGGGGGGGTTCGCGCAGCTTAGCGCGCTCTTGTTCCGCTGCCCCTAGCCGGCAAGCTTCAAAGGCAGCGAGCCTGCCGGCTAGGGGCAGTGGAACAAGAGCGCGCTAAGCTGCGCGAACCCCCACCCCACCCCCCGCCACTCGCGGCAAAACTTTCCCTGTTCCCACACACACACACACACGCTTCTCAGCTGCAGGCGCCCGGGCGGCGGAGAGGGCAGGCTAAGGTGAGTGAGCACAGCGGCCCCGGGATGAAGAGGCTCCGCGGGGGGCGGGCGGGCACGACGACAGACAGACAGAGAGAGGCACAGACACAGAGAGAGACAGGGAGGGAGGGGGGAATCAGAGAGTGACAGACACACACACAGAGACAGAGAGGGGCTTTAAAGGCCGAGCGCTGGCTGAAGGGCTCGGCCTTTGAAGCCTTCCGGCTAGGGGCGGGGCGGAAGAGCGCGCCCCCGCCCCCCGCGCCAACAGGGAAAGCAGGCCCGGCAGCTTCAAAACTAAAGCGCCTGGGTCTTAAAACTTTCCCTGCTAGGAATACACGAGCGAGCCACGTGTTCCTTAGATACTTCCGGGTCCACGATCCAAAGGGCTCGCTTGGGATCCGGAAATTTGACGAAAGGGCTCGCCCGAACCCCTGCGAGCCCCCAGGAACCCACCCCTGTCCCAGAGGTATTTTTCCAAGAGGCAATTGGACTTTCTTTGAAAACATTTTGTTTCTAATCGAAGAAACTTTTTCTGAAAAAGCTTCTTCTGAAGAAGCTTCTTGGATGAGAAGTGAAATGTCTTCAAATAAAAACCAGAAAGTCCAGTGCCCTCTTGAAAAAGCACCTTTGGGACAGCAGGCTGAAATGTTTCTGAGCTTTTTGTAGGATTCTTTTAGGTCAGAGAATATATCGGCACAAATATCAATTGATGCATCAGGTTAGAATTGGCAATTTTAAATTACCAATAGACCATAGTCAAAATAAAGAAACTAACATTTGTTTATCTTATTTGTTTATTCAGTATAGATAACTGAAACATATTTATTGTTTTGGATTAAACAACTGTTTTGAAACGAATCTATTTAGGACACTATCCCCAGGTTCTCCATTCATAATCTACCCGTAAGACTCCAAGTAGCCATAATTAACAGCAGCATTTAAATTCAAGACCCGAACAAAATGGATGTTTTAGTAATATGCAGAATTGAATCATTAGTTTCACTAGCCCAGACATTGCAATTTTGATAAATATCCCCCAGTGCCGAAATTTGCATTTAAATTAGCAGAGCTAAAGCTAGCTGTCACCTTAACTCTAGAAAGAAAAGCAGGCATTACGGTTGCTACACAAAGGAAGACATGATGCAAAATATTTATTAATAAATTTAAATCAGGTATCAGGGCTGGATAAACCATCTATAACAGGAGCATTAGCAAATGCATTGAAATATCTCTTCTTTTTTGCCAACACATTATTTTTAAAAAAATTGTTGCAACTCACTTCTTACTTGCACATCAAAGCAAAAGTTGTAATGCAACATTCATGGAAACCTAGCTGTGCTTTGCTACCTTTATCAAGATATATATATGTATGTATGTATGTATGTATGTATGTATGTATGTATGTATGTATGTATGTATGTATGTCTTTGGTTGTTCGGGTTTTCTCCCGCGTAGAATTGGAAGTATCTTCACGACGTTTCGATGAAGTCTCATTCATCATCTTCAGGCTGGTGCTTCCGGCTTGGTGCTTCCAGGAGCAAAAATTACACAGGGAAACACCCAAATACAACACGACCAGCATACACACACACACACACAACATCTTTATTTTTATAAGTAATTCAAGGTAACAGACATACCTACTACTCCTTACTACTCCTGTTTTTTTCACAACCACAAACATGTGAAATGAGTTGGGTTGACAGAATGACTGCTCCAATTCATCCAGCCAGTTTCCCAGCCTAAAGCAGAACTAGAACTCACATTCTACCAGTTTCTAATTTGGTGCTTAACCACTAGATCAGATTTTAATACACTTCATCAGTTTTATGTGCAAAATAATTCAAAGAGGCAGACAAAGGTTAGTCTGCTTTTTAACTACTATTTTAATTGTTAACTTGAATGTTATTATTTTCTTGGCAGAAAATCAAATTTATTATTTCTTTGCAGAGCTTTTATGCAACTGATCTGTCACTTCAATTGAAACCAACTGTGAGTGACTTACATAGGCTATCATATATACATAAAAGGTTTTCTACACAGATAACAATGTTGCCGAGATAAACTTTATGTTTATTATTTACAGTCCACATTACTTTACAGGAAGCACAGCTCACTTTCTTAGCCCAAAGGTCTGCTGAAGAATCTAAATTGTGATGGCCATTCTAAAATCCAGCACAGGACGAACCATCCATATCTCAATTTAAACTACTCATAAACTATCATGGCTACTGTCACATACCAGTCAGTCAAATTAGAGCCAGCCAAAACTAGCCTGATATCCTGAATGGAGTACACTCTTTTGTTAATTCATATTTTTCACCCAAATTTAAAGGAAAAAGAAATTCCTTCAATGTATTTTTAACTAGCTGATAAATAAAAAATTTCTTTATCCTAATCCATACATTTGTCCTCAAAAATAATCCCGGAACAAACATAATTTTTAATGTGGGATTTTCCCCTTTACCAGAGGGAGCCCCCTTGTGTAGTACTGTGAAGATGTTACCATGGAACTCCACTGTGCTGTACAATAGAAGCCATTTTACAGCAGTACAGTAGAAGCCATTTTAAGGCACAACAAGCTGTATCTTAACAGAACACACACAGGGGTGTTAGGGGTATCTTACTCCCACAGTATTTGTTTCCAGAGAGTAAGTCGTGTGTACCTAATTTGGTTGAAATTGCTTGAAGCATTCCAGAATTATGCTAGAACACACACACTCACTCACACACAGCCATTTTTATATAAATAGATAGATATGCATATGAATCAGGAAATGTAAAATAATTGTATGTTAATAACCAGGTATGTTTCTTATGTTTGGAATTACAATTTCCATCAGCCCTGGGCAGCAAGAGATGGAATTATAGCCCAAACCATCTGGAGAACAGATGATGCCTGTTCTTTTATAGTTTATTTCTTGGATTATTCCTAAAATCTCATTTGCAAATATGTATGACTAGGTTGCCAACTAACCCATTAAATTACTCATTTATTATGAATGAGCTCATATTATGGAATCAGAATCTCAAAGCCAGTGCAGAGTTGTCAAGAATATTTTGTTTTTCATGCTTATATCCTTCTTCTATTAATTATATTTATTTATGAATGTCATTCGCTATCACGGACTATCACATTAAGGCTTGCCTGCCATTTAAATTTTATCTGCATTTTCTTCTTTTTCTTTAAGATATAATTACATTTCTGAGCTGACTCAAAACAACAATTGTGCTTAAAAAAAATAGCAGGATGGCCGGTTCCATACATTCAGTACTGAAAATGAATGGCGTCAAACCTCAGAGATGCATTTACCCTTCAGGAATTCCTAAAGCTCTAGTCCAGGAATTTTATACGTATTTGTCTAAATCTCCCAAACATTAGGATCATACTTGAAAGTCTGGTTTGGTAGTTTACCCTCGGCTCTTTTACGATGCTAGTTTTGTAAAATCTCCCAGGGGTTTTGCCTTTGTGAACTGGATGAGATCGAACACATTCTTCTACGCCATCGCATTTACTCCCATTTATTTCAGCTTCTATTAATTCACATTAATTTTACATTTCAATTCCTTTGAGCTGATTCTTAAATTCACATTTTTGCTTCACAGCATAAAAGATTCGCCTTATGATTGTGCGTTCTCAGCAAGGTTTTTGAACAAGTTAGGATATGCACATCTATGTTTCTTTCTTTTTTTTAACCACTCTTGTATATTTTACTCTATTCTTGATTACAATGGATAAAATTGGAATTGATCTGGAGGAGGATTATTGTTTCTTTGTATGTTTAGTGCCATTGTGTTACAAAACAAGAATATAATAAAATGATTTACTGCAGGATCTCTTTGTGACAGTCATGTTTACCCACTAGCTTGGTATATTAAACTTCTAGGTTTTCTTTATCAGTAGTTCTAATTCTTCTAAATTTCACGGCATGCTTTTTATTTGCCTTCCACTCTTGGATAATTACTATTGATTCTGTTTCTTTGTTTCACAGCTGATGTTCAGTCTAATCAGGATTTTTTTTTCTTTTTAAGAACAACTCACCTTAAGACATTGATGTTTAATGTAAAAGAAACAAATGTGTCTTGTCAATTTGAGCAAACTGTGTTTCCGAATGTTCTTTTCTAATAATAATCTCAAATAGTTTAACATGGCAAGAAATATTTTTCTCTGATTTACTGAATAAGATTCCAAGGAAAAAGATATCAAAAACACTCCCAATCATACTAATTGATATATCTTGGACAAAAACTGTAATAGATTGGTTTGATTTAATTTGATTTGATTTGATGTATCAAGGACTGTCCATGAAGTACTTCATTCTGAAATTAAACTATTCATAAAAATTAACAGAGGCCAGCTGGGAGTTAATTGCAGTCATAACTGTGAAATAAAAGATATAGGACCTTGACAAGAGTATTCTCCATTCAGACGACTGTCTTATGATTTTGAATTCCATGAAAAGGTGATCTAGTTTATTAATATACATTTTGTAAGTTTTTAAAGAGCTTTTAGTGTTCTCAAAGGGCACTTGCTATGCCCCGGAGGCCCACCAGTAGCTGGAAATGGATTGTTTCTGAACTTCTGGTAGACTTTCCTGAAGCCTGGGGAGGGTGAAAATGGCCTCCCCCATCCCTCTGGAAGGCTGAAAATCAGCTGGCTGATGCATGCTGGAGTTGACGGCTCGCGTGCCAGCAGTTATGGCTCCACATGCCACCTGTTGCATGCATGCCATAGGTCAGTGATGGCGAACCTATGGCACAGGTGCCACAGGTGGCACGCAGAACCATTTCTTAGGGCACGCGAGGTGTTACCCTGTCAGCTCCAGTGCGCATGTGTGTGCTGGCCAGCTGATTTAGGCCTTCTTTTGAGGCTAGTTTTCGCCCTCTGGAGGCTTCAGGGAAGCTCCTGAAGCCTCTGGAGGTGGGGAGGGGAGGCTGTTTTCACCCTCCCCAGGCTCCTAGAAAGCCTCTGGAGCCTGGGGAGGGCGAAAAAAGCATGCCAAAAGCAGGAGGTCACGCACATAGCATTATGGGTGTGGCACGCCCACGCACGACCCCCCCCCTGCGTTCCCCCCACTTTTGGCAAGCGAGCCAAAAAAGGTTAGCCATCACTGCCATAGGTTCACATTCACAGACCTAGGCTGTGCAATTTAGTTAATACCTGTTTCAGTTGCATACATTATCAAGTGTATATTGAAAGCAAATTAGACCTGAAAACTTTAAGCCAACTATTAAGAATCAACTGATTTAATCCCTTGTTAGCCCAAACATTCCAACTGAAAACCTGTCCCTGGTTTTAAAAACTGTTAAAAACCTGTTTTAAAACCTGTTTTAAAATAATTTCTAAAAATTTATTTTTAAAATTCAGTTATTCCATTGCCCTCTTCATATGTGATTTGCGATCAAAACTTGCCACTTACCTATTAATAACCAAATAGGCTTAGCATTTTTCAAATTATAAAAAGATCCTAGTTTAGAATACACAGTCGCTAACGCTTGCAGAGATTCAAAGATGTTACATATTTCCTTTCAAATGGAGGAAAACAATTGCAATGTGTCATTCTAATAAATAAAAATAAAAGCCCAATTATATAGTTGAAAATCCTTACAAAGTGACTGCAATTTTGCAAAAGAAAATCTGTTTAAAAAAAAGATATATAATTAAGTTAATCTATACTTGAAATATCTAATATTTTGGATCTCTCTTAAAATATATATTAATCTTGATGCAAAACACATTTTAGCAACATCTATCCAAAAGACCCAATTGTATTTTTAACTGTCAAGTTATGTCTTCTGAAGCTCCATCCAAACATTTGAAAGTATTTAATGCAACATATTGTGATTAACTTTGGGAAAGATGCAAAAACCAAGTATTTTATAGTATATAAATTGTTAATTCTTAATCTCTTACAATACTCTATAGATATAGTAAAATAAATAGATTAGTGGATTATGTTAATTCTAATTAATATTGTAATCAGAATATACTTCAACCAGCTTTCCATAATTAACAAGCTTTAATAGCTTTAATATCATCTACATACATGGTAGGACCACATAGCTTTAGTAATATAATACACGTTATTTTTATGAAAATGTTAGTAGGAAGTTTGAATGCATTCACATCATTTTTTTTTTAAGTAGTGTTTGCATTAGTTAAAAAAAAAAACTCACAAAAACTGGAGTGGTTGCACAGCATACTTAAGTAATGGAAGAAGCCTTACTGGGAAGCAATATATTAAAATTTTGAAAACTATAAAAAACCAAAATATATTCTCATAATCATCACTGGTGTTTTTTATTTACATGCCCGGTACACAATTAATGTGGTTAGTGAGAAATACATCTATATTGACATCTATATAGAAAGTGTAACACTGAATGAATTAACATCAGAACCTTTCAATAAATCAAAATCAAATAGGCTAAGGGACAAAATATATATATATTGAGGCTGAGGGAATATATATATATATATATATATATAGATAGATAGATAGATAGATAGATAGATAGATAGATAGATAGATAGATAGATAGATAGATAGATAGATAGATAGATAGATAGATAGATAGATAGATATAGATATAGATATAGATATAGATATTGATATATATATTGATATATATATATATATATATATATTGATATTGATATATATATATATATATTGATATATATTTATATATATATATTGATCAGCTCATAAAACTAACATATATATATATATATATATATATATATATATATATATATATATATATATATATAAAGATTTTTAATTAGTTAAAAATTAATAATTAGTCTACACACACACACACACACACACACATATATATATATATAGTATTAATATATGCAACTTTATTCCTAGCTTGAAATCTTTAATATTACTGCTTTTTTTCAAATTTTCATTCTTGTTCAGTGTCTAATATTTCACATTCTGATGTGTATTTCCAGCTTAGTGTTTAAAGCAAATAAGTCCAGTTGCCTTTTGAAAAAGCACCTTTGGGTCTAGAACTTTAGTATTATATAATTTGAAATTATAAATTCATATAGTAGCAGGCACCTAGTCAAGAATAAATTAAATGACTAAATAAATGGCTTTGGACAGAGCCCTTTGTTTTATCTACAAAACGTTGCTTACCTATCTCTTTTTGGCTAGATTAATTAGGAGGTGATGTAATAAAACAACTTGAGAAATATATTTTAACTGTCTCTCTTCATCTATACAAAGAAAAGATGGAAACTGAATGCTTGATAAAAAGAGAGTTTAATTCCAATATTTCCTTTTATTTAACTGTAGTTTTCAAAGCTTAAAGTGTGTATTACAAGTCTGTTATTAAAATGTGCCAAATTCTTTCAATCTGGAAAACAGGTGCATCTTCCTAAGTAAAGGCACTAATTGAAATTATAAATGCTAAAAAAGGAAAGTGATTATATCATTTTATGAAGGTCATAAAAACAGGCAAAGTTTATTTCATCAACAGGGTCTCAACTCTTCTTCCAAATGTTGTAGGAATAAAATACAACCCTGTCCTCTAAATTCATTATGCCCTCCTATCTTTAAATATGTTTTATTTTAATAATGCTTCAGTCAATAGGCAAAATGGAAATTGTGGTCATAATTCAAGCCAGTTTACACTTTTTACTACGATTGTATTGTTTCTGTTTCTGTCTTCCAGAACGATTCAATGTATATCTTATGCCTACGCCAAATTTAGATATCTACGGTGAATGTACGATGCAGATCACACATGAAAATATTTATCTCTGGGATATCCATAATGCTAAGGTTAAACTGGTCATGTGGCCTCTCAGTTCTTTGAGAAGATATGGGCGTGATTCAACATGGTTCACCTTTGAATCTGGAAGGTAAGTATCAGTTCATAGAACTCAAGTAACAAACTTTACTTTCAAATAATTGTGTTATTACCAAAGTCAGCCTTGTCATAGTACAAAGAATCATTGCTTTACCTATTGTCAGCAAAGTTGTTTCTATATGTTTAGGTTTTTGTTGTTGTTTTAATTAATTTGTATTTCAGGTCTACAAACTATAGTTATATGACATTACATCCTGGTTTTAAGCATTTGAGTTTGTCTGGTGAAGCTGTATTTCTGACACAATAGCAGAATATCGGTTTTTAATAAAATGTTGACTCTGTACTTTTTTTATATCCTAAACTCAGAAATGACTTATTAGGCACACTGTAATTCTTATAGAATTTTTATTATTTTGTATTGATTTGTGATTGACAAACCTATCAAATAAATTAATTCATGATGGAAAAAGGGAAAAGAATAAGTAAAGATCTACAAAAACAGACAAAGGGTGCATAAGAGGAACAGGTTGTTGAGTGTGTGTGAGTGTGTGAGTTCTTGTGAATTATGGCAGTATACAAATTTGCTTGATAATTAGCCTTCTAGGTTGAAACTATACCAACAAAATATTCCTGCAATAAATGATTTTTCAGGATAAAAGCAATAAAAAACTAGTAATGCTTTATATTTTTATAGTCAACTGTATAATCTAGATTCAAGCATCTTCATGGAATAAACTAAAGATTTTTTAGATAAAATATCCAAAGATTACTGTGACTAAGATGTCTCTTTAACAGCATGGTATTCTCTTCAGTAATTAATTCTATTAAATCAATGAAAAGTGACAAGAGTTCTTTTCCAGATCCTAAATTTAGATCTAAATATACTTGCTAAAATGTTGACAGCAGCTTTGGCATAAAGTTTTCAAAATGCATTACTTCAGTAATCTTTCCCACACAATCTGGTTTCATGAAAGGACGTCAGGCATCCGATAATATCAGTTGGTTAATTGACATATTAGATATTCCATCAAGTCATCATAGATTGTTTATATCAGCTGCATCATTTAAGACAAATGACAATTATTCTGGCCGCTTTGGAAAGTGTGGTCTTTTCTCCTATGTTTGGGGTACAATCCAATTAAGTCTACCACACGAAGGTCTGGACTGGAGAATCAAAGTTTTACTGTACTTCTCACAAAAAAGGATGGCGCTTCCATGAACAACCATACTTCTGTTGATCACAGAAGCTGGTATTTACACTGTTGTGCCTTATTTCTTTTGGCTGTTCCTAATGTGAAACACTATTTGGGATGTTATTCCTCCAATTATTCAGATCGGAACTGATGAAAAAAAAAAAGGAATGTTCCTGTTCAGTAGTCAAATATACAGAGCAGCTGATCAATCAGCATCATTTTGTGCTTAATCCAAACCAATTAAGTTGTGAGTTGCCTTAGTTTTCTGTCCAGTATCTGTATATTGAGTTTCAGTCTCACAGGAATGTAACAGATGTGTAGACAGAATTACTCTGAAGGAAAGCAATGCACTGAGCCATTTATGCATGGCAAACAAAATCTCACAGAATGATAGATTATGAAAACAGGTATTATGAGTAATCCATTAAAGCAGGAAGGAATAATAATAAAAAATAAGCTACTCATAGTGAACTGGTCCATATCCAAGATTATCACTTCTTTTTTTTCAAATTTCAAATATGAATCATGTTCACAAAGTACAATCATAAGGTAATAATGCTTTTATTTTTGTAGAGAAGGTTCCTTGATTTGAATAAAAGAGAAAGGCAACTGATAAGAGCTGAATAAAATCTTCACAAGTTGAGCTTCAGTTTATCTGTTTTGCTTGGAGGGGTTTTGTTCACTTTTAAATAGATTAATCTTCATTTTGATTTACAGGCTTCTTTACTTCTGTGATCCTTTTTCACCTTTAGGACTTGTCAACTGATTAATAGCTTGGTCTTTCTGGGCTTCGGTTTCATTTTTATTGGTTAACCTTTGCTTTAACTATGATCTTTCATGGTTTTAACCTTTAGTTTATTGACTGTCCCATGCTAAAAGTAGATCCATAGGGTTATATACTGTGTTTTTATTTTTCTCAAAGATATCTGGCTTTTTCCTGCATTGCAACAGTCTACCTCTAAGTAAATAACTTTGATTCCATGCCACTGTTGCATAGAAACTTTTTAAGTGAACTTTTGAAGAAACTTTTAAAACAATGTTCAGGGTTATATAATGGGTCTTGTATATTTCTATGCCCCAGAATTATCTTTTTTACAGTACAGTCCTTGCTTAATGACCGGTGACTTAGTGATTGATTCGAGTTATGACAGATCCCCTAATAGGTGTTCAAGGCCCAATGTCCAAGTTCCTACACCTTGTTCCAGTAGTCATACAGTGTTTTGGGTACTTGGCAATTGGTGCATAGTTATGGATGTTCATGGTGTCTCACAGTAATACTACCGTGTTTTTGTTGATTTTTGCCTGTTTCTAGAGTTCATTTTGGGTTTCCAACAAAACAAATGCCACTTGGATAAAATAGATTCACTTAACAACTGCCACAACCCATTATATAACCCTGAACAATGTGTTTAATGACACATGTGTTAAAATTGGAAGCCATCACATGGTGACATACAGTACTTAATCACTATGATGTATCTCTAATGACCATAATTTTGGGCTCACAAACATGTTGTTCTCCGAGATTCACATATTGAATATAGGCTTGTCTTTGGGAACTGAAGGGATGTGATATGTTCCACAGGAGGTTAACTGTTATTTATTAGAAATAGAACAGCTGCTTTACAGTTGAAAAGAAAAGCTGTTGTTGAGTGTATTTTTGCAATCCTGTATCTCTATATTGTATTATAAATTATACAGATTTAAATTTGTTAACTGAATATTACATCATAATCGTAGGCAGTGTAAGGTGTGGAGAATCAGGACCACGTGTTAAGTCCTGTTACGCTGATTTATTATTCATGCTTATATACAAGAATCTAATCAACTAACCATCAGTACTAAATTTGTGCTAGATAAGAGTTAACAGAATTCAAAAGGAGCTGGACCTGCACTGCTTGTAGGAATATAACAACTCCAGGCTGATTCTTCTCTTGACTCTGCCTCCATATTCTGCATTTCCTCCTATAGGCAGTGAACCTAAGTCTCATTGATTGGGACATCATGCAGCATCCTAAGCCAGATTTTCCTAATCATGGATTGGTCATTATGTCCAATTAGCACTAAATCAGGATTTATTGGCATGTCTGTACAATATGCTGAGGCAAAACTTTATAGGATGTTGTCATATTGGATGGTATAGCTTAACTCATTTTGTGCAGTTGCCATTATTGAGGTATGGGGGGTTATAAATAAGGTAATGGATTGGACATTTCCTTCAATATTTGAATATGTGCATCTCTAAAGAAGATTCTTGATTATTCTTATAATCTTGTTTGTATATATGAGTATATGTGTGTAGATGGATGGATGGATGGATGGATGGATGGATGGATGGATGGATGGATGGATGGATAGATAGATAGATAGATAGATAGATAGATAGATAGATAGATAGATAGATAGATAGATAGATAGATAGATAGATATAGTGTATGTGTGTGTGTGTGTGTGTGTGTGTGTGTGTGTATAGAGAGAAAAACACCCCCACAACATGAATAAACATGATGATACCTCCCACCTACCAGACATCTGGAAACCAGCGCTGGCCAACAGACAATCCCCACCCACCAACCAGGACATTACAATACAAAAGAACAATGAACACAGAGATAGCACCAATCGGTACCAATCTACCAATCATGATACAACTACACAGCCAATCAACCCACTTACAGCAACAAAGCCAGCACTCTACCCACCCCCGCCAAGATTTATAGAAAGACGGCAGCTGCGAAGCCACAGACACCAGCCTGAAGATGGCGAGTGAGACCTTGCTCAAACATTGCAAAGACAATCTCAATCTTACATGGGAAAAGACCGGAATACAAGACCACAAACGTAATACGTGTGTGTGTGTGTGTGTGTTATGTTTGTGCTGATAAATAAATAAAGGGAGACTAGTATAGATCTATTTCAAGTGATTTAGTTCTGATCAGCTAGCCATACCCTTACTGGGATTTGAACCTGGGAAGTATTACATGTGTGGCAGTTGTAATTGCCACTAGGCCACAGGTTCTCGTCCTGATCAGCTGAGCCAGGGGAATATATTTTGTCACAACACCCTGGTAAGCCCCAAATATGGGAGGGAGCAGAACTGCTTCCCTTTTCTGTTTTTCGGTTCACCCTAGGAGCCATCCAGGCAGAAAGCTATTTTTTCGTTGCCTTTGTTATATTTGTGTTACGTTTGTGCTGATTTCTGCAAATTTAAGCATACACATTTGTGAGATATTTCTTGAAAGTATTTCAATTAATTCTTTATTCTTTAAAACAGAAACTCATCTTAATATAAATATGCATGTGTATACATTTTTCAGGATGTGTGACACAGGAGAAGGGCTATTTACCTTTCAGACAAGAGAAGGTGAGATGATCTATCAGAAAGTTCACTCTGCAACACTGGCAATAGCTGAGCAACACGAAAGACTGATGATGGAGATGGAACAGAAAGCACGAGTAAGACCCTTGCTATTATTAAATAATTGTTTCTTGGAAGGAAATCATTTTTGAAATAAAATCAGATTTATATAAGAAACCTTATATTTAACTTAATTGACAAATATTACACAAATGATATTACTCATATCAGATTACTCTTTGTTAAAGTAATGTTTGTTTGTTATAGTTTAATTTATTAATCACATATTCATATAACCATTATGGAGGTGAGAAATTGAGATTTATTTTTTCTTCCTAACGAGGTGCAGGATCAAAATACATGTGTTGTTGTTGTTAGTTGTGAAGTCAAGTCCAACCCATCGCAACCCCATGGACAATGTTCCTCCAGGCCTTCCTGTCCTCTGCCATTCTCTGGAGTCCATTTAAGCTCACGGCTACTGCTTTGGTGATTCCACCCAGCCACCTCATTCTCTTTCATCCCCTTTTTCTTTTGCCCTCAATCTTTCCCAGCATTAGGCTCTTCTCCAATGAGTCCTTCCTTCTCATTAGGTGGCCAAAGTATTTGAATTTCATCTTCATGATCTGGCTTTTTAAAGAGCAGTCAGGGTTGATCTCCTCTAGGATTGACCAGTTTGATCACCTTGCAGTCCAACGGACTCGCAGGAGTCTTCTCCAGCACCATAGCTCAAAGACCTCAAAATTACATGTAATTGCATGTAAAATTTGCCTAAATAGAGCATTTAAAGTTTTATAAATGTGTTTTCTTTCTTCTACGTGGAATTAGATCTACAACAGGTATTTTTTGAGTTATGACTGGTTCTTTAGCGACTTTCTGAAGTTATGACAGACCTCTCTGGGGGTACTTGCAACCTAGTTCCAGTGGCCATGCACACATTACATCCCCAATCATGTGGTCTCATGTCAAGTGCTTGGCAACTGGCTTACATTTATGGAAGTGTGCAGCATCCCGTGATCAATGACCACATTTTACTATCATTTTGCTGATCAGTGTTATACATTTTCGGTTTTCGGCGAAACTGTGCCCATGGGAAACAATGGATTTGCTTTAAGACTATGGCATTTGCTTTGGAACTGCAAAAAAGATCATAAAATCAGGCCAGTCACACAGACGACCTGCTTTATGAAGATCATGACTGAGATGGGCAGGAGTCTATTATGGTTCTTACAATGATAGTAAAGATGTTGGGAAATGAAGAGTATTTTTAAACATTCTATTCATAATTCTTATTTGGCAAATCACTAGTTACCCAGATCTTCCTTACGGTAATTACCTAGTTATTTCAGCTTAATCGTTTAAAAATGAAGGACTTCCACAAGCCAATCCTTACCAATTTGCTACTGTATATATTAACTATCTAAGACAGGGGTGTCAAACTGGATGTGCCAGATGTCTCACATGTTGGCCACACTTACTCTCTGTTTAGCGAAGAGGGGGAAATCACAAAACATCACATGATGACAATGTGACGCCATGAGTTTGACACCCCTGATCTAAACATCACAGTGTTCTTTAATTTTATTTGGTTTTTTAAAATGGTATCAAGAAGTAGAAAGGTAATGAAAATGTTTAAATCATGGAGGCTTTGTATTATAAAGTTCTGAACTGCTAGGTAAATAACCTCATTACATCACGTTTCACCAAGCAGCCTTGCAGCAAACTGAGAAGGTAATTTGTCTTTCTGACTGACTCACATGGACATTTTCTCTTCTTATTAAGTTTGACTTAAGTGTTTAATTCTAGGAGACGAAGGTACTTTCAATAGAAAAGCCCATTTAGGGTAAAGTCAATACTCTCAGAGCAGCTATATGTTATCGCACATTAAATTACTGTGTATTTCCTTTTAGTTTTTCTCTGGCCAGTTGTGAGAGTTGATCTAAAGAGTTCTAAGAGAAAAAAGTATGACGAAGTACCCTTTTCAAATCTGTTGATCAGAAAAATAGTTCTGATGTGAAATTTATCTTACTAATTGAACTTACATTCCATGACATTTCTGATATATTAAATATGGTTTGAACGCAACTAACCAGATCTCTCTAAAAACCTATTATAAATCATACTGCTCCAGTTAGCTTCCATATTACTTACATCACAATTCCCGTAAATTACACAAGCTAATAGTTGAAACCAAGTCACCCTTGGAGGAGATTTGTAGTGAAGTATAATTTTGTCCATAGAACTCAAATATTGCTTGAAATTAAATATGTTATGGAATCTTAAGTCTCATTCACCACAAGTCAGCTATTAACGCAACTCAACCAGCTATGAGGTTTTGTGTTGGCCTAATTTCTTCCTTCCTTTGTCCAATTTTTATTTTATAATAAGCCACAATAACTATTCATGTGAAATATTGGAAGATTTGGATGCAAGAAAGGTGAAATATGAGTGCAGTGCCATTATTATAAATCTTTATTAATGTAGTGGACGGACAGAAAAAATGTAATTAATTTGAGGAAACATGAAAATTTTGTACAAATTAAAGATGTTCTATATAAGTTGGTAGATTTAACTAATGTAATATAAAACTTCAATTTTCTGTATATATATTTGTGCTCATTTCTCATTTATGTATCAATATTTGCATTCATATATACAGGCGGGGGGGGGGGGGAAGTAATCAATAGAATGAAGGACATGGAGTTCCAAGAAGAACTAAATAAGTTGCCTCTCCACAATAGGAAGAGAATCAAACAGGGTGTGGGGGAATGGGCAAGATATCTAAATGATCTGATCTTCCAAAACAAAGAATAGCTTTCTTCAGAGCCAGATTTAACATTCTTCCTTCAGCACTCCTCCAGGGCGTGTATAAGAGAACACCAACAGCAGAACGGGTTTGTATATGTGGTAAAGGAGAAGTGGAAGATATCTCACATGTTCTATTACACTGTGAGCTATACAGAGCTTGTAGGTCTGCATATATTCTCCCCTTATTAGAGAGATTGCCAGGGAGGGCAGACAATTTTTATCTAGGCTTTCATCTCCAGGACGCAAACCCAGCTACCACATATGTAGTGGCAAAGTTCTGTGCTTCCGCAATGTCCACAAGAAAAAAAAATGGTTACACAAGTATAGTTGTCAACTTGTACCAATTATTTGGACATATCTCTAACAATTTCTGAACCATTGTATTTACTCCCATACTTATTTCATTGTAATTTTAATACAATGACAATAAAGATTATTATTATTATCGGCTTTGCACCCAGGTAAACCAGGGAGTGACCCAAACAATTTGAGAACATTATTATCTACTTTTAACGTCAATACTTTTTAATTATATTTTAATGTCAGTACTTTTTAATTATATTTTAATGTCAGTACTTTTTAACATATTGTAAAAAGTAATGTGTATTACTGGTCTTTGACCATAATAAAGATTTATACTTATATAGGAAAGGGTATTTTAACATGACTTCAGGATTCTGTTCTGTGCAGACGTAATTTAAAACAGTCACAATTTTTTTTCATAATTTTTTTATTGCTTATCAAAGAAAATATGTAACTAGTGGTTAAAAATAAGACTAAAAATGCAATAAAAATTAAAAATATGTAAAACAAGTAACAAATATCACCCTCCTTAATAATATCTTCTCTTCGTGGAAGATTAATCTTGCCAGTTCTTTCTTTTCTAATCACTTTCTTGTCTTTATCCTACTTCCTTTGCATTCTTTTAATAACAGAATTTGTCTTCTCTCGACCATATCTGCTATGGTTACATAGCTAAGTACAAGGAGCACACAGGTTAATGTACACTTCCTATTGATGAGTAAGTGGTTGAAAACGAATATTTTTTGGCATGCTTTATGTCAACAATCATATTGTATCTTACATTAAAGGAAAGGGGGAGAGGTCATCCATCATCCACAACCAAAACAACAAGGCTCGGTCTTGTTGAATATTGTAAGTGTAAGGAGAAGAGATGAAGGAAGAGGGAACAGAGAAAAAAGATTTTCTATTTCTAATGCTTGCATCTTTCACAAGTGTTAAAGGTCTGATTTTGTTATCTGACTTGTGCTTGGATAATATTTGGAATCATTACAGTAGACAAACTGAATTGTGCCAAATGCCTAAGGTTTGCAAGGCATAAGATATGGCCATAGCTGGATTTATTTAATTAATATAATCTTACCAGTTTATATATTCATGCAAGGAAAATCTGTTATTTCATTTTGTATAAATAATGCAAACAGCAGAAGTGGGCAGACTTATTTATAAAATACCAGCTACCAAGGCAGCAATAAATCTTGTTTGTTTTGTACTGTATCATTTTTTTCTTTCTTAGATTTAGAAACCTTGAAGGTCAATCAAGAAAGAATATTTTGAGTTTTCCTAAAACAAAAGTAACACTTTAGATTTTATTTGTTTTATTTTTTTAAAATAAATATGAATTTGTTTTAATGTTTAAATTGTGCAATAAGTGGAAATTTTATCAGATAAAGACAGGGCAAGATAACATTACAATCCCAGTATGTTCTTCATAGGTAATCCACAGTTTGATGCATAAGCAGCTGCATTCCAAATCATATACAAGGAACATATTAGAGTTTATTTGCTGGAACATTTCTGCATAGATATAGGAAGTCTATCTTTGAGTATTATGGATACCTTATAGTTTTGCCAGCTATGCATTTATCTGCAAATAAAGATACACAGATAGTCCTTGCGTTAAGTCTATTTGTATAGCAACAAAGGTTACTATAAAAAGTTACTGTCAAACAAGAGGGAGTAAAGAGGTCATCTAATGTCAAAATTGTATAGCCCTTTCTCAACAAACATTATCCTGTCCACAACAGTCCTTTCAGCAATTCCAAGAAGGCTCCACACTCTTACTCAGGTGATCCTGAAAACACAGATAAATCCCCAAGTGGCCTCAAGCACTGTATAAAATAATGCCAGACCATTCCCCACCAGCTAGTTAGAGCTGAAGCTTCTTGGATGAGAAGTAAAATGTCTTCAAAGAAAAAACCGGAAAGTCCAGTTGCCTCTTGAAAAAGCATCTTTTGAACAACCATGACCTGGATGACTGAGAATCTCCAAAGACAAAGTTATATAATAATGAAAAATACAACTTACATCCTTGAAGTTCCATCTGTTGCAGAGTGCCTGCAGTCAGGTAATCAAAATTCAGGCTGGCCCACATTTATGATTGCCCAAATAATATGATTTTACAATAGCACTACAATCCATTGAGAATCCTCACTTGCACCAAAGGATGCTAGTATTGCCTGCAGACTATTCAGGGCATCAGTTATGCCACTAGCACTAGTGCTACAAACACTAGTTTGTAATGGCTAGTTCCAGTTGCTGGAAGCTGTCTGCAGACACTACTAGCATCCAGCATAGGCCCTTACACTGTGAACATGAAATAGCTGTAGCAGCAGGAGAAGCCAGCATGTGCCATGTAGTGTAAACAGGGCAACTCTCTTCATCATAAGCCAAGCAAGTTGCACCAGAGAAGATGGTCATATGCTTCAAACAAGCCACCTGTAATCAGAGTCCTGTTATACCATGGAGTTTAACAACCATCTCAGATGACAGATTCTGGGAATCAGGAAATAATAGCACATTTGAAAGAAAGTATTGTGGTTCACCTTTTGCCCTGCATCTTTAGGCATCCAGATACTTCCAGTTATGGTGTTATAGATCATCCTGTTTGACTATTCTACATGGAAGAGGAAGGAATTCTATCTGATCCTTGCCAAGAAATTGGATAATTGTACAATATGCAAAACGATTATGATATTGCATATTCTTCTCTTGAGCCAGAATATCACTGGTCACATGAGTCATCAAGAGATAGATTTTTATAAATTGATAGCAAACACATTTGGGAACACAAGAAGGAAGTGCAGAACTGGTGAAAGTAGCATCTTATGTGTTCCATAATTTGATTTGATTTATTAGATTTATAAACCGCTCCCTTTCTCCGAAGGGACTCGGGGGGGTTCCATAATTAATTTCCTTTGGAGTTTTTATGTACACAGCTTGACTAGTGGAGTCATTCTTTGCGTTCCATCCTGCTTTTGAATTGGTCTTAATTAGCAACTATTTTCTTAGAGGTAGATTCTCATTTCTTGACAAGATTATTGTCAAGGTTCTGACTGACAAGCCCATCCGAGCACTCTGAGACAATCAGATTTCTCAAAGAACTGTTTTATTGAGTATATAATTTCGGCATGTATGAAAGCAAAACCAACTATTTCCCATGGCTTTAGTATAATTAAAGAATAAATATTCCCCTCCCTTCTTGTAAACTGAGAAATGAAAAGATGGCTGCAGAGGCCTAGATTCATTTTGATGTTGACCCCTATTCTTTTTTTAAAGCAGACTGGGAAATTTTGGCCCCTGATTTTAAAACCCTCTGGAAACAGTCTGTTCAAATCTCTGTGCCAGAATGATCCAGGGAGAAAAGAAGAGAAAAAGGTTTGTCAACAAGAAAGAATTGTCTTGGTCCTTGTCCGCTTTTAGTTCAGCTAAGTGGTGCTTTTTCCACTAACCATGGCCTCAAGTAGCTTAGCTCTGAGGGAATGCAGCCTGCAGGTGTTGCCTAACTCTACTTGAAGGATATGTCCATGATGATCTAAAGAGATTGTGTTATATAATACAGAGATGAAGGATACATTATGTCAAACATGTCATCAGTAGTATCTTTCCTAATAAATCAAGTGATATTTTAGAATTTTGAAATGTGTTCAATGATGCAAATATTAATATTGTATTACCCAAGATGGTACAAATTACTTGCCAGGGAGCAGGATGCACTGCAATTTGCTACCATCTGATGCAGAATATTTATAGTACTGAGACAAAACAGAGCAGGGTGCATTCTGTTGCTAAGGTGATAAATAGCCAGCTATCAATATGTTCTTCATAGGGCAACATAAGCAAAAGACAGGTCTCTGCCCTAAAGACCTTACAGCTTTAAAGGAACATTTAAATAAATACTTTGAAGAGCCAAAAGAAGAAAACATAGAAAAAACCGGAATAAATTAACTAAAAAGAGAAACTGTGAAAAGTTACATTAATGTATGTTTATTGGAGATTAAACCATGCACTGTGTCAATCTCCCTGATGATGCATTAAGGCAAATATGGAATATTACTATACTGACCTTTAGTTTTCAAGGGCCCGCTTTTATCTTTTACCATTTAGATCAAGTCCTTTGTATAAATAAATGCTACAATTTCTCTAGTAAGAAATGGAACCATTATACGGGATGCATTTGTTTCTGAGGGAGAATTCTATTCATCTCAAGGTAAAATTTCCTCCATTGGTTCTTCTGAAGGAAGAAAAGCTTTTTTCTTTTTCTTTTGTAGTAAAAAGATCTTTTGATCTCAGATATCATTTAGGTAATGTGTGAGATCAAATAGCCTGTATCCAGTAGCACTGAAGCTTTTAAAACTTCAAAAGCAACTTTGGAGGCTGAAGTAGTTTTTTCTTATTTGAACTGAAACTGAAAAGGTATCCATGGACAGTAGTACCAATGCTCGCAGAACTCTCAGTATGAGTTCCAAAACGGCTTGTGGATAAGAGAGAGAATGTGTATATGTTAAGACTGTGTATGCGAACACACACATACACACAGAGAAAGAGATAAAATGACCTGGAACACTGCCATGAAATATTTGGAACATAATCCAGAATTATGTGTCACCCAGTGGACAACTAGATGGCTTTGTGTTCACAAATCTGAACTCACAGGAAATAGATATAACTCTTTAACTGTTGCTTTTAGCAATCTACATTTAAAACATTGCCTGTGATTCAAGAGGTAGTGCAAAACATTAATTCTGATTAATAAAATAATCCTCTATGATCCTGCACAGGTCCTTTTTAAAACCATCCAAACTGGTTGCCTTTTCCCCAACAGCTGGTAGTGAATCCACAGTTCAACTATACTGTGGAAAGTATGTACTTGTCTTGATTCAGAATTTCTCACTATCCAGTGTGGACTGATTTATGGGGGACTTCATTTTTCATATCTTCCCTAAGTGAAAATTGCCATTTATTTTTACTTTAAAAAAAAACCATTTACCAATCTATAAGAGCTTCTATTAGGAGAGGGAGTGTCAAACGTTTTTGAAAATCCATCTCTATAATATACTTTGGATCACTATATACTTCTTGACAAATGTATGTATTGAAAGGGATATATATTTCTACATATAGTATGTCTATGTCTGTCTGTCTATCTATCTAACTATCACCTATCCTGTCTGTCTGTCTATCTGTCTATCATCTATCTCTGTAATCTATACTGCATATTCATTATTAATCTCAAAACTTGGCATGAGGTAAATAATCTTGATTTTCATGAAATAGAATGTAAAGTTAGGTCATGTGGATTATGGAACAATAATTTTCATTCTAGAACTATGAAGGTAAACCAATCAGCCAATGTATTGAAAACTGCAAAAGAGAAGATTTAGAGGAAAAATATGTTTTAAAGTCATACTGGAAATAAGGAAACAACAAGTAAACATGTTTTGTGTGACCTCTTAGAATATGTCCGAACAAATATCCACAGAACTGATGTCATCAGTGAAATAAAGAACAGTCTGTTAGACCAGGGGTCCCCAACCTTTGCAACTTTAAGTCTGAAGGACTTCAGCTCCCAGACTTCTCCAGCCAGCTTTGCTGGCTGTAGAATTCTGGGAGCTGAAGTCCTTCAGACTTAAAGTTACAAAGTTTGGGGACCCCTGTGTTAGACTCACTTCAGCAGAATCTGTGAACTACAGGGAAAATATGCTACGCAACACAACTACTGAAACTTTGTGTTTACAAAGTGAAAATTCAGCACTATAGCAATATCTGTATTGCACATGCATAGTGCACATTGTTCCAAATGGAAACGCAAGAGAAGATACAGGGATTATAGTTTATCTCATTTATTTTTACCTTGCCTGTAGCAAAAAAAGAAGTGCTATCTACCAGGAAAGTAGATAATTTTTATGTCCCACATGTTTTTCCCAGTTTCTGAAAATGAAATTTACTGACATATCCCTAGTGTGAGCTATTAGCACCATGGATAGGATCTGCTGTGGGCTCTGTTGGCTAATATATTGCCATAATCTCTAAGAATGAGGATTTCTCTTTTTAAATGAGCAAGCCAGTCACAGAATATTAGAATACCTGAAACATAAAATGAAACTTTTAGAAAGAGTATTTTATTCTGACCTCGGAATTTCTTCCATCTCGCCGGCCTGGCCTAATCCACACCATTAGTTATAGACTGAAGTTTAAATTCTGTTAATTCGGTTTTTAAGGGTAAAGTTTTTAGGATTTTAAATGGTTTTAGGATTTTAGCACAGGGTATTGGGGTTTAATTTATTTTTAGTACTACTTATTGTCATGTGTGTCTTTTTATTCTATTTTAACTTCCTGTGCACCGCCCCAAGTCCCTTTGGGGAGAGTGGGGCGGTTTATAAATTTAATAAATTGAATTGAAAATTCCTGTCCAGTGCATCTAATTTACTCTGGAGCAGTTGTCTTTGATTTATAGAAATTTCATAAATGAGGCTTTCTTCTGAAAAGAAATTCATCAAATGTAAAATATACAAGAATTATAAATATTGTTACCCTGATAGACTTCCCAAAATATGCTTAACAGAACAGAAAAGCATGGCCCAGCATTTCACAGTGTGGGTTTTCTATGCAGCATTTACTGTCAATGGCCTCCCAGGCACGGGAAATTTTTAAACATGGAGTCCTGGATGTTAGTGTTCAACACAGCATGGGATTATTGGCTAAAAATAAACTCCTAGGTTGGTTGACTACGAATAAAGTGGTTTTTCAAATGAAAATGCCTGTCATTGAGTCAGACATAAATTTTAACAAGGGCCTTGTTAAACAAATCTAGAGCAAGATTTGAGTTGTTGGACTCTCTGGTTAAATATGATCACTTCTACCACTTGCCATATATCAAGAGAACTTCCATAAGTAATACCCCAGCCATTGAGAATATTTTTCAGATTTTGTTCAAGTGTCAATTGTATGTCCTCATTAGTCTTAAATAATTATCCCTATTGGAAACAACAGCCAGGGACTGGGTATCCAGTCCACAGATTCTCGTATTTACTTCTGGGCTCAAATATACATACTGTATATAGAAGTGCTAAGTTTATAACTAAGGCAGTGGTTCTCAGTATCCTGTACATTGCATTACAGTACCCTGTAAGGGAGATGTATTTATCTGATTATGACACGTTGTTATACACATATGTATTTTATAACTGTTTCCTCCTACCTTGCTCCAGAAATAGATTATATGCTGTATTTTATTGTTATTTTATTTTATTGATAAGGCCACAAGACCAATCAGTAAATTACTACTACTACTAAACATTGTTGAAATGAATGTCATGTCTGCATATATTGATCTACAGTATTTATATATATATATATATTTAAATTAGGGTGGTAGGGCAGCATGGCTGTGAGATTCAGACCATATAGCCCTGTAAGTTTTTTTCAGTCCCGTCCCTGATGTCCTTTAATCATTGTACAATGGCTGCAGTAGAAAGACCACATGAGAATTAATGCTGTTTTTCAGAATCATTACCTCCTAATGAGATTGCTGCTTGCAAGTCCATGAACTTTACACAGAACGCTGCCTTTTAGAGCTGCTGTAGTAAGCCAGTTTTACTCAGCCTTACTCACCAATCCAGTCTGGCTTGGACAAAATCTACAATTCACTTTTTTTTTTCAGTGAAAAGATGTCAGGGGTCTCTTTCACAGATATAGGAACTGTAAAGTTTAGTTGACATTTTGGAATTAATCCTAGAAAGAGATTCCTCTAAAATATGTTGCAAGGTTTATAATCATTAAGCAACAGTGGGAGAAGAATCTTACAATAGTAGAGAGGTGGGGTCAGTTTTCACATCTCTCCCTCCCTCCCTCCCTCCTGACTGCCATGGTAGCTCAAAAAAATCAAGTGGAAGGAATTGTCTTCTGATCTTTTGATGCGTTTACATTAATTAAAAGCTCAAAATGCTCATGCCATTTCAAAGGCACAGAAGAGTATTGCAGCCATTGTAAGATTTTAAAGAATACAAGGAGGGCGATTCGCTTCTGCGGTGGTTGAATTATTGGAGGCCAAATCATGTTTTTCATTTATTTTCTACACAGCCCTTCTCACCTAAGTGACTTTTGGTGGTTTACAACAACAAAATAAAACAATAAAAACAATGAATAAAAATACAGATTAAAACTGAGTTAAGAAACTTTGCAAAATAAAAATCCATTCTAGAAAGGATTCCTATAGTATCATCCTCTGAAGCTGATTTCTCATCACCTTCTCCAAAGTCTCCCCCAGAAAGGAAAGGTTGGGTATTGGTCAAAGGTTGTCAAGCTTCTTCAGAAGACAATGCATTACCACCTCTTTCAGGATTTATGGCACTGCATCTTTTCTGAAAGAAACATTCATAACCTCTTGACTCCATCTATTCATAGTCCTCCTAGTCACCAAAAGTAGCTAGGAAAAGCATAGATCTCAACATCAGGTCGCATAGCTCACACTATAAAAAAAACCTTTTCTACTAATTGCACAAGATGTCTATTGGAAAATATTGCGCCACTTTCCTTCTTAATTGATCGCTTTTGCACCATGTAACTTTCATTCACCTTCATCTTTAGTCACTACTTCATTTGATTAACATCATCCTTATTATTTGTTACCAACAAATCTGTCAACTAAAATCCATCTGCCCTATTTCAGCAAGACAATAAATATGTAGAGAGAAAACCTTTGTGCATAGATCACAATTTATCTTAGGAGATGGTTATACCAAAGACATTGTTGCTAGTACATCATGTTCTTGAAGCAGATAAGGAGTTTATAGTGTTATGGAGATCCCTATATTGAAATTCCCATCCCTTGAACAATATCTGCAATTTTGCTCACTTACAGCTATTAAGGCAACTAGATATATGGGTAGTTAATGGTTCTATTTCTAGGGTTAAAAAAACACATCACATTTCTGAACAGGTTTGAAAGTAACTATGGATGGAAAGGCAAATTCTCTTTTGTTTGCCTGCCAAGTTGCTTCTTGAAATGCAACTACAGTAGCAAGTATCCTGCTACAAAGAGGAAATACAATTATTATTATTATTATTATTATTATTATTATTATTATGGTTCATCACACCGTCAGCCAAATGTTTAGACTGATTTGGCCCTTTATCCACCTATTTTTTATTTATTTTATTTATTTTATCAAATTTATACCCCGCCCTTCTCCTTGTTAGGACCCAGGGCGGCGCACAGGCATATAAAACCATAAATACAATATAATACAAGTCCTTCCCAAGGATCTGAATGTTTGATGGTGTTAAAGGTATAATTGCATGATCCATGTAGAGTTGTTTTTTGCAATTGACTGATGGTGATTTTGTCAGTGCTCAAGGGGTGCTCCAGATGTTTTGGGATTGTAACCAAGGTGCCTGATACGGTTGCTACTACTATTGCTTTCTTTTGCCACAGTTGTTCTAATTCCATTTGCTCATTTTTTATGTTTTTATTTTCTCGAGTTCTTCCTCTTCTGTTTTACTGTCTCCAGTACCAGAGGGGTATTTTTGTCTTTCTTATGCTTCAATTCTAAAGTCCCGAACACTTTAGCTGCTTCATTTTCTAAAACTTTGTCCATTGGTAGTCCCACCAGTTCTTGATTGTAGGCAAGTGGTGTTTCTTGTGGGTATTTCAATGTACCATTGTTGGTGCTTTTTTGTGTCATTGTTTGTAATCAGTCTGTGTAGTCTTTTTACAGCAGCCAAATAGGTGGCCCACTGTTTCTTCAGCTTATTTGAATTTTAGAGGAATCTTCTCAATCCTTGTATTCACTAGTGCTTAAGGGTTGGTCTCATTCTCAATAAACCTTCATGGTGTACTAGTCTCAGGGAATCAGATTCATTGTCCTTCAGATAGTCTTCCAATATATTTTCTTCTTTCTCTTCAACTATTTGGGGTACTTGCAACATTCCACAGCCACATGTGACCCTTGGTAAGTAGACTCCATCAACATTGCTATTGGAGGAAGGGCATGATTCATTGTGATTATTTTTCTGATCTTCCTATGAAAGGCTTTTAGTTCTGCTTGACTCCACTGCTCCAGCTATGTATGTAGTAATTGGATTTGCCTGGATATTAATTGCTTGATATCTGCTGAGTTTGGACTGAAGGTGATGATGAAGATGGTCTTCTGCCTTTTTATATATTTTGAAAAGTTCAAGGCAGCAAAAATACCTAATATTCTTGCCTTCTATTTACCTCATAATAACAACAAAGTAATATAGGTTGGGCTGAGACTGTGACTGGCTCAAACTCACTAACCAGTTTCTCATGCCCAAGGAAGGCCTGGAACTCACAGTCTCCAGCTTTCTAGGCCAAGACCTTAACCACTATAGCAAATTGGCTTTTTTTGAAAATGTAAGGAACAATGTATTGATTTGTTGAATTTCATCAAACTTTTTTCAGCATTAGTGAACGCAATAAAACATAATTGATTGTGAGTTAAGTATATCAATTTAACAAATTGATTGTGATAATGTTAGCCTGAAACACATATGGCAAATTACTGAAAAACATGCTATGGTGTATTTACTTTATCCTTGCAGCTTCAGACCAGTTTGACTGAACCAATGACGTTACCTAAGTCAATCTCACTTCCTCGTAGCGCATACTGGCATCACATCACTCGGCAGAACAGCGTGGGAGAAATATATAGTTTACAAGGTAAGATGCTTGAACAGTGAAAAGGTATGTACACTAGAGCAGACTTAAACACTCAAAGAGCCACAAAGGTCCTAAACAGAAGCGCCCCCCCCCCATTCAATTCTGAAGCCAATCAGAAGTCCATCATAAAGTGTCCTAGTGCGGCATGCTTTTTCCTCTGCTGACCGGAGGTCTGGTTCCCTCACCATAGAGTCTCTTCCTAGCATGGCATCCTTTTTCCTCTACCAAAAGGAAAAAGGATTAGGGTTAGGGTTAAGCTGAAAGTCCTATCAATTGTGGTTCTGACCGGCAACAGGGAGCCGCAGCATAGAGATGAAAGAGCCACATGCTCCAGAGCTGTGGGTTGCTGACCCCTGCGTTAGGATCACCTCATAAATTGTTTTTCTTACCATTTAGATTACTAAGGCAGATGGATGGACAGATGGACAGACTATTGAGTCTTGGCAACTAATGTGGAAGGGTTATATGGAATTTACCATAGGAAGTATTTGCTGTTAGTTGTGTTTTTATCAAAAACATCCAGAAAAAGATGGGGTTTGTGTTTGAAAAATGAGAGAACTATAGGCATATATGCAGCTTCTTCTATATATGTCTTCATTCATTCAAGTCAGATAGAGGTTAAAATTATAGGTTGGACTGTACATAAGGTCCAGTTTAGTTACTGATATTATTATCTTTTTACGCCTACATGTCTTCTGGTTACTTTATTATTATCTTTTGCCTTTATCATCATTTCGGTCTACTATCTGAGCAGTTCACTGAAACACACATGTGTAATTATTAACTTACCAACATTGGCACAATAAAAAATAATTACAGTTGATAACACCTGCCAAACAATATACTTCTGGTATAGTGTTCATGGTATATTAATAAGTGGGAATGTGATTATGTGTATAAATCAAAGTACAGAGATTGAGAGTTAATATGCTGTTAAACCTCAGTTGAGATGGCTTTTTGCTGATGTCTTATAGGGAAAAAAATGAAATTATGTGTTACAAGAGAGTGATGGACTGTCAGAAGCAATGTCTTTAGGTCAGTTTCTCTTCCTGCACAGAACTCTCTATAGCCTTAAATCATTAGGGACATTCATAATTTGATGAAATAAAAACATACCATGAAGAATTAAATGCTTCTAGTACAAGGTCATTTTTGGTGACTGCCTTGTGTTTCTTAAATACAATTCTGCTTAAAATAATAGAAAAATAGGGCTGAGTAGAATCAGGTTCTCCCTCAGTGTCACTACTTGATTCTTAAGATACAAAGTTGGAGACATTTTGAGAATTTGTGGAGTATGTGTACGAGTGTGTGTGTGCGTGCATGCATACGTACGTACGTACGCATAATAATAATAATAATAATAATAATAATAATAATAATAATAATAATAATAATAATAATAATAATGTATGTATATTCTCCTTTTCTGTCTAAAACACACAAGTTAACAAACAATAAAAGGGGCAAAAGAGACAAAATACTTGCTACAACTATACTTATTGCCCTTACTGTTCATGATCCCTGATATTGTTGGGTGAGATTTTGTATGGTGGCCTACATTTTAATAGTAATTCCAAAGATATATTGGGCCTGTAATAAGCTCATCTTAAGTTCATTTTAACAAACAACATCACTGTTTGGTTTGGTGGCTGCAGTGCCTCAGATAGAAAGCCCTTTCAGAGAGTGGTAAGGACAGCCGAGAAGATTATAGGAAGCTCACTTCCTGTCATTCACTATATGCTTAGAGCTCAAAACATTGTTAGAGATCCCACATAGCCACTTCACTGGCTGGTTCTGTTGCTCCCCTTGGGAGGAGGTTTCAAAGTCTTTCTAGAAGGACTACCAGATTCTGTAACAGTTCTGTACCCTATGTCACCCGTCATCTAAACTCGCAGGATTAGTTTTTTCCACTATGTTTACATCCAAACTAGACAATGTTGTTTCTCCGTGTCATATAATATATGGGTATGTACGTATGTACGTACGTATGTATATACGTACGTACGTACGTACGTATGTATGTATGTATGTATGTATGTATCAGTGATGGGTTCCGGATCCCCTTGCAACCGGTATGGTGCAACAGGGCCAGCGCCCACCACATGAACGCGTGCAGCATGCACATGTGTACTTACTACCTGTGGCACTTCGGTGATGCTCCAGCTGTTTGGCGGAGTGTTGCACAGGCACTGGGAACTCCATGCGCCTGCGCGGAAGCCCCAAAAACTTCAAATACTGGTAAGGAGCGAGGGCGGTTCTATTCTATTCTATTCTATTCTATTCAAGTTCTCAATATCTCTATGCTATTTATTAAAGCAGTCCATCATTGTTTTATCATTTTGTGTGTGTGTCTGAAGAAAAAGTTGGCTGCCGCCTTAAGAACCATGTTAAATATCTAATCCGATCTTAAGATTTCATCACGCTCCCATAAAAGCCTAAAATGTTGGACAGTTTTAGTGAATGACAGATGCTATATTCATGTTCATATGGAGCCTGAAGAACTTATTCAAAATTACATTGAATTGTGGGCATCCTTATTTCTTATCTGTATCTTTCTCATTTGTTAACGTGGCCATTTTCTAGGTAAGAATGGATTAAGAAGGCCTAAAGATGTTTCTTTTTTATTGACAATGACATGGTTTATGCACTATTTCTTGTTATTAGCTACAATGATACGCATACCTTTGAATATATGTTTATATAATCTCTTTGAAAACCAGCAATTGGGTTTAGAAAATAACAAAACCTACAGACTGTATTGCCTAAGAGAATATTTAACTGTTTTTGATTAAGCTAGAACAATGTGAAGTAAGGAAAATAAGAAATGAAATGTTTAGTTCTCTTAAAAATACTTCTATTCTTAAATTAACATCAGCAGGTGGGCAGCTCTTGGAAATACTGCAAAAGACAAATGCACGTATATAGTGCAGCATGTGGTTTTATGTCTTAAAGGCAACTGATAAAGCAAAACAACAATTCTTTTTGAAACAGACTTTTCAAGTAAACACAATATGTGCATGTTGAAATTGTTTTATACTCCATTCTCTTTCTTCTATAGGTGCTACAATTCTTTTAAGTAAAAAAATAATATTTTAGTGAAAGGAAAATATAATCCCCTTATTCCAGATTTGAAAATTAGCCAAGCTGATTGATTGACATTGCAGTCTCATTTAATACCAATTCCTACTGAAAATCTTAGATATGTATCTGATTGATATGCGGGTGTCAAGATGAACGTATTTAAGACTGGAATTCTTAGCGTAGAAGAGTGAATAAATATATCATAAGAACATTGAAAATAATAATGGGCTAAATGTCATTAATTTATGTCCAAGTCAGAAATTTTATTGTCTCCACTATCAATTATACAATGAAGGGAGGATTTCTTGTAGAAGAAAATGTTAAAGGAGTCTTAATTTACTGGAACTATGATCTGTTGGTTACCTATAATGATAGTATAACTAATATATCTCTTACCTTTCTAAACTATAACCATAACCAAATTTCCTACATGCTTGGGGTTTAAAGTTATCTTTCAATGATATACTATTTAGATATTTTTCTAGAAAGAATGAATAAAGTTAATAAATCCCTATAGCTAGCTAATTGTTACATAACAACAATTAACATGTTAATTGTTACATAACATGGCACGGGGCCTAGTTATTTGCGGGACCATCTCCTGCCGCATACCTCCCTCCGTCCGATCCACTCCCATAGGGAGGGCCTCCTCAGGGTACCATCTGCTGGCCACTGCCGGCTAGCGGTGCCCAGGGGGAGGGCCTTCTCAGTGGCTGGGCCATCCCTCTGGAACGACCTACCCCATGAACTTCGGACCATCACAGACCTTCCGCTCTTTCGCCGCTCACTTAAGACTTATCTGTTCCATCAAGCTGGCCTAGCTTAGCCAATGAGTAAATGTATTTTAGAATTTTAATTGGGATTTTTAGCACAGGCTTTTAGTTTAATTTATTCTTAATTCTTCTGTATTTATTGTTATTTATCAATTTTAATTTCCTGTGCACCGCCCTGAGTCCATTTCGATGGAGAAGGGCGGTCCTATAAATCTAAATAAATTAAATTAAATAACTAACGGTTGCTTTTAGCTCTTTTCTTTGCTCATTTCCTTTTCATGTTTAATTTTTGCTTCTATCTCCTTGGCAATCAACATTAAAAAGAGAAAGCCAATAATAATTTGTAGCCTTTCTGTTTTCTTAAATGGCTGGTTTTCATAATATAAAATCATATTCATCGTGTTGTAGAAGATAAAAGTATTGAGAGAGGAACTGAACACAAAAGGGCTTTTGTGGGACACAGAAAAATAAATAATTGAAAACTATACTAATGTTTCAGGAGGATTATTCTAAAATCATCATGGGAATTTAGTTTAATAGTTTAAAAATAAAATTGACCGTTTCTGTGAACACAAGAAAAATACATTCTAATTTAGCTTTTTGAAATAACATTTTTAAAAAAAAAATTCTAATTAAAATATAAGGGGATAATCAGTATTATAGAGCTTAATTATAGTTTTTCATTATTCCTGATTATAGAATGGACATCTATGAAATACTGGTTGCAAAAAATTATATACTATATGTTGAGTTCTACAAAAGTTTGTTCAATTCCTATAAAATATATGTATTAAGAGGTGCTAGAGCAAATGTGTTTTATGTAAAATGAATACAGTTTTATAGACCAGCATCTCATACTTTTTTCTTAGACATTAGGAAAAACGTTGCTTTTGCTGAAGCCTAAGGTGCAGGTCGTTAATGAGTAATCCAACCACATAGCCAATGGAACATAAAATTGGTTTTTTTTCCCCTTCTTGTAAAACTCCTCTCCAACATGACAAAGGTGGCAGAACTTCCCGATGAATGATTCATGTATTGCATTAAACTATAATATGATGTACTTGCTTTGGGCTTAATACATCGCCTAAACCAATACACAATGTTTGTACAGTTCTAAACTATTTATAAATCCTGTATAGCCATTCATAGATGAGTAGGATGCATGAACTTATCCTATTATGTCTTTTCAACAAATTTTGCTTAAGAAAATTGGCTTAATTATCTTACTGTAATATATCAGAGAAATGTTAACATACCATGGGAGAAAAGGACATCAACAGCCCTTATAGATAGATTTCTTCAGGTTTTCATTTATGTAATATACTTTTGTACAATAATTATGGACACTGACCCCAAATATTTTGCTCCTGCATATTTGGAAATTTAATTTCTGGATCGTGACGCCTTACGCACTGTCACTCAAGCTCTCGTCACCTCCCGCCTGGACTACTGTAACGCTCTCTACATGGGGCTTCCCTTGAGATGCACCCGGAGGCTCCAGTTAATTCAGAATGCGGCCGTGCAGGGGATTTTGGGAGCATCTAGATGCTCCAATGTGACACCACTCCTGCGTGAGTTGCACTGGCTGCCTGTGGCTTTCCGGGTGTGCTTCAAGATACTAGTGACCACCTTTAAAGCGCTCCATGGCAAAGGACCTGGTTATCTGCAAGACCGCCTCCTGCTGCCAAATACCTCCCACCGACCAGTTCGCTCCCAAAGAGAGGGCCTACTCAGGGTGCCGTCGGCCAGACAATTTCGGCTGGTGACCCCCAGGGGGAGAGCCTTCTCTGTGGCAGCTCCTGCCCTCTGGAATGACCTACCCCCTGAATTACGTACAATCTCAGACTCTTCCGTCGGGCTCTGAAGACACATCTATTTCATGCAGCCAGCCTGTCATAGCTTTGTTTTAATTGGGTTTTAGTATTGGGTTTTAAATTATGGGCCAAATCATTTAATATATATTAATATGTTATTTTAACTTTTGTATTTAGTGTTCTTACTGTGGCTGTTCACCGCCCTGAGTCCTGAGAGGTAGAAGGGTGGTATATAAATAAAATAAATAAAATAAATAAAATAAATAAAATAAATAAAATAAATAAAATAAATAAAATAAAATAAATAAAATAAAATAAAATAAATAAAATAAATAAAATAAATAAAATAAATAAAATAAATAAAATAAATAAAATAAATAAAATAAATAAAATAAATAAAATAAATAAAATAAATAAAATAAATAAAATAAATAAATAAAAATACATGATTTATTTCATGTATAACCCACTTTTTGATTTAAAATATCTCCTCAGAACAGTTAGCAAGGTACAAACACCATACCTAAAATAAATTAAAGCCAAATCTCAGTTTTATATGCCAAAATAAATAGTTGCAGTCTATGTTTTAAGAATGAAATAAATAACACGTAACTATGATGGGTGGTTAGTAAATGGCATTAAACAAAACAAAAACCTTATAACATTAAATACAGGTAGTCTTCAACTTACAACCACAATTGAGCCCAAAATTTAGGTTGCTAAGTAAGAAATTTGTAAAGTGCCCCATTTTATTACTTTTCTTGCCACATTTGTTAAGTGAATCACTGCAGTTGAATCACAAACATGGTTGTTAAGTGAATCTGGTTTGCCCATTGACTTTGCACGGCAGAAGGTAGCAAAAAGGGGTCACATGACCCCAGAGCACTGCAATCATAATAAATGTGAATTAGTTGTCAAATATCCAAACATCATTAGAACATCACTAGAAAGCAAATTTCAAGGCCAAACTTGTAGAAGAAGTAGATGATGAAATCCTTGATGCAGTTCAGCAAGCCAGGCTGTTGCATTGTTAACTCTGAATGGAACCTGGCCAAAGCCATCTTTTGCTGCTTCATAGTTGCCCCGTACTAAGGGGGAAGGATGAGGGAGAAATAACTAAACTGTCTCACAGACATAATAAAGAGCTGTGCCTTGGGAACCAAGGTCATCCAAACAAGTGGAAATTAAGGAGGAACAGTGACCAAGGAGCCTGCCAACCACTTCTACTGGACAATGTGACCTGGCACATTTGGGGAGGGAAACTTTCACTCTTATAATTACACTGTAACCATGGGAATTTTTTAGAGTTGGTTTTCACTGACCGTGCCTATATAATATATCCAACAAACATGTTCTTTGGGGAATGTCCCTACCTCGGAGTTTTGATTTCTTTGGATATGTTACTCAGAATACTGACAGGTAAATCATGTGACCATGGGGCTGCTGCAACAGTCAAATGGTCATAAGTCACTTGTGCCGTCGTGACTTAGAATGGTCACTAAGCAAACTGTTATAAATTGAGGATTACCCACAATCAATTAAGTGCAGATACAATTCTTAAGCCTGGTTGCTTTGAAACATCAAGAAAAAACCTTAAAATAATTATCAAAAATATAATCGATACAGTTATTTGGAGGAATATATTATTGTATTCTTGGCAGCTGCCAATTATTAAAACTCTTTCCAAATTCCATCCAGTATGTTTACTAAAAAATCTAGATGATAGCAATAATTAACAACTCAAATACTCAACTGAAATCTATAATTTAGAAATGATGTGCATGATTCTTACAGGTGTTTTCAAATGGTGTTCAGACTTTTTAAAAGTTTTGCTTTATTTTTTAATGATACTTATCATTGTTCAGTGCTTAAGATGCTATTTCTGTTCTAGCTATTTATTTATTGCTATATATTTCCAAAGTAATTAGGAAAAATATTCTTAATATTTTACGAATACCCTTAAGATACTTTACCATTAAAGAAGAAAAAAGACAATAATTATTTCATTCAAATGCAAAATACACAGAGTTTAGAGGCAAAATAAAATGCATTGCACGATTTTACAAAAAAAGTCATGTACAGAACATTAAAAGAATTTTCTGAGTCATTCTACTCAGCTGGGGTTTTTTTAGGTTAATCCTGCAGGCATTTCCTTTGTGCCCATATAACTATCTTCAAATTAAAGTATGTTAAAAGAAATTGCTGGGGCATTCATCATTTTGGCATATCCACAGTTACGTTCATATTTAAATAATTCTCGTAAGTGTATTCTTTCATCTCACTATGAACTGAAACAATGAAAAGAATATAAAATATATTGCACTATGGCTTTGTTTAGACAGCAAGATGAACCACAGCTTACCATGATAGCAATAAACTACAGTGAGCCTCTGCGCCCACATTAAAGCTGGAAAAAAAATTAGGATGTTATATGGTATACATTGTGTTGCCATATTGTGCCCAGGGTGGAAAATTATGTTGATCTGATTATTTTAATGCGTGATAAAGTTAAAAGACCGAGTGGCTGTGGTTTCCGACTGGACTATTGTAACTCTCTCTACATGGGGCTCCCCTTGAGGTGCACTCGGAGACTTCAGCTAGTCCAGAATGCAGCCGCGCGAGCAATTATGGGAACCTCAAGGTTTACCCATGTAACACCGCTCTTGCGCGAGCTGCACTGGCTGCCTGTCGCCTTCCGGGTGCGCTTCAAGGTTCTAGTTATCATCTTTAAAGCGCTCCATGGCTCGGGACCTAGCTATTTGCGGGATCGGATCTTGCCTCATACATCCACACGGCCTATTCGCTCACACAGAGAGGGACTTCTCCGGGTGCCGTCCACTAGACTTTGTCAGCGGGCGACGCCCAGGGGAAGGGCTCTCTCTGTGGCGGGCCCAGCCCTCTGGAACGACCTTCCCCCCGACATTAGAACAACCACGGACCTCCGCTCCTTCCGTCTAAAACTAAAAAAATATCTGTTCTGCTTGGCCGGCCTAGGGTAGTCTCCCTTCTATGGGGTTGTTAATAATTTTAGATGGGGACTTTAGTAATTTTTAACTGGGAATTTTTAGCGCAGGGATATCATTTAATTTGTTTTTATTATGTGTGTATATTTATTGTTTTATTTGCCCTGTGCACCGCTCCGAGTCCCTTCGGGGAGAGGGAGCGGTCAACAAATTAAATTTATTATTATTATTATTATTATTAAAAATGTGATTGGCTTTTTTCCCCTTTCAATCATTTGCCAGCAAGTGGGGGGAAAGGCCATCAATAGCTACGTTTCCAACATGGATAGGCAAATATAGGAAGATGCTTACATTAAAAATCAATAATATAATATAATATTCTTCTTAGGCAGCAGGAGACCATTATCTCTCTGAAAACATTTTTTCAGTATTGTAGTACTTCGTTTACTGATGCTAATAGCCAACTAAAAATAAAAAATTATTCCTTCCCTTTTGCTAAAGTTATAGCTTTAGCAAAAATGTCTTGATCTGTTGCAATCATGCATGTCTGCATATACATTTTGTTAAAAGAAAAGTTGCAGTTTCCATGTAATAAACACGATTTCCAAATGGGCTGTTAACGTGTTTTTAAGTGGTATTTTTAAAAAGCATAAAGAAGCAAAAAGAAACAAAAGATTTGTCCATCCCTCTAATTGCCAGAAAGAGTTTTCTGAGAAGTTACACTCTGCCTTTCTTTTCCTCCAAACTCTATTTTGACTGTTCTTGTAGCTTTGCGATCTGCTTTTCTTTTTTAAAAGAATTATCTGTTTTGTCTGATTTGACTGGTTGGGGAAAGAGAAGCCTATTGTATACTATGAAATTATATACCAGCTTCCAAATGAGAGATATGTATGTGGGAGACAGCGCCTCATAATTCTCTCAAAGATTACTTCACTGTTAAAAGTTTCATTCAGAGACCCAAAGGTGCTTTTTCAGGAGGCAACTGGACTTCCTTGTCTTTTTTTCTTTTGAAAGTGTTTCGCTTCTCATCTGAGAAGTTTCCTCAGCTCTGACAGGATAGTGGGGAATGGAAGGATTTATATTCCTTGCAGACAGCTGGCCATTTGCATCCTTTTAGTAGGTCATTAAATACAAGGAATATAAATCCTTCCATTTCTCACTATCCTGTCAGAGCTGAAGAAGCTTCTCAGATGAGAAATGAAGCTTCTTCAAAAGAAAAAAAACAAAGTTCATTTGCTTCCTGAAAAAACACCTTTGGGACAACCATTACCTGGATGACTGAGATTCTATAGAATTTCATTCAGAGTGATCAGTGCTTCATATCACTGTTGCTATACAAATGAAGCCCCTTGTGTCTTATTGAGTAATCTACAACTTTAGTATTAGTGACTGAATGGTGAAGTGACTGTGGTTGGAAAGAGGGCTTGTTTGTATCTGGGGGTTTAGCATCTTTGGTCTTGGTGGAGTTACACTGGCCCAGATTAACCCAGTGTATAATCTGGGGTTTCTCCTGGGCTCATGCTTTAGGAACAGTTATGGCAGTTACTGTATGGCTAGGAGGATCTTTACTCAACTTCATGTTGTGCACCAGTTGCACCCCTTCCTGAACCACAAAGCTCTTCTTTCAGTCACTCATGCTCTGGTCATCTCTCATATGGACTACTTCAATGTGTTCTCCATGGGACTATCCTTGAAGAATATCCAGAAGCTGCAACTGGTAAAGAGTGCAGCCAGGTGAGCAATCTTGGATGCTCTGATGTATATCTTTGCTGTGTGAGCTGCATTGGATGCCAGTGTGCTGCTGGGTCCAATTTAAGTCCTTCATGGTATGGGATTTTTAAAGCCCTTCACAGCATGGGACCCGGCTACCTATCTTGTCCCAGTTACATCAACCCATCCTACTATGAATTGGTAGGAAGGATATGTTGCAAACCTCATTGGTTATGTATTTCAATTGGTGGGGTCTAAGAAGAGATTTTTCCTTGCCATTAGCTCTGCCCTATAGAACATCTTGCACCCGGAGGTGCAATTCTTCTACCTGCCATTCTTCTGGCCTTCCGAAAGAGCATGAAGATATGTCTCTGCCAAATGGCACTGGGATCTAAGAATAGTATGCATTCTTAATGATGGTTGACAGCATTATTTCATTAACTTTGTTTTTAACTGTTTTTAGCTTTGTCTTTTTATATGGTTTTATGGCGTTTATCTATAAACTTCCCAAAGTCACTCAGACAATGAGATGGACAGGGTATAAATTTGACTGACAGACAGATTTATGTGTTTCCTGACCTGAATGTTCAGAGAGAAAAAGAATTAGATCAACTTCAAACTTTGAAATACATAAAATGCAAGTAGCTTTGATGGAGCTTTGTTAATATACAAAACCTGGTCTGTGTTTCAGAATAAAAGGGAATGGTTGGGAAGAAAGTAACCTTGGGGAATTCTTATATAAGGTTAATTATTGTCATTACCCATAAAACAGCTTATGATCAATTACTTTGTACTGCATAATTTCTTAAAGTGTTATACAAAGAAGTGTATAGAATGCCTAGATGTGTAGAAATTAATGCAGAACATGAAAATATATGAGTGAATTTTTTTAGCATTACTAAAGTCCTTAATGTGCTTAATAAGTGTGATTAAAGTGTGCATTTTGCTTGTACTGTAATTTAAAATCATTTTTAAAATTATTTATAGGATGTGCTGTGTCCTCCTTTTTGGCATAGACAAGTAGAGTTTTCACAGACCACCCAAAGTTTTCACAAAGTTCCTGCTGTTTTCCCCTTGTGGTTTTTGCATGAATTTTTATTCTTAGCCCTACCTGCACAAATATACACCAACAATCTATAAATATCATTTCTACTATTCTTTACCATCCCTGCTATAAAGATAACTTCTCTAAGTTTTCTAGTTGGAGAAGAGAGAAATCAAGTCTTCCTAATGAAGTCAAGGGCAACTTTGTTTTCAATAGACAATGAGGCTAGATCCACCTTGAATCTCCTCATAATTATTGCAGCATAGAAATAAACCTCTGCGGGTATCTCTTAATTTCTCCTTTTAATGTTTTGAATGCACAGGGCACCCAATGAATATTATTCCCTTTTGGATTATTTTACTTTCCTACACTCTTCTCAGTTATCTCACAAAAACTTTTGTACTACTGCAAGATTACATTTTAAATTCACTGGCACTTTTGTGCATGTTGGTGCCATTTTGGCTACATAGGTTTAATGTTTAGTAAATCGCTGCATATGGCCATAAATGTGGGCTTGTTGCCAAATGTCCAAAATACTGGGTCGAGAGATATAACAGTCAGAACTTTGGGACCAGTAAGTACCTTTTGGGTGTTAACTTTGTAAGATTGCTAAACAGTCAGTTGTAAGTTGAGGGTTACCTTTAAATTTTCATTTTAAATAATTATTTTTGTTAATTTTCTCATGTGCTTATATGTTCCAATAGAACAAACATAGGGAAAATGCTTGGTATTTATTATGATTGTGATTGTTATGTGGTTTTTTTGAAATTGTAGAAAATTCTAATTTGCTTGGGGCCTTCACAGTCAACAATTGATCTACTGTATTGAAGCAATGGCATTAGAGCAGGGGTCTCCAACCTTTGCAACTTTAAGTCTGAAGGACTTCAGCTCCCAGACTTAATTCTCCAGCAGACTTAATTCTCCAGCAAAGCTGGCTGGAGAATTCTGGGAGCTGAAGTCCTTCAGACTTAAAGTTACAAAGGTTGGAGACCCCTGCATTAGAAGGTTTAATATTGGTTTCCTTCTAACTAGTCCTTCCAAACATTCCTTTTTTAGTTCTTTGTAATATATACTTCATCTTCACCATCTTGAAATACTAAAATTGATATGAGAGTAACATTCCCCGAAGTGTTTTAAGATTATAGCTAGTCATCAAGATTTTTTAGAGTTCAGTCATAAATGTTGCCTAAATATTGTTCTGGCTTCTTGAAGCAAGTTGGTTATAGTTCTCAAGGGCTGAATAGCAAACTGCTTAGAAAAAAATGGTAGTCAAATTTTGCTCAAGGGATGGCCATGCTGGCAATTTATCATGAATACTAAAGGGGCATATTAAAGTTCATCAGATGGAGCCAATAGTTAAGAGATAATCTGCTCAATAGAGCATCTTGAGTATATATATAGAGTGGTCTCCATAGGATCCCTTTACAAGACTTAAAGGATTTCATTCTTTATTGTTATATATTGTTGCTTGCAAGTCATCTGGTAAATCGCAACAAAAATGCAACGAAAGCAAATGTGTTCCTTCTCCCAAAAGCTGTATATTTAATAGTACACAATGGGGGGAAACTCTACAATTTGGTAGTACACCTCACTACATGTAATATTTTGGAATAAAACAGAATAAGCTGGAAACAGTTTTTTTAAAAGAGTACTTTTTCATCTTTTGCCACATTTTAAAGGATTAGACGAATAGCATAAGACAGTATTTCATACTATATCTGTTTAATAAAGGGGGAACATATTTCTTACTATTCACAGCATCTGTATTCTTCACAAAACATCCATATAACCCGGTTTGTTTTCCTCCTGGTGTTTGCCAAGACCACATCTGACTTTGACCTATCTTGATGAATTAGGTAGTCATAGGAAATCAGGTATCATCAGCTGAAATATTGCTTTCCTGCCACAGATACTTTACATTTAGACTGTTCTCACAGATCTTTATAACTCCAGAGATCTGGAGAAGCTTGACTTGCTGAATGATCAGTAAAACAAGAAAGTTGACTTAGAAGACAGTAGTGGTTAAAGGAAATAGACAGAAGCCCGAATAAAGAAATAGGATAAAAATTGCTTTTTAATTTGAATTAGGCAAACATTAGCAATTTACTTATTTATTTTTCCATTTAGACTTTTGCCATACAGGTAGTTCTTAACTTATGACCGGTTGCTTTGAGACCATTTGAAGTTAAGACAGACCTTCCAAAAGGTACTTACGACCCACGCTCAAAGTTCTGACAACCAGGCGCATACGCACACATGGTCACATGATCACTTTTTGGTTACTTTGCAACTGCCCACATTGGCCATAAGGCCATTTGCAGTGTCCCACAGTCACATGACCCCCCCTTTTTTTTTTTTGCAAGAAAGTAGCATTTACTTCCAGTTTCTGGCAAAAAAAACCCCAAACACCCTCCCATTGTAGACAAAGAATTTACTAAATGAACATTTTTAAATCCTATTAAATCTTAATTAATGAAATGTCTCTCCTCCTTTCAAAAGACTTCAGAATATTTACCTTGCTTTTTCCGTAGATTGCTCCCAGTGTCTGAACTTTTTCTCATTATTATGAATACATTTTTAATATAGAACCGTATTGAATTATGATGTGCAAGTTTTCTCTTTCTTCCATCCCAAATCACTGGCGGTACCTACATGGGCCTTCCAACTACCTATGGTCCAGTTCTTTTTTTTTTCCTGTTGCAAAAAAAAAGGCTTCTGTTTTCTATTCACTGTACTTCTGAATTTCTTTTGAAGGGTTGTTCAGCTTTATTGCTGTAAGATAATCCTTAGAGTGATTCTTCTTCTTCTTTATTCTGTGACACATAAGACCATTGTTTGGCTGCCTGTCCACACTTTTGTTCACAAATACCCCATGGAACAAATACCCCCTTGAACATGTTCCAGATAATTCCCTTTCTTGGGAATTAACAAAAACAAAGGAAGTCAAAGGAATGAAGATTGCACAGTAAAGGATAGGATACACTTACAAACCTTCACAATATAAGGGTATTATTAGAAATCAATCTTTGTGATAATTCATGAATTAAGCAAGATCTTTTCTTCTTGTTTTGCCACTGGCCAAATTACTTCATTTGGTGGACTAGTTGTCTAAATTATTACTAAAAATATTCTACTTCAAACTTGATTCCTACACAGCATTACACTGTGGTTGACTGTAACATTTCCTCTGTTGTTATAACTAGATATTTTTGGTATGATAGAAGCACTTTAATAGTAGAATACGTACTTTTAATGAAAAAATGTTTTTAACTATAAATGAATCCTAGGCTTCATAGTTTTTTATTTGAACTGAAATAATACAGGAAAATTCAAAGATTATATAAAGAAAATATTAAGCTTACACAGTGCTTTGTATTCAAAAGGAAAAGATGCATTTGGGTGCATGGGTGTGGCACATTAAGAAGAGCATTGCAAATCACTTAAAACAATCTGTGTCTAGATTCATATGACTACCTCTGCAGCTGAAGTGGGATTCTAGGAAAAATTGTATGGGTTAAGTCACGGTAGACGACTTGACATTCATGATTACGAACCTGTTTTTGCTTTCGAGCAAAATGATGCTCATTTCTAACACAAAGTTGCTACTATATCATGAATTGATGTGCCTTCTGTTGATAGGCAATTGCATTAAATTAACCTCTTCATTGTTTCCGATTTGTTAAAATAAATGCTTCTCCCCCGGTAGAATAGTAACTATAGACCCCAAAGCCAAGGAATCCCTCAGAATTGTACGAATCAAAAACTATTTCTTTCACTGCAGCACTTAGTCAGAAAGAATGTGAGTTCCAAATACTATGCGGTGTGGATCAAATAGTTTTCTTGAAACTATAGATTCAGCCAGCTGTTTCTTGCTCCCACTGCATGGTGATATATTTTGATTAGAGTTGTCCGGAGGTATCTACTATAAATAAAGTTGAGTGTTATAATCACATTATCAGACAGCACGTTTCTTACACCTTCTCTTGAATATGACACCATTTCACACTGTACAGGTATCACACTGTACAGAACATTTCATAACCAAAATGAAAACAATATAAGCCAATTCATGCACACTGTTTTTGCACCTTGTCTGCAATGAAAATTCCCTGCAATTTCCACCAATTGAAACTAATCTCTTCTTTTTGGAGCCCTGCTCCATTTTCTTTGTGACAGCCTCTGAAATACATGAAGACCATTTTTATGTTTGTTATCTCACAACAAATATAGGGATATTTTAAAAAGACCACAGCAGAATGTAACATATCGTAAAATACTTTTACTGATCTGAATCAGCAGGCAACTGAGTTACACACACAGCTGCTGCTGCTATTTATCTCTATTCAAGTAAACCATTTTATGTACAAGTAAGCCTTAATTCAAAGTTCTTCAATAGACTCACAACCAGACAACAGTAAATGTCTCAATGCATATTATACTATGTGTTATTTTGTCGTATGGAATATAATGCTTTGGAATGTAAATCCTGGCGTTTCACCATTCAATCTTTTATGTGTAATCTGGAGACAGAGAGAAAAATCAGTGTTTCTGGTCTTGGAAGCTAAGCAGGGGAAAAATTCAAAGTTCAAAATTCAAAAATTCAGTATACTTTAATAGAATAGAAAATGTTTGGAAAAAGAATTAAGTGAGCTTTGCTGTCATTCTTATGAGTACAAGGCACTCTAGAATTAAATTTATTTATATCATGATCAATGGTTTTAAGTGAAAGTTTTATTTTTTATTTAACAACCATTGTTACAACTGCATGTAGGATTGATGCTGCATTAAAGCATTTTTCCTGAAGAATCTTTCTGTTCATGAATTGTGAACTGGGAGATTAGAGGAATGTTTTTACAGAAAAAGCAGCACAGTAAAATAAAGTCAAAAATACAACAAAACATATTATTTTGAAATAAATGTTAATGCATTCTGTGAATGAGATTGAAAACCATGAGCTGCTCTGCCATGGAAAAAACCTTCAGGAAAATAAAATAAGAACTTCCAATTAAAACACTACAATTTCAGCAGTATCCAAATATTACCACTAGCAACTGAAATTAAAAAGATATCAAGGACAGAGTCAGATGTGTCCCCATAGGGAGAATGCTTCACTGTTACAATGCCATCATTAAGTAGGTTTTTTCTGTTTTATTCACCTGCTACATCTTTGATAAAAGATATACCCAAACATCAGGTACCACAGAGGTATAAGCTTCCACATGTGCATCAGGAAATACAGTAAATTGGCATCATCAAAACTCAAAACTTCACAGAATGTTAGTTAGGTGGGCTTGGGGATGATGCATGCACTTAAAAATGGAGTAACTTTTCCAAATTTTTGGCCAGCTGAGTTATTATTGTAATTTGCTGTATATTATAATAGTGAACTTATGTTCAGTCCAAATGTTGCTGAACTACAGCAAACTAGTTTCTTTCTACCCTAAAGTGGTTATGTCAATATTAAAATCAGGGCAGCAATGCTGGCTCCTGTCCTCTTTAGGAAAGATGAATCAAAGTACAAATAACCTTTTCTGATAGCCTACCAGTCTGGAAGTTATTGTGCTTAAAACTTATCTCATGTTTTACTCTTATAGTAAATATTAAGGAAAGTACAGCATGGTGAAGTGCAATGTTAATAGCGAAGTTATTTTATATGTAATTACATTTCTAATTGCTTAATACTTAAGTTGAAATAATGATGTTCGCAAATTGCTGCATAATCAGTGAATGGCTACATGATAAACATTAACTAGTAAGCATTGCTGTAAAACTTTCCCCATATGCTTTTCCACATCTTGTCAATGGTTTGGAAGAAAAGGATTAAACAGAACCATCATCATATTCATTTAAAAGAAGCAGGTGGCAAAAGAAAGTGTCAATGTTTTTTTTTTAGAAATTTACTCTCAGAAATTGGAAAGTTCTTTTAAAATTATGATAGTGCTTTAGTTCATGAAATATAGTATGGATAATGTTAATCCTTTACATTTAACTAAAATTGTAGGGCATAACCACATAATTCTGATTTGATTGATTGATTGATGTAAATTTATTATTTTCCTTTCAGGAATCAATCTGAAAATATATAGTTGGGTTATATATTTCTGGAAAGTGAAAATTTCTTTTTCAAAACACTTTGTCCAAAAAAGCAATGGTGAGCTTTCAGGATAAATGACCATGATCTAATTTTATGTTATTGGGACATTACACCAGCAATTGTAGCAGGCATCTTCATAGCTGGAGCAAGCTATTTTGTGGTGTACCTCTTCTCATCACATGAGCAATCGAAGGCATTTTCATAGATCAGAGCCATGCATCCCAAAAACTCATCACTGCTTCATTGGTGGCAGGCATAATATCCACACCAGCACTTTCTCCTAATTTTTTCGAATGGTTTTTGATTCTGTGAAGCTGCCATAAATTTTTAAGCTAGGTATTTTAACTTCTATATTCAAAGTATTAAAGCTCCCAACAGTCTGAATTCTGACTTTTCATAGAATTAATTCTGTGGTTTTAAGTATTAGATTCATTCATTCTAGATTAGACTAGATTATCTCTTAAGGTGTCTTCCAACCTCTACATGTCATGATTTTCCTTAGGCATTTCTGTTTGCTTCTAAATGAAAATGTATGTCTTTTTTCCATGAATCAAGCATGCAAGTTTGTTCATAATTTCTAATTTCTAAGTTTAGAAATTATGCTTAGTATTCTAAGTATACAAAATAACAATTTGGACTTCCTTATGACTCATTTTACCTGCCTATATAGTCATGCAAATTAGTATGTTGAATAATTAGCTTCCTAGATTCGGAACAGAGAATATTGAGTTCAAATACTTAAGCATGAAGATCATTGGGTGACTTAGTTTTTGAAATCTATAATAAACTCAGCTTTGCATAAATATACCCAATTTCGGCCATGTTCTAATTCTAACATTATCTTATTTCTCAAATGCACTCTTTCATCCTATCCAAAGAGCAGACTACAACATACAATTTAAAATCAGACAGGTCTTTCCCTCCTTTTTCCCAATTTTATAATTAACCCTTATTTTTTTTTCTCCATCACATAAATCTGGATATATCTTTTTTGGGCATTGCTTAAAGGTGCATCATTTTTCAAAACAGATATTGTTTCAAATAAAAGCATTATTCTAGGTAGCCTATCTATTTTTACCACATAAATTCTTCCAAACAATAATTGTATTTTTTCTGAGTAAATCTGTGTTAATTTCACTCCATACCTTGACATAATTATTTTTATATATTTTGAAATGGCATACAATTCATATTTGTCATCTTAATGCCACAGTATTTGACTTTTTCTCAATCTGAAACCCAGTCTTCATCATCAATTCGTTTTGCTCTTCCATTGTCATGTTTTGTGAACATCTTTTCTCATCATTAATTTAAAAACCATTGAAACCGTCATTCACAAATGGTCTTAGCTTGTATTTTTCTGTTTTAATCTTCAACCCATCTATTCTTCCACCTTGTTTTACATCTCTATAATACAATATTGAATACTGTATTACATTATAACATATAATACAATATTTTTCAAAAATGCAAAAGTCAGAATGAATAACAGTGGCAAAAATGGACATATATTCTGGACATAGGTAGTCCTCATCAATATTTACATCAGTATTTAATGCGTGAATATTGAAAAAAATGGATTAAAAATATGAATTTAGTGGCCCCTGAGATCTGAAAGGTTGGTGACCCTAGGTCTATACAATGAGGTTACCATATGGATCCAATTCTCTCACTCTTAATTGAATATTCTAATTTTAAATTAAAAATGAATTGTAGTTGATTCTCTGTTGCAGTGATCTGAGGTTCTTACCCAATAGTTTATCTGCAAAGTATATAATTTATTACTAACCTATAGTCACTTCTTTGTAATTAGAAAAGAACAGGATAATCACTGTACCATACATCATGTGCCCTATTGACTATCTAAGAGTTAAGGAGCAAAGTATCCTCCTGGAAGCAGAGTTAGGAACAACTATTTAAATAGTAAAAGGATGAAAATGGTATGGTTTTCTCCTGAGTAATCAAGGCAATTTAGGCATTATTGGACTGAGCACCATTATAATAAATTCTGAACGTTGTTTCAGAAGTAATCATTTGCACATGGTCATTAGTGGCATTGGCTGTTTCATATTCAGCCTGATGCATTCAACTGAACACACCACTTAACTTTGCTACCCAATTGATTTGGCATTAACTAAAAGTGAGCTATAGCCATAATTGCTAAATTACTTTTAGACAACCTTATTATCCAGGAAGACAAACTGTAAGTGCAACTCTGGCTCATGGTGACACGTGATTGTTTACTGTTTCTCTTCTTCATAGCTTGTCACCCTTATGCTCATTAAGTGATTGTCTCTTTATTTATTTATTTTTCAGCTTTGCATAAGGGACAATAAAGCAGATGTACTAAATATTCTGAATTGTGAATTGCATTGTCAAAGGATGAATTAAGAAGTTCTTACTAAGTACTATAGGCATGGGCAATCTTATGTAGCAGAAAGAAATATATGTTTCGGGTTTAAAACCAAGTGTTATTTGGAAAAGGAAGCAATATGCTATGTTTGTAGAATTATGTCCACTTCATTTTCATCTACTGCAAAAGGTTGCTTTCATTCAGACTGTCAGTGAAAGTTATGCCCCCACATGCCCCATATCAGTGTTTGCATATTTTTAGGTATTCGTAAGAATTAAAGATTATTTTTTTTAAAGTACCACGCCTAAAGATTTCAGTGTATAGCTATAAGGTCTACATCTCAGTATATAGATGTAATGTCTCATATCTATAAAAGGAAACTATTCTACAGTGAATCTTTTGTGAATATAACATTCACTGAAACAGATTTGGATGAAAGAAAAAGCCAAGCAGCTACAGCGTTATCTTTTCTTGGATATTTACCCAGACTATCTGCGGGATCGTATCCTACCTCACATATCCCTTCGGCCAATTCGCTCCCACAGAGAGGGACTTCTCCGGGTGCCATCCACTAGGCAGTGCCAGCGGGTGACGCCCAGGGGAAGGGCCTTCTCTGTGGCGGGCCCAACCGTCTGGAACGACCTACCCCCCGAACTTAGAACTATCACAGACCTCCGCTCCTTCCGCCGAAGTCTGAAGACGCATTTCTTCCATCTCACCGGCCTGGCCTAATCCACACCATTAGTTATAGACTGAAGTTTTAATTCTGTTAATTCGGTTTTTAAGGGTAAAGTTTTTAGGATTTAAATGGTTTTAGGATTTTAGCACAGGGTATTGGGGTTTAATTTATTTTTAGTACTATTTATTGTCATGTGTGTCTTTTTATTCTATTTTAACTTCCTGTGCACCGCCCCGAGTCCCTTTGGGGAGAGTGGGGCAGTTTATAAATTTAATAAATTGAAATTGAAATTGACTTTGCTGTTATGCTTAAACCGATTTGTTACATTACAGTATATATGTCTTGGTGACAGATAGATCAGTTGAAAGCTACCTTCTCTTGGTTGGGGTAATGCCAGATGGACTTTCCAGACAGGGAGAAGGAGTATAAGGATGGCAATACTCAACCTTGGCTTGTGTCTTAAAACACATCTCAAGCTAGTAATCGCTTCAAAAAAGGAAAAGAGAAGAGAAATGATTGTTGGGGATATCTCCTTTAGGAGACAGAAAGTCATGCAGTGGAATGTGCAGCTAGAGAAACGTTGCTAGTAGACACACGGATAGAGTCTCAGACACTGATAATAAAAACAAGTAGCTTTACTTGTGATGTAAAACTAAACTACTGCTTCACAAGCAGTGATAGTAGGTATTGAATCAAATACAGTCCTTAACTCAAAAATAATTGCTTACAATTGCAATCCACGATTCTTCCTTGTTCAGTCAGTCAATCAGTCACAGCGAGCAAAAAGAGAGAGAGAGATCTCCTGGCTTCCTCTTATTGCTGAGTTAATTACAGCTGCTAATTACATTCAAACATTTAAAGTAACAAAGACCATTTGTCATCATGGCTTATATATATTGCCTACCCAACATTAGGATTATACTCCTAACAGTGATCTCTCCAATCCTTGCCTGAATCAAGCTATTTTTGTTCATTGACATAAACATGATTTCATAATAAAGACACCAAAGACTGTTGCGGTTGCTCCTTAAGTGCTGATTTCATAAAACATCAGCTATGGAGTTTTATGGAGTTTCATAGCTCAGTCAACCCAGCAATCAGTTGCTGAATGACTCACTGAAATGCTATTGTACCAGAGAAAAGAACTTCTCTAACATGATTATACTTTGGGACTGCTGACTAAAACTGTGTGGGAATGGTTAGGAACTGATACCACAGTGCCTTTATGTAATTGCTGCTCAAACTACATATCCTTTATAATATGAAATAAACTATTTCGGAGATGAGCAGTCTATGGCCCGCAGCTGTCATGCATATGCAGCCTTCGAACTTTTGCCATCTTTTGATTGAATTTCAACAGACTTGAAATTGATTTCCCTCATGGAAATTGCATTTATCGTGTTTTCCTTTGCAATGACTCTGCTTGATTTCATTGCTGAGTTGGCTGGGGAATCTCCAAGAGTGACAATTCTGATGTGCATAATCCAATGTGGCTCCAGAGTTCATGGCCATTATGGATCTGACTCAACTTATTTGAAGGATTAACATGCACAGGAGCTAAGGAATGGGAGGCACAATGTTACAAGACTTCTCTTTTTTGAATGGGCAGTTCCAGTCATGGGCAGTGTTGATAGGTGGTCCAAATCAGATCCCTGATTTTCTGGGTGTCTCAGGGATTGATACTCTTACCTTTCTGTTTAATAAGCTATTTAATACATAGAATGGTTAGGAGATGTCATCTTTTACCCATCAGGTACCATCAGTATTCTGATGATACTCAGGAATATATCTCAATTCCTGACCAACCAAATGATGCTGTCAACTTTCTGGTCCAATACCTGCAGTTGTTCAGGACTGGATAAGACCAAGTGGCCTAGCTGGATTTTTTTCCTGTTACCAGTAACTTTTTTTCCTGTTACCAGTAACTTTGTCTCTGCAGTATTTTTTCCTTCATTGCTACCTTTCTAGATATTAGTCTACAACTAATATCTAACTAATATCTAACATTGCTACCTTTCTATATATTAGCCTCTTGGCTGATGGTTCCTTTACTGTTGACAGTTGATCCTAAAAATTATATTATTGTGTATGATAATTGTTACTTGTCTTAAGTTTATATTATATTGTATTATATTTCTGTTTCTGAGCTCCTAAGAGTCAACATGATTGAAGCAACATTAAACCATCATAATTTTTTTAAAAAATCAAATTGGATCTAGATTATCTTCAGAATGCAATAGTCGGAACCAGGCCAATATCACATTATAAATCTTGAAGCAATATCTCTCCACAAAAGGATATATGATTTGCTTGTTTGCTTGTTTATTTGTTTACTAGATTATAAAGAAGTAAGAACTCAATTCAATACACATTGGTTATTTATTTAGCATCAAGTTGAATATATGAGTTGGAGTCATGCAACATGACTCCAACTCATGACTAAATGCATTATGTTTTTCATTCATTAAGTGTTAGTGATCTACAAGTTTTGGTGGGAGTATTTGATCTTTAAAGTCACACATATGATTCCCTAGATTTCATATCCTGAGAAATACAGCACCTGAATTGGAGCACCTTGGACTTACTGACCAAAATATGCCAAAATTAATTAATATTATAGTTAAGAGTAACTATAATATGACAAGAGTGCTTCCAAGGCTAGTGAAGTAATTTACCTCTGCCTTACTAAAATACATTACAATATGTGAAGGCCTTGATTGACCAAAGGCATAGAGCAGGGGTGTCAAACTCATGGCCCATGGGCCGGATGCGTCCCAAGCTGGTCACATCCACCCCGATTTAGCAATGGGGAGGAGGGAGTTGTGATATGTCACATGATGACAACGTGCCATCATGAGTTGGGCACCTATGGTGAAGAGGGTGTTCAATATTTCATCAATGAGCACAGCTGAAGGCTACCAAGGCATAAATTAGTTAAAGACATGGAGTGTAAGAATAGTAAATGCTAAAGAGCATTAATTAACAAATGCAATAAAATGCACTGTATATGCAAACCAAGAAAGAGAAGGATAGAACGGTTCTAAATGATCTATAGAGCTAATGAATGCACAAGGAAAAGGAAGCTATACTTTAATTATGAATAAAGTGGCAAAAATATCTGTCATAAAGAATGGATTGGGGTCATGTAGTCCATAGTTTGGTGAAGTAGCAAGTTATAGCCCAGTGAATATGGTAATAGAACTAGGGAAGGGTTTGGAGGGGAAATGTGCAATATCATGATTATTTATTGTTTTTTTCCCCTTTCCCTTTGTACTTTCATTATTCAATATTAGAAAAATCAGAATCTTCTGTTTAGCAGTAAACTATAAAGTCCATCTTCTGGCTTGGGCTATATATTTAGATTTATAGTTTACTGAACCTTCTCATTTTTTAGAGCAGGGGTGTCAAACTTGTGGTGCCACATTGTTGCCATGTGACATATCAGGACTTTGTTCTATTCACTAAATGGGGATGGGCATGGTCAGTGCATGACGTATCCAACCTATGGGCCACAAATTTGACACTCCTCATTCTTTAGAGCTGGGGTGTCAAACTCGCAGTGCCACGTTGTCGTCACATGATGTATCATGACTTTTTTCCCTTTGTGAACACTGGTGTCACATGACACATCCGACCAGCGGGCTGCAAGTTTGACACCCCTCATTCTTTAGAGGAGTGCTGAATGTAAAATGTAACCATACTTGCTTCATAGTATTGGGCACCACAAGAATAGAATTTGAGAGACACAGGTTTCTCTTTAAGTTCTTAATTACATGCTTTGCCTTTATGACTAAGAAAGGAAAGAAATAAAGTTGCTTCATTTCCTTGTGGAACTTCACACTCCAAATAAGATGTCTGTTTTAGAGATCTACTGGGTAGTTAAAAGGCAGCATATATGAGTATTAAATTTATGTTTTTAAAGGAATTCTGGCATATCTGCAATAACAAGCACAACATTAAGATCAGGCAACTCCATTTTATAAAAAGGGCAAGTTTAATTTAACAGGGCACTTTGTTGAACCTTTGATTTATTATAAGATCATCAGCTGGAATCTCGTGGATGAGTAATGATAGTCAGGAAGAACTTATAAACAGCCTCTAATATTCTAAATAACAATGTATACTAATGCATTATTTTCATTATTTGGATGCCACCTTGCATTTAATACAATAATGCATTAGCTTCTTCAAGATGAAAGATATCTAAGCTGTGACATTATATTCTGAGAGTCAACAAATTGACAGACTCCAATAAGTAAGTTATAAAGCTATATATGTTTTCTCACGTTAGATGTCATGAAGTCAATTATGTAATGATTATATTGCCCTTGAAAATGCAGGTTACAAATTCATAGTCTACTCTCCATTCTCCCTTCATTCATTCTGTTGCTACTCATAACATTTTTTGATTGGTCTGTTCCTGTGCATTCAACTGGTTCATTAAAAATGGCTTTAAGCACTAATTACCCAAGGTTGTTGTCCATTCTGCTATTAGCAATATTCTTATTTGTTGTTATTGATTGGTTGTTCCTGAAAAGCAATATAGAAAATAAAAAATAGCATACAGTATATGCCACTGCACAGTGTTTTTGCAATCTCTCTAAATAACAGGAAAATCAGAGTTAAAATGGCTGAAATCTATATTGCAGTGTCTCCTTATTGTATAATTTGTACAGGAAATGTGGGTAGAGACTTTGCAATACTTTGATTTGAATTCAGAAATACCAAAACTTATATTATTCAGTGTACAGCTCATAAATCTTACATCCGAGGTTGAATTCTTGCTTATGAGTTGTACAAAAATAAGCTTAAAATAAAAAGAGGAAATGACCTGAAAGGTGAATTAAATGGGCACAGATGATTAGATGTCCATCTATTAACTTGTACAGAGAAAACTAAAGAAGAACTACAAACTAAATACTATAATAACACCGAAGACAGAATTCCCATCCATATATTTACAAATATGTTACGAATATAGAAATATTGGGAGAATGGTGAAAGATTTGGTAAGATGTTGGCTAATTGTTTAAAGCAAAAGAAAGATAGAACAATGGTTTCAATTATTAAAAGGGAAGGAAGGAAGGAAATGAATGAATGAATGAATGAATGAATGAATGAATGAATGAATGAATGAATGAATGAATGAATGAATGTTCATAAATTCTGTCTCCTTACTTCCCAGGGCACAGTCTTGCAAAGGTGGCTCGTGCACAGACATTTCCCAGCTACACCTCAGAACAGGGTGAGGAGCATGAGCCACGCCTGTCCCTTTCCAGCAGCTATGGATTCAGCTACAGCTCGGACCTTGTGCAATGACACACATCTGGTGTTTGAACAGAGAGACACTCTAATGTGGAACCTACCTGCAGGCCCTGGAAGCCATTGATCTTTCCTTGGATGTCCAGAGAAGACAGTTGGTAGTGAAAACCGAGAAGTCTCCCGCCTGATGACAGTGGAAGTGAAACCTTGGATCACTGCTTCCTTGAGGCAGAAGTCTAAGTCTTTTATTTATTTAAATTTTATAGTTGTTTTTGTCCATGTTTTTTTAAAAGAAGAATTCCCTTGAAAATCATGGATGTATGCAGTCGATGTTTCTGCATAACCACAAGCATTATGTGCTCTAAGAGGGTGGATGTCATGTTTGCAATATTAGGCTTTTGATCAACTCTGCCATCAGATCTGCTTGTCCATGACAGTAACCACTTTTATCTCCAAGGCATCAGCCTGGCTCATTCTTACATGTTACAAAACTTCAAAGGGTTTGGAAGGCTTCCTTCCGATAATTATGCACATTTTAGTCCCATTAACCTCCATGGGATGTATGCATGTCTATCTTTAGGACAATAGCCTAAAGTTTCGCTTGTGAGAAGAAGCCAGTGACTCTTAATCAGATTCTCATTATTCAAATTAATACCCAAGATAGATAAATAGATAGATACTGTCAATGGGATGGCATGGTGATGCTTAGTAGCCTTTCAGAAAATAGATTGTGTCGTGTTATTAAGAGGTAATTTGCCTAGAATATTTGCCACACTGAATTTTTATGCCCAGATTCGCTCTTATCTATGTGCATTCTGAACCTAATAATCCACAGCTTTCTACTGGGAACAGTGGTTATAGATGTCAAGGAAGACCGTGTTTACAATGCACTTGTCAAAGTCTTCCTTTTGTAGATAATTTTTGGATAGTTGAATTTGTAGTCAGTATACTTTTAACCCTGTATACTGTGCAGGTAAGAATTGACATCACATGACTTGATGGCAGCCCAACATTCCATAGTTTTACACAGCAAGATGCCTGGCGGGTAGAATAATTTCAAGAGCAGTTGTTTTTATGGAGGTCTTTTAGGCAACAACATGGATTTTCTCTCTTCCTTATACAGCACCGGTGTCAAACCTGCGGCATCACGTTTCTGTCACATGACATATCACAATGTTTTTCCCTTCACGGAGCTGGGTGGGCATGGTCTGTACATGATGCATGTGGCCCGTGGGCTGCCAGTTTGACATTCCTGTTATACAGCATTCATTTTGTGGTGGATTCTCTGTACGCCGTTTTACCCTGATCATATGTACAGATCCATTTTGCACTTACATTTCATTATAGGTAGTCCTCACTTAACAACCACTGTTGGGACAAGCAAGTCTGTCACTAACTGATGCCACCTTTAAGCGAAGCATGTGTGACTGCAACTTGCAATTTCCTGCTAGCTGTTCCATTGACTATGCTTGTCAGCTGTGAAGTGAACAAATAGCAATACACAATGATCGTAGGAATGCTATAAAGGTCACACATGTGTGTGTGGTCATAAAGTAATTTCTTTAGTGCTGTTACAACTTTGGTCATTAAACAGGGCACTTGTTAAGTGAGGATTATCTATAAACAATAACTTGTTAGTCCTTCCTACAGTCAATCGCATGGAACTGGATTGTTTCAAACTGTAGAGTCTTTTATTGGCATATTTTTTGCCTGTTTAAAATTTTTCCAACTATATGAAATGAACAGTGATAGCCAGGAGTAGAAGAAGTGAAACTATTGAAGATCTGAGTAAGTTTTTCAGAACAATATTTTCAAAATCCCACCTGGGTCCTGGTTATACTAATTTGTCAGATTTAACTCCATTTATTCAGGTTCTTTCATCAGTACAATATCATTTGTTATCACCTCTGTCACCCATCATTTGTTACATTGAATATTATTCCATACCAAAATCAAAATCTTGCAAACTGAGGATGTCAACATTGAAAACATTATCATTGATTATCTTTAAGCATATCAAGATGTCAACCTTGAAGTCATTTCCATGGTAGAACAAGGCCAGAAGAACTAAAATAAAGCTTTGTATTAGAGCACATCCAACGTATGGATCTTCTCTGCCACAGGCATATTGCTCAATAATTTTATTTTTGAGAACGCCTGAATTTTTGCTAAATGTTGTGACTTGCAAATAAATTGCACAGAAAGAAATCAAGTAGGGTCCCCACCCATGTATGAGATGAAATATCACTCACTCTGGCCATAAAATGAGATGTATAAGAAATCAGTTGAGATCAGTTGAAAGCAAAAGGAAATTTTCCCATCCAGTATCTTTCAGCCTCCATAAATGTTGTCAAAACAAACGCATAGTAAGCAATCATCAGAAATTATTTACTGCCAGCAGACTGCTCCATTGTTGAAGTTTCTGCTTTTCATTGTTTTATCAAACCAGCACAGAATATGTTGAAAGGAAGAGAACCAAGTTTCCCATTCCGCTAAAAGATCTAGTTTATCTACCACAGTTTGACGGAAAGAATTTTGCTTTTATTCTTTTTGTAAACAATGTGAAGGAAATGTCTACTTCAATTAAACATTTGTTAATACATTACAGTGGAAGATTTTTCTTACCCAAGCTTTTCTTGCAGTCTAATCCCTTGCAGGCTTATACACCTCAGTGAAGAGCTGCTGAATGAAACTAGTGTGTGATCTGATGAAATTAATCACTCTTCCCTCCATGCCAGCATCTCTTCCCCTTATTTTCTTTTATCTTGCTCACCATGTTTTCACTGACTAGAGAGAGCGACTTTCTCTGCAGGAGAATGATAAGCTACCTAGTACAACAATGCAAAATTACTGCTCCTGGTTGTGCTAACATGCAAGCATTCTCTTGCTGTAGCTCTGGTCATCCATTTTGACAATTTCAATATGAAATCACACTCTTCTGGATTAATTAGTGTATTAGTCAATGACACTATATATAAATTATATTCATCCAAACAAGCTTTCCTTGAATTTAAAAGGGGGGAAATAGACATAATTATTTCCACTGAATGATTTCAAAATGACTAAAAATGATCTCATGTCCCAAACCAGAGTTGTGTCTAGATACGTTTTTGAAATAATCCATACTACTGTTCTTTATTTTCCCATGAGAAAATAACATACAGAAAAGTCTCCTATATTCCCAGTACATTATTCTGTAAGGTTTCATTGTCAGAACCTGCTTTCATTTACCCATTACCCATCCTTTTCAGAATTGCTAGGACGGTAAACTTCAGCTAGAGTCCAACAAAGAACAATTCAACAGGCAGAGAACCATACAAATACTATGAATGCAACTTTTTTTTCAATAAAATGTCTTTCATATATTAATTCCTAAACTTCCCAGCTAGCATTCTATATTGCCTAAGGGCTGCAGTTCTAACCCTCCTATAATTGTTTGGCATTGGCCAATTAAGGAAGATGAACCTAGTGCAAGCTATTCACAAACCCCTGGATGTCCCCTTGATAGTAATAGCCCTTTGAGTAATGTCATAATTTACTTGTTCATAGCATCTCCTGCGAGAGCGACATTTCACAAAAGGACAATTTCTAAAAAATCTACAGGGATGGCCATACTTTGAAATACCCTTAAATGAGCTAAATTGTTAAAAGAAAACAATTATGTGTACTTGGATCTAATCAAAGGGGAGGGGTATCCAGATGAGTAAGGCGAAGCAATAGCTCAAATTAAACAATGGGTTTAGTACAGCGTGCAGCCTTGCATGTCTAAACGGTCTTGCCGTTTCCCATTCACCCAAGGGAAACAAGCTTTTCCACTGCACAGTTTCCTACTTGACCGGCAGGTAGATCTATTGAATGAGGACCCTGTTAGAATTCTTTGTACTTGACCTGCAAGACTATTCTAATTCAAGAAGAAGAATGCTCTCAATATTACTTTGATTGTACGTTTCTTTTCAAAGAATTCTGCAAGACCCTGGTGGGATTCTGAGACAGGATAGTCTTGAGGAGAAAGGTTTTTTCCCCCTCCATTTCATGTACATGAACTAAATTACAGGTAATCCTTGACTTACAACCATTCATTTAGTGATCGAAGTTACAATGGCCCTGGGAAAAAGTGACTTACGACCATTAAAGCATCCCCATGATCATGGGATCAAAATTTGGGTCTATAGCAGGGGTGGGCAAACTTTGCAACTTTAAGTCTGAAGGACCTCAGCTCCCAGAATTCTCCAGCCAGCTTTGCTGGCTGGAGAAGTCTGGGAGCTGAAGTCCTTCAGACTTAAAGTTGCAAAGTTTGCCCACCCCTGGTCTATAGCAACTGGAAAGTATTTGTGACAATTGCACTTTTCTGAGATCAGGCAATCACCATTTGCGACCTTCCCAGCTGGCTGCTGACAAGCAAAGACAATGGAGGAAGCCAGATTCACTTAATGACCACATGATTCGCTTAACAAGTGCAGTGATACACTTAGCAACTGTGGCAAAAAATTGTAAAATGCGATGCAATTCACTTAACAACTGTCTTGCTTAGCAATAGCAGTTGTGGGTTCAATTGTAGTCATAAGTCAAGGACCACCTGTGTACTGCACCATATGTGAAGTGCATCTCTTGATGGCCAATTTAATGGTTTCACAGAACGGCGAGTTCACACAGCATTTTATATTGACTACCAAAGCCAACTGCTGATCAAACCAAAGCATAAAAATGAAAGGTCTATAAAATGGGATCTAAACACTGAAATTAACAACGTTCATGTTATGTCATCCCAAAGTTGTAAATCTGAGTTACTGAAAGAAATGGATTGCTTTCACCAATATCCCATCATCATTCTGATAGAAGTGGAAGAGAAGGTTTTGGTCTCCCTCTAAATTAGATCCCCTCTCCTTATTCTTAATAACATTTACAAACATACATATATATATATGATATCAGAAGAATTTTATGATATCTGTAAGGTATACCTGGATCTCTACATTTTTGTCAGTGACTACAGGCATTGTTCACAATTAATTGGTCCAGTCTAGTAATTTAGTTTTTTGTTTTCAATGATGCTGTGAAGTTTGAATACTGGAATCAAGTAGGATTAACACGAACTGCCTTCCTACCTCTTTACTCAGTCTTTGCTATTATTTGATACAGAGTGAACCTAGTTGTCATCCACATTCCCCAGCTTGTTTCGCAGATGGAGTTCTCAAAATAGCAGTGAATACTAAGATCATCAATCAACCCTTACTTTCTCCTTTCCCATGTTGATCTGCTTTTCAACCATTTCATTTTCCTTGGAGAAGCTAAACTAAGACTCTCACACTTGAAAATTCACAATGTAAAATGTCAATAAAGTTAAAATCATTTTGAAGGAAGATAAAATTATGAGCCATATGCAGCATATTTCTCTAAGATGTTGTTGATTCTTTAAGAGAAGCTTCTGCCACCTTGGGTGAATGAAAGTTGTTTTAAGGGTATTAAGGGCAGGTTTTGTGTGACTTAAAATGGCATTCAGCTACTGTTCACTGATGTGCTGTCTTGGCAGAATGATACATTTACTGTTGTTTCTTGTTCTATTAATGGAAAGAGTTAAATACACTGCTCTTCTGCTCTGTGTGATGTGATGATCCAGTTTTCCCTGTGAACCAAACCATCTATGAAATTTGAATTAAATCAGATTAAACAAGTACCAAGATGTAGTGTGTAATTTGCCCTCTCCACAAAGCTCAAAATTTTGGAACAAAAGCCATCCACCAAACAAAATAGAACTACGTTAGGCAAAGAATGGTCATAGGTTGGTAAGAATCCAATTCTTAATGTGCCCAACAGAGCACGGGGTTGGAAAAGGCTGTATATGAAGAAGTGTCTGCATTGCTGTGTCATTATGAAGTTCTAAAAGCTGGATGAGAAATTCTGAGAACTCTTACAATGTCATGCCACAATTATTTATATTATTCATATTGAGCGTGATAACATAGTGCATTTGTGACCACTCAAAATGTCTGCTGTGATCCCAATAGTAATAGCACTTAGACTTATACACTGCTTCACAGTGCTTTACAGCCCTCTCTAAGCGGTTTACAGAGTCTGCTTATTGCCCCCAACAATCTGGGTCCTTCTTTTACCCACCTCGGAAGGATAGAAGGCTGAGTCAACCTTGAGCCTGGTGAGATTCTAACTGCCGAACTGCAGCTAGCAGCCTTCCCTTCCCTTCAGAGCCCAGGACTCAGGCATGTTGCATGACACTGGTTTAGTGAAAAACGCCAGGATTAGACAAAATATTTATCCAGGCATTGTCTACACTAACTTCACAAGTCCAAATCAGCTCTGGCCCTGCAGCTTCCAGAATTGCGTGCAATCCTTTTTTGATCTAGGGAATGTCCCCAGTTCATGCCAAGAACATAACCAGTAATGACAGTGCCTAGAAGTGGTAATTTATTTTCTCAGGTAGAAAGAAACTATTCTGAATCTTGCTTTGTATCTAATGTGATCTTAGTGATATTTTAATAGTGTGTGTGCTTGCACATACATGCATTGGTACATACCATATTAGCCCTTCTGGCTCCCCCAGTGAGAATGTCCTAACCCATAATCCATACATTTATGCCGTCTCAAAATCCTGGGCAAAGCCTGATACCACCACTCTTTTCCAGAGAAGAAATCAGTTTTAGCTTTTGTAAATTCATTTTCGGAGTTACCACAGTGGCTGGAATGCAAGGTACGATTAAATTCCTTGTCAGGATGAGACTACTGATTCCACAGAAGATACAGGTAATTTGTTATGTAGATTAAGTTTAGAGCTAATTGAGAATCGTAGACAATGGGAGAAATCTTGCAGACTTTAATCTTGTCAGCAGGAATATGCATGCATAATAAAGGGAGGGAGTGTGTGTGTGTGTGTGTGTGTGTGTGTGAGTATCTTATACTCATTCTTATACTCATGTGTGTGTCTTATACCAAGAATATAAAGACACAAGATAAATCCAGAATGTGTTTTTGTTTAAAGAATCTAATGTACATCTATCTATATTTCCCAAAAGGTAAGTTCCTTCTCTTTTTTTCTCCAGATCTCTTTTGGTTGAGATGCCAATCCAAGAAGAAAAGTCATCTCAGGGTAGAACATCAAAAACCAACACAAAGTGGAGGTTTCCCATCTTCTTTTAAGGCCCACCTGAAGGAGAAACTAGTTCTTGATTGAGTCATCTATATGAATTTCCTGATTTTGTAGGCTTTTGTCTGACTATCGAGAACAGGGGTCTCCAATCTTTGCAACTTTAAGTCTGAAGGACTTCAGCTCCCAGACTCCCAGAATTCTGGGAGCTGAAGTCCTTCAGACTTAAAGTTGCAAAGGTTGGAGACCCCTGATATAGAATGACTGGTTTGTATTTATATTGATTAACTTTTCATTTGCCCTCCTAAATCTTTGGAGATGAGATTTCTCTTCCTTTCTTCAGATACAGACTTCAACCATGGTCCTCACATAACATCATCTTGTTGACAGATCTGCTGAATCAAAGTTACAATATATTTGACAGCCCCTCCCCCTATTTGGAAGCTCCCTTTGTACAAAAGTAAGTTTTTGTTTCAGTGTTATGCTAGGAATGACAAAACAAATTTACACCACATTAAAGTAATAGCCAATTGATCTTACATAGACTTATTTATTAATACATAAGTTAAAACAAAAATATTCGCAAATAGTTGCATCATCACCGAATTAATTTCTTTTAACTAAATTGCTTTTTTGGATGACTACTGACACTAGCCAACTTTGCAGATATGTACATCAGGAATATTGCACAAACTATGACAAACCTACCGCGTTTTTCAGAGTACAGTGGTACCTCAGTTCACGAACTTAATTCGTGAACTGACTCTGGTCGCGAACCGAATTGTTCGTGAACCGAGGCACAGTTTTCCATATGCTAAAAGCATAGCAAAAATAAAAAAAAAGTCACTGAAAGTACTCACAGTGTGCGTGCTGGGGCTTTTTTCTGAATTTTCTTCTCTCTACGATCTTCCTACAGGAAGTCACAACCATGTGACAGCCAGGAATACATTAAAAATGGCCGCGGTTCCTGTTTGTGAACCGAAGCAGAGTTCGTGAACCGAAGCACATTTTGAGGAAAATTTCTGTTCGTAAACCGAATTGGTCGTGAACAGAGGCGTTCGTGAACCGAGGTACCACTGTATAAGATGCACCCATTCCCTCCAAAAAAGTGGGTGAAAATCCGATTGCACCTTATACAGTGAATGCAGCATTTTTGGCCTACTGAAACCCTGCCTCCTTTGCAAAATTGGATGTTCAGAGGGTTTGGGAGGTTTGCATAGTGTTCCTGGGGGCTGGGGAGGGCAAAAATGAGCAAAAATGGGCCATTTTTACTCGTTTTTGACCCCTTAGCTCCCAGGAGCATTCTATAAGCCTCCCAAAGCTCTGCATGCCCTTTTGTTTGCAAAAAACAGGACATTTGGGGGGGGGGGGAATTAGCCATTTTTTGTTTGTTTTTGCGGGGCCCTAGCCCCCAGAAGCACTCTACAAGCCTCCCAAAGCTCTGAATGCCCCCCCCCTTTTTTTTTTTTGCAAAAATGAGGTGTGCCGGGGATTTGGGAGGCAACTTTCTTTTAAAAAAAAATACCTCTTCAAAATCATGGTGCGTCTTATACTCCATATATCCATTCTGGGTTGCCTTCTGGGTGAATTATAGAAAATAATTATGAGAACTGCACTTTGCAATTGGCAGAGTTTTGTGAGTGGCATGTTACCAGTTAGGGTTAGGAAAGGAGGAAAAGCATCATATTTAGACTCAAGAAGGCCATTGTCTCCCGCTTGAGCAGCGGGTTGGACTATAAGACCTCTGAGGTCCCTTCTAGCTCTATTGTTTTATATTCTTTGAAAATATATCCTATCTCCTCAGCTTACTTCTGAAGAGCTGGATCCTGCCAGTACTGGTTAGCACAGTAGGTTTTCCTTCTGTCTCATATATGGTAGCTAACAGTGTTTTTGAAAATTCAGATATACCACTACCAATCAATGCATCTGAGGATAAAAAATTCTAGGTTTTTTTAAATCCTGTTTTCCTGATTTATTAGTTAAAATAAAACCATTGATTATCTTGCTCTATTCTGATTCTAATCCCAGAGATCAATGGGATGAGTTGAGGTAGTTCATTGATATACAAGGCAGTAAATTCACTTTTTCTTAATCTGTTCGCAGTTGGCATAGATCGGATCCTCTGTTGCAGTACGACTTGAATTTGCTGAGCCCTGGCTAGCCCAGTTTTTGTACTGATGCTGGGACTGTAAAAGAAAGAAGAAGACAGTAATGGGAAAAAATAGCAAAAAAAAAGGACTGTCCTTCAAACACAAATGCTCACAACGGAGGCAGACTTTCCATGTTGCACTTTGAAGAGTTAGGATCAAAGCATTAACATACATGCACCTTATATTATTGCAGATGTGGTAGGCATTAAAGAAAAGAAGTTGAGGTGTAGACTAGATTTACATCTACTGCTAAGACGTAATTTGTGAAGTTTATATAATCTATAATTAGCTGAGTTAATACAACATATTAAACCAAAACCAAATCAATCACATGATATAACTTGATGCATTATCCCAGTCAAATAATTTCTAACAATGATCCAACTTTACAATCCACACCACATACCCAAATAGAGAGTATTATTTAGCCACGTGTCTTTTGTCATGAGTATAGCTGCCCTTTACAAGGGAAAAGCTGTAGAACTCCCTGTGTTCAATCTCAGAAGAATCACAGAGCACCACAACAAATTAAAAATTGACTTAACCTTAAATCTTATTGTAGGAGGAATTTTTTTTATGTATATATAAAGTTTTTTATTTTTTCATTTTCATAACATATAACCACATGTATACTATTACATAGCCAACATCGTATTGTATTATTAAATGTTTACATCAATTAATTGTTGTTGAGGAGGAAATTTTTAAAAGGCTTAAAATACTATAGCTTGCACATATTCCCAGTGCATACCAGGTTTTGCTCCTGCCGATGTTACAAATTAAATAAATGCATTTTGAAATTAAAATGTCTACAAATGTCATGACATTTCAGCAGTCTCATTCCAGAGCTTTCTGCATGAGATTTATGGTGAATTTTAAAAATGTGGTTTGCCTAGACAAGCAATCACACAATTGTGGAGGTATTCCAAACTGCTGGTGATCCATAGCCTGTACGCTTATTCAAATATGTTATTAGCAAATATATAGTATGTATGCCTACCGGCAGTCCTCGCTTAACAATGGCAATTGAGACTGAAATTTCAGTCACCAAAACAACTCGGTGGAGTCATAAAATGTGATGTCCCATGACTGTGCCACCTAGCAATGGCAGTACCAGCAATTCCTGGTTGCTGTTATTAAGCAAATCAATGCAGGTCATTAAGCAAAGATCTCATGTGATCATGACTTTGATTTCCTTCTGGCTTCCCCATTCATTTTATTTGTAGGAAGCCAGAAGGGAAGGTCACAAATCATGTTCATGGGAGACACTGTGATGGTAAGAAATGTGGGTCAATTACCAAGTTCCTATTCCCTGTTTCCCCAAAAAGAAGACCTATTCAAAAAAATTAAGCCCTAGCATGTTTTACATGTACGCCTAATATAAGCCCTATCCCCAAAATAAGCTCTACTTAAGAGTCTGCACAGCCAGTTGCTCACCCATTCTGTCTAGTTTATTTATTTTATTTTATTTATTTAAATTTATATCCCGCCCTTCTCCACAGAGGATCCAGGGCGGTGCACAGGAAATTTAAAAACATACAAAATACAATAAATATAATTTAAAAAACTATTAAATAAACCTATCCTGCGCTAAAACCAAATTTTAAAAACCCAATTTAAAACTATCTAAAAGTCCCCATGGGAGGTTAGGCTAGGCCGGCTTGTTGAAACAAATATGTCTTAAGACATTGGCGGAAGAGGCGGAGGTCGGTGATGGTACATAATTCAGGGGGTAGGTCATTCCAGAGGGCTGGCCCTGCCACAGAGAAGGCTCTCCCCCTGGGTGTCGCCAGTCGGCATTGTCCGGCCGACGGCACCCTGAGGAGGCCCTCTCTGTGGGAGCGTATCGGTCTAAGGGATGTATGGGGCAGGAGATGGTCTCACATATAACTAGGCCCCGAGCCATGGAGCGCTTTAAAGATAGTTGTCAAAACCTTGAAGCGCACTCGAAAGGCCACAGGAAGCCAATGCAGCTCACGCAGGATCGGTGTTATGTGGGAGCATCTAGTGGCTCCCATAATCACCCGCGCGGCTGCGTTTTGGACTAGCTGTAGCTTTCGAGTGCACCTCAAGGGAAGCCCCATGTAGAGAGCATTACAATAGTCGAGTCGGGACGTCACGAGAGCTTGAGTGACTGTGTGAAGGGCAGCCCGGTCCAGTAAGGGGCGCAATTGGCGCATCAGGCGTACCTGATGAAACGCCCCCCTGGCCACGGCTGCCACATGGTCCTCCAGGGACAGCCGGGAATCCAGGAGGACACCCAAATTGCGCGCCCTCTCCACGGGGGCCAATGTTTCGCCCCCAATGGCCAGAGTTGGTTGCTCACAGTGCTGCAGCCACGAGGCAGGGTGGTGGTGGTGGAGCTGCCCCATGCCCCCTGCACCTGCTTAACTCAGGGTCCCGCAGCCTGACCATCCACACCCTAATACCTGTCTTGCAGCAGCAGCAGCAGCATCCATGTGCAGCAGGTGCCCATGTGACTGCCAGCCCACTTCTTCTGTTTGCTCATGGCCAAAATGGAACAGGAGGCCAATCGGTGAGCTGGTGCCAGGGCCACAGATGAAGAAGGTATCAGGGCATGGATGACCTGGCTGCGGGGGCCCTGAAGTAAGCCAGTGTGGGGGCATTGGGGACAGCTTCATCTCCTCTGCCTTGTGGTGGCAGCACTGGCACTCTACGTAGCCTCCCGCCATGCCATGAGCAAGCAGAAGAAGTGGGCCTCCTGTACATGGAAAAAGAAATAAGACACACCAAAAATAAGCTCTCTTGCTTATTTTGGGGCCCAAAAGAAAATAAGTTCAGGTCTTGTTTTCAGGGAGACATGGGTAGTGATGAATGTAGCTACAAGAATGTTGCAATGGCAGTCTCTGAACAAAGGTTGTTGAGTGATGGCTATCTCTCAACAACCTTTGTTCCATCAGGTACGCCTGATGGAACAGGCGTAGGGGCGTTCCATCAGGTACGCCTGATGCGCCAATTGCACCCCTTACTGGACCGGGCTGCCCTGCGCACAGTCACTCAAGCACTCGTGACGTCTCGACTCGACTACTGTAATGCTCTCTACATGGGGCTTCCCTTGAGGTGCACTCGAAAGCTGCAGTTAGTCCAGAATGCAGCCGCGCGGGTGATTACGGGAGCGCCTAGACACTCCCATATAACACCAATCCTGTGCGAGCTACACTGGCTTCCTGTGGTCTTTTGGGTGCACTTCAAGGTCCTGACGACCATCTTCAAAGCGCTCCATGGCTCAGGACCTAGTTACATGCGAGACCGTCTCCTGCCCCATACATCCCTTAGACTGATACGCTCCCACAGAGAGGGCCTTCTCAGGGTGCCGTTGGCCGGAGAATGCCGACTGGCGACACCCAGGGGAAGAACCTTCTCTGTGGTGGGCCCAGCCCTTTGGAACAACTTACCCCCTGAACTTCGCACCATCTCCGACCTACGCCTCTTCCGCAAGTGCCTAAAGACACATTTGTTCCATCTAGCCAGCCTAGCGTAACCTCCATAATGACTTTTAGACAGTTTTTAAATTCTGGGGATTTTAATTTGGTTTTTTAATTTTTTTATGTGATTTTGTATGTATTTTAATATTCCTGTGCGCCGCCCTGGGTCCGTTTGGAGAAAGGCGGGGTATAAATTTAATAAAATATAAAAAATATAAATGTAAAAATATCTGTCTAAATAAACCATACGTCTCTTCCTACTTCTTTGAAATGCAACATCTTCTATGAAAATGCTGTCAAACATGCTTTTAGCTATTGGAAACACTCTTTCAAAATGACTTAATCTCATCAAGCCACCCTTCTACCACCTGCGTCCTGCATTATCATTGCTGTGCCAGTGCATGGAAATCATCCAACTTAATACTTTTTTTTTCTCCAAGAATGGAAGAAAGATTCAGTTGCAACTGATTCTTCTATTTTTTTTTCCTCTGTAGAAAAGGAACAAAGAAAGCTGAACAAAGAAAGACAAATCCTTAGCCTTTCAGGCTGATAGAGTTGTGAAGCTACCAAGCTGGCAAATCATGAAAAGCTGAATATTAGCTACTTAATACGAATAAAACAGAATCAGCACAGCTAATGACTATTATGCAGAAACAAAAACATTCTAAATAGAATATATGATGTTCTTGTATGACTTATAGATTCTGTTATAATGCCATTCTAGAAATAAGTAAATAAAGACTTTGTGCTTTGTGAGCATCTTATGTAAATTGCCCCGAGGCAGTTTGAAGAGTGTCAGAGGTTTGCCACTTCGTTGTTCTAACAATTGTTTATCTTACAAAGTAAGACCACAAGAACAACTGTGCTGGACCAGGCCAAGGCCCACCTTGGTCCATGATGTCATCCAGATACTTCTGATTGTCAGGAATAGAAATTGAAGACATATGCACTCTTGCCATTGTTTCCTGCAGCAAGTATCTCTAGACATGCTTCCCCCAATGAGATCCTAGTTGAAGACCCTCTTGAACCCAAAATACACAGCTACTTTTCTGACACAAAAATCTATCCTAAATTGAATAATGCCCCTCTTTGTCCATGCACCCGATGTAATGGAATGGACTAATGGAATTCTCGAAGTCTCAGAAAGAAAAAGGATGTTTACCAAACATGATATATAAGGACCACATGAACATTGCAACCTTACCCCTTTAGCAAGGTCATCTTTTCAGAAGACTATGGAAAAAAAGGATCAAGAGAGCCTTGCCTTAATGTAATCTAACCCATTTTTCCTTCATTAAGCCTGATTAATAAGACTCTGTGTGAATCCCCTTAGTCATGTACTACTGTTGGGAGTTTGACATTGTAACTGGTACAGTTATTAAAAAAATACTGTTTCTGAATGGTTTGGATCCTTTGACCCCAGTGAGAGTATTGATTTTTTTAAAAATCCACTAATGAAACAATTTGCCATTTGCACGTACCTGTCGACAAGTAGTTTTGTAGTCTTTCATCTTCTTAATTCTTTTTCTCTTTTTGGTGACACAAAAACTAAATGAACAAAAATAATTTTGTGGTTGTTAACTATTAATTCTTTTTATCATAATTAAAACTTAAATTATTTTAAATTGCAGAACTAAATCAGAATGTGCAGCTGAATAAAATATTATGCAAATCAATTTAACTGAAATATGCGGCACGGTAGTTTCCGTTCCATCAAGAATTTCATACTTTCCTACAAAGATTCTTCTTCTTCTTTTTTTTTTTTTTTTGAAAGACTGGAAATCTTATATGGACTTTTTGGTGAAATAAGAAAACACTGAATTGATGATTTGGGGATTCAAGGATTAAAAACAGATGGCGAGAATGAGGAAAATATTGTGAGGACAATTACTTGACAGAGAGGGAAAGCATAATTTTATTATTTCTTTTTCTCTTTATCTTATTTTATATCTCTTTTTGTTTGGTTTGGTTTGGTTTGTATTTTTTTTTATTATATTGAAACATTCTAATAAAAAACATTCAAGAATGATTTTAAACTCTTAGTGATATTCAGAATGAAAGAGATAAGCCTGGAACAAAAGCCACATTTCTATGTGTTTGCAACGGTCCATTAACTAACTTGTAATTGAACATTTTCAACCAATTGCTACAGACTGAGGCACGAAAAAAACTCTTTTCCTTGGCAGAAATCAGCAAGATAGGTTCCCCTTAATGCTTCCATGCCAACTGTAACAACTTGCAGCAAAGACAACATAGTTATCCCTCCTTGTATGGAGATCAGCACTACATTAACTTGATAAGCTACTGAAAAAGCTTTAGATATCATGACAGCATGCAATTTTTTGGGACATAGTTAACTGGATGCATTCTACTATAGTATCAAATCATATCTTACCTTCGGTATATAAGTATGATCACAATAATCAGGATTAAAAAGGCACCGCTTCCAATAAAAATTATATGCAGCTTAGTAAATAAAGGTTCTAAAAGGAAATACGGTAAATATAATCAATAAGATGAAAAGTTGATTTTCTGAACAATGCATCATTAGAAGACATTTCAAATCACTTATGCTATGTATATGGAAGTATTAAATATACGAGAAGAAATGAGAAGGACAAGAAGACCAGAGGAGAGTGTATGGAACCCAAAAGAATGACTTCTCTTCTGAGATTGTTGTAATTATCTCATTGTAATTGTAATCAATTTAGAAAGTCAAGTTGATCCACATTAGCTGACGTTATTTGAGCATAAATGGTATCATGTTTGCAGCCATGTAGAGCTTATAAAAGACTCAGGTATCAGTTCCTGTATATGAATTCTAAGTTGTTGTTAGTTGTGAAGTCATGTCCAACCCATCTTGACCCCCATGGACCTCCAGACCTTCCTGTCCTCTACTGTCCTCTGGAGTCCATTTACAGTAAGCTCATGCCTACTGCTTCGGTGACTCCATCCAGCCACCTCATTCTCTATTGTCCCTTCTTCTTTTGCCCTCAATCTTTCCCAGCATTACACTCTTCTCCAGTGAGTCCTTCTTTCTCATTAGGTGGCCAAAGTATTTAAGTTTCATCTTCAGGATCTGGCCTTCTAAAGAACAGTCAATGTTGATCTCCCCTAGAACTGACCGGTTTGATCACCTTGCAGTCCAAGGGATTTGCAGGAGTCTTATCCGGCACCATAGTTCAAAGGCCTCAATTCTTTGGCACTCAGTCTTTCTTATGGTCCATCTTTCACAGCCATACATTGTGACCGGGAAAACTATAAACTTGACTATACACACTTTTGTGGGCAGAAAATTCTAAGTACAAAGAAAAATAATTTGTTGGCATCCAATGCAATGAAAAGATTAAAGTGCATTGTGTTTTGTTGATAAGGCATCATTATACGCTTCTATAGGCAGCTCCTGGCACATGCTCCTATTAGATAATTGGATTTGATAAATCTAGACCAGAGTTTTGTCAATCTTGGCAACTTTAAGAAGCCTTGGCTGAGGAATTCTGTGATTGAAGTCTACACATCTTAAAGTTATCAAATTAAGAAGCACTGTCATAGACCATTACAGGACAGCAGAGCTGTGGAAGCTTGTGGCTCTCTAAATGTAACTTCAGGTTGCTCCCAGTAGTGCTAAGAGAGTATGGGCCATTGGAAGGAATTCTTGAAAGTGCAATTCTGTACAATCATCAGTTCCTTTTCCCCACCTTACAGTATGAAGTTAGTGGCAGTTTATCAATCACAGATCGCTTTCAAAACATGTTCTTTAAGTTTCATTTCAAGAGGCATTAAGGTGGGGGGGAGACTTTGCTTCCAATACTGTATCGAGGACTTTCACAAAGAAAAAACCTTCCAAGATAGTCATCTGAGAACCGGATATTAAGGATGTTCCATTTTTGTATTGTTAGCAAATAGTAAAATTTCTGCTTTTCTATGTTAAGACAGGCTTTAGATGCTATCGCATAATAAGAACTCCTAGAGAATCTATGACACTTTTAAAAGGATTAGTTTCTTTAAATAAAAAAGCAAAACAGAAAGCCTGTGTGAAGGTAGTCTTTATGTTATATTTCATATAAATTCAAATCTCAAAGGCTGAGGAAGATAACAATTGTTTTGAAGAACCTTATCAAACTGATCTTCTAAAAAGACCATGTAAAATTAACTTTCTGTGCTCCTGTCAGAGACATAAAGCTGAAAAACTGTGTTTCCAGTCTATTTCTCAAAGCTGTGTTTGGGAATAAAGCATGTCACTGGTGTGTGACTTCAAAAGCCGAAAGAGCCAACACACTGTTGGAATACTTCTCAGCCTATGAAAATGTGATTTAATGGAGTTATAACTATAATCAGATGGGAATTTCTGCTTGTCTCCTTTTCTTCACATAAAATCCTATAAGAGGTTATATTTCCCAATCTGTTTTTGTGACTCGTTCGCTGAAATGAGTCTCAAAAATAATAAAAGTACTGATTACCTGTGCTTTGCTGAGCTAAAAGCAATAGCAAAAGCACTTAGACTTATATACCGCTTTACAGTGCTTTACAGCCATCTCTAAGTGGTTTACAGAGTCAGCATATTTCCCCCAACAATCTGGGTCCTCATTTTATGCCCCCCCCTCAGAGGGATGGAAGTCTCAGTCAATCTTAACCCAGTGAGATTCAAACTGCCAATTTGCAGACAGCTGGCAGTCAGCAGAACTAGCCTGCAGGACTGCATTCTAACTTCTGTGCCACTGCAGTTCTTGTTAAGTCTACCACAGCTAAACAATGCCCTTCACTTAATCTAGGCCAGTATTGGCAAATCTTTTCAGCACTGAGTGCCGAAACGGGAGCATGCCTATGTGCCTGCACACATGCCAGAAAGCAGAACAGCAGCCACCTGGTACACATGGACATGCTGAGAAGATGATCTTTTGGTACTCCCGCGTGCATGAAGAGCAGCTGGCCGACACACCGGAACCCCAGAGAGCAACGGGTGACAGTTCGCATGCCCGGAGAAATGGCTCTGCGTGCCACTTCCGGTACTTTATTTATTTATTTATTTATTTATTTATTTAAATTTATATCCCGCCCTTCTCCATGAAGGACCCAGGGCGGCGCACAGGAAAATTTAAAAACATACAAAATACAATAAATATAATTTTAAAAAACTATTAAATAACCTATCCTGCGCTAAAACCAAATCTTAAAAACCCAATTTAAAACTACCTAAAAGTCCCCATGGGAGGTTAGGTTAGGCTAGGCCGGCTTGTTGAAACAAATATGTCTTAAGACATTGGCGGAAGAGGCGGAGGTCGGTGATGGTACGTAATTCAGGGGGTAGGTCATTCCAAAGGGCTGGGCCCGCCACAGAGAAGGCTCTTCCCCTGGGTGTCACCAGTCGGCATTGTCCGGCCGACGGCACCCTGAGAAGGCCCTCTCTGTGGGAGCGTATCGGTCTAAGGGATGTATGGGGCAGGAGGCGGTCTCGCATATAACTAGGCCCCGAGCCATGGAGCGCTTTAAAGATGGTCGTCAAAACCTTGAAGCGCACCCGAAAGGCCACAGGAAGCCAATGCAGCTTGCGCAGGATCGGTGTTATGTGGGAGCATCTAGTGGCTCCCATAATCACCCGCGCGGCTGCGTTTTGGACTAGCTGTAGCTTTCGAGTGCACCTCAAGGGAAGCCCCATGTAGAGAGCATTACAGTAGTCGAGTCGGGACGTCACGAGAGCTTGAGTGACTGTGCGAAGGGCAGCCCGGTCCAGTAAGGGGCGCAATTGGCGCATCAGGCGTACCTGATGAAACGCCCCCCTGGCCACGGCCGCCACATGGTCCTCCATGGACAGCCGGGAATCCAGGAGGACACCCAAATTGCGCGCCCTCTCCACGGGGGCCAGTGTTTCGCCCCCAATGGCCAGAGTTGGTATAATCTGGCTGAACCGGGGTGCCGGAAACCACAGCCAGTCAGTCTTGGCAGGGTTGAGCTTGAGTTTGTTACCACCCATCCAGATCCGTACGGCCTCCAAACACCGGGACAGCACTTCGGCGGCATCGTTGGGGTGGTTTGGGGTGGATATGTACAGCTGGGTGTCATCAGCGTACAGATGGTACTCCACCCCAAAACCACGGATGATCTCACCCAGCGGCTTCATATATGTGTTGAAAAGGAGGGGCGAGAGGACCGACCCCTGAGGAACCCCACATAAGAGAGGCCTCGAGGTCGACCTCTGCCCTCCCGTCAACACATATTGCGACCGACCAGAGAGGTAGGATGAGAACCACCGCAAAACGGTGCCTCCCAACCCCAACCCCCCCAGTCGGTGCAATAGGATACCATGGTCGATGGTATCAAAAGCCGCCGAGAGGTCTAATAGGACTAGGATAGAGGAATAACCTCTATCCCGCGCCCTCCAGAGATCATCAACCAACGCGACCAATGCCGTCTCGGTGCTGTGACCGGGTCGGAAGCCGGACTGGCGCGGGTCTAGATAATCAACTTCCTCCAGGTGTCGCGGAAACTGTTGGGCTACCACACTCTCAACAACCTTCACCAAAAAGTGAAGGTTGGAGACCGGACGATAGTTCTCTAATAAAGCTGGGTCCAGGGACGGCTTCTTGAGGAGGGGCCTCACTACCGCCTCTTTCAAGACGGCAGGCAAGGACCCCTCACTCAAAGATGCGTTGACAATGCCCTGGAGCCAGCCTCGTGTCGTCTCCCAGGATGCCAGTACAAGCCAGGAGGGACACGGGTCCAATAAACATGTGGTCGCCCTAAGTTTCCTTGACAACCTGTCCATATCCTCGGTGGTAACAAAGTCAAACTCCTCCCAAGAAGGAACCTCAAGACTAGTCTCGGACAGTCCCACAGGACCACTGTCGATGGAGGGTAGCTCATTCCGAATCCGAGTGATTTTCTCCTGCAGATAAATCCCAAATTCCTCTGCTCGCCCTTGCAGAGGGGCTTCCCGCGGCCTCTGATGAAGGAGGGAGCGGGTCACCCCAAACAGGGCGGCAGGGCGGTTATCTGCGGATGCAATAAGGGTGGCACAATACTCACGTTTGGCCACCCTTATCGCCACTAAGTAAGCCCTAATATGGGTTCTCACTAGTGTTCGGTCGGCTTCGGAGCGAGAGGATCTCCATCTGCTCTCTAGGCATCTCTTGTGGCGTTTCATCCCCCGAAGCTCCTCGGTAAACCAAGGAGCCTGGGTGATTCGCCGCCGCAAGAGAGGCCGCAAGGGCGCGACTCGGTCCAAGGCCCCCGCGGCCGCACTTAACCATGCGGCCACTAGGTCCTCAGTCGAGTCACGGGGCAGGGTCACAGGAATTGGCCCAAGCTCCCTCTGGAACCTTTCCGGGTCCATTAGAAGCCTGGGGCGGAACCATATAGGAATATCCGGTTCCGCCTCCCCGCGGTGAGGTGTAGCGATTGGAAAGTCCAGCCGAAGGAGAGCGTGATCTGTCCATGACAAGGGAGTGATGGCTAGGTCCCCTATTCCCAGATCACAACTCCACTGTCCCGAGACAAAGATGAAATCCAGTGTGTTTCCTCCCTCGTGAGTGGGGCCTAAAACTACCTGGGTCAGGTCCATGGCCGTCATGGAGGCCATGAACTCCCGAGCTGCTCCAGAGGCTTCGCCTGCCGACGGCAAGTTAAAGTCCCCCATGACTACCAGTCTGGGGGTCTCAACTGCCGCCTCGGCTATCACCTCTAGGAGCTCGGGCAGGGCTGTTGTTGCATAGCGAGGAGCCAGGTATACAACTAACACGCCCAACTGCCTCCCTAGGCCCCATCTCACGCAGAGAGATTCACACCCGGTTGTCTGAGGGACTGTGGTCTCCTTCGGTTCAAGACCTTCCTTTACGATAATCGCCACCCCCCCACCCCTCCCTAGGGCCCTTGGCTGATGGAAGGCACGGTAACCTGGTGGGCACATGTCCACGAGGGGCATACCCCCTTCGTGGCCCAACCAGGTTTCCGTTATACCCACCAGGTCCGGGTCCCCCTCTGACACAAGGTACGAGTGTCATAGGTTCACCATCACAGATCTAGGCAGAAGAATCTACCACAATGTCTCTTAACCTTGGTAGCTTTGAAATTCATGAATCTTAAACCAAGGTTGAGATGTCCTGATCCACAGAATCATTTCAGAAGAATGAAGATAGGATGAAGATAGAATATGAATTTTATTAGGGGCCCTAAGTGTCTCCTTTAAAAAGGCAACGAATCTTAGACAAATTTAAGTGCTATTGGGGACTTCAGATTCCAGCCCCCTCTTGTATTATTCCAGGACCTCCCTGCTTAAAACTGAACAGTCCAGGGTTTTCAACTGACCTTCCAAGATAGGGATAACTTTGAAATTGGTCCAGGTGCTGATTAATTAAAAAGCACTTTGTTACACTGGATGACACTGCACTGGATGACATCTTTTCTGTCACACCTCCAGTTTTCAAAGCACTTCTTCAGCATTGGCACGAAGGAGGAAGATTGGCTGACTGATCACCTGGCCTGAATTCACAAGGTTAGGGCTGGATAGTGTCTAACCCTATGTATGGTATCTTCTTCAGAGTCCGTCATACCCTTAACCCTTCAATCATTACATAGAGTTCACTTAGGTTCAGCAGTCAATAGAAATTTATCAAAGTGTTCGGGAGCATCCATGATTTGGAATGAAGACATGGTATACAAAAAAAAAATGGTTTCAACCTTCCCTCCAACCAAACTCTGCAAACAAAATGGCCAGTTTTGACCCAAAGCCAATAAGAAAGTTGCAAACTCAATACAACTTGGGCTGCATATCAGGAGCATTCAGAAATCTGCCAGGTCTCTGTTATTTGGCTAATAAGAGCTGATGAGGTAATCTAGTTTCAGAGTGATCAGGGTTTTGTAGTCCTTACTTATTTTATTTCATTCAGAATCTCTTTTAAAAATAAGAACAACTAATGCCTGGATGTTCTTTATTTCTTTGTAGTGACTGAGATGCAAACCACAAAATGGTCTGTTTCTTTTTCTTTTCTCTCAGGATTTCAAGTCAGGCATAAATTTCCACCAGTTTTAATGTATCAGCCCTATTTCCTAGAAACAAGATGTGGAAAGCAGAGACAAATCACATGTTCTGACAACCCTCCCATCTCCAAGGAGAGGAAATACTCATTACGCCTGCTTTGAAGTTTAGTCCTAGAAACCTGTAGGTGAGGGATTTCAACCGTCACTGCCCCTCGACTGCAGTTCTCTAAAAGAAACGCCGACAGCTTGTCAGTTCCAACACGCTCAACCCAAACAAGCAGGTAGACGGTAGAGCCACTTGTTAGGTGCTTCACTACTAAAAGGTTTGCAATGTTTGCTAAGCACACAAAGTGTAAGAACAAGTCTGTGGCAGCACGGAGCCTTGTGGAAGACGAAGCAAAGGTGTGGAGTGTTTAAGCACCATCAGGTCCACCTCTATGTGATTTCCTCTCTTGTGGTTTATGTTAGGATATTCAGCCTTATATTGGGTTGACAATATATATGAGTCTATGTTCTTAAGGAGTCATGTAGCTTTAAGAACTGTGTTTAAATTCTGATTGGCTGTGCTTCTCAGTTCTACCATAAAGCAAGCTCAGAATCACAGTTCATTCCCTTTTCGATTCCATTTGATTTCCTGTTCTTACTGTTTGCCATCTGAGAAGCTGAAGCTGAATATTGAAGAAGGAGGAGGATTTGTTTTGCATCACTGTAAGATAACTCTGGTGAAGGACTGTTATTATTGTTTGAGAAGTTAGTCGGAAGAAGTATTTTAGTTGCTACAAAGTAAAGACTATTTATTTTCTTACTATCAGAGTTTGTAGAGTTTGTTTGTGGTTAAAGCAATGTATCTCTTTACTGTCCGGTGAATTACACTATTCCGCCTTTATTTCCAAACACTGGTTATGGGACCAGAGTTGTAACACTGGTTCTGAACCCAGAGTTGCTATCAGTTTTCTTGTAAAAAGGAGATGCATCCGGTGATACCACCTTCAATCAATCAATCAAATGTTTATTTGTATACCACTCCCTCTCCCCGAAGGGACTCGGGGTGGTGCACAGGGAATATAAAACATAAAAACATACAACAATATAAATATCTAAAATCAAATTAAATTACAATAACCCTGCGCTAAAACCTAAGGACCTAAAACACTAAACCCCCTAAAAACCCAATTAAAAATTTAAATATACAGACTGGAGGTAGGAAAGATAGATTAGGCCAGGCCGGCCTGTTGGAAGAAATACGTTTTGAGCTTTCGGCGGAAGGAGCGGAGGTCCGGAGTTGTTCTGAGATCGGGGGGTAGGTCGTTCCATAGGATAGGGCCTGCGAAAGAGAAGGCCCTTCCCCTGGGAGTCACCCACTGGCATTGCCTAGTGGACGGCACCCGGAGAAGTCCCTCTCTATGCGAGCGAATCGGTCGAAGGGATGTATAGGGCAGGATGCGATCTCGCAGATAGCGAGATCAAGTAGCCCAGGTTCCTTTTGGGAATCTGTCTCTTTGCTATGTCATTTGCTCAGGAACAACAACACCGGAGTTCCTGAACCAGCTAAGGCTTCTTCAATTTTTTTAAAAAATGCTATGAATTGACTTTGCTGCCATGCAGGTTTGAGGATTAGCAGTTGGAGGATTGTCTGGAATCGGGATCGGCAGCACAAGTAACAAAAAAAAGTCCCGAAATCCAAGCAGAGAGAAAAAAAAAACTCCGAAAGATCACTGCTGGCAAACAACGAAACTAATTCTATTAAAGTGATAAATGAGGCATGTGAACGTGAAAAAAAGCAACACTGGAGAATGGCTGTGGCTGACGATAAGAAAAAGCATCAGAGTTGCAAAAGAGCAGGCTGTGAAAAGAGGCCTCTGCCTCGATTTTCTGTACCAGCCGTTCCATTCTGATTGGGATGCATTCTGATTTTAAAAACAAACAAACAAACAAACATATATTTTGTAGCTCAATCAACAAAGAAACGTATGAGGGACTTGTGGCTTCATTGTCAATGTCTGCTATTACTATTAATATTTAAATTGTTACGTTCATCTTCACTTGGTTTTCTGCACAAAGTTTTCAGTATCTTTTCTCGGTCCTAAATATAGAGCCTTATTTTTTTCACTGAACGAATTTCATTTTGTTAGATAGCACCCAATGTTCAAGTTTGTTAAGATACAGAAGGACCTTGACAGACTTGAACATTGGGCGCTATCTAAGAAAATGAAATTCAGTGGTGAAAAAAGTAAGGTTCTACATTTAAGCAAGAAAAACAAAATGCACAGGTACAGTATAGGTGGTACCTTGCTCAACAGAGAGGGATCTTGGAATCCTAGTGGACAACCATTTAAATATGAGCCAGCAGTGTGCAGCAGCTGCCAAAAAAGCCAACACAGTTCTAGGCTGCATAAATAGAGGTATAGAATCAAGATCACATTAAGTGTTAATACCACTTTATAATGCCTTGGGAAGGTCACACTTGGAATACAGCATCCAGTTTTGGTCACCAAATATGTAAAAAAGATGTTGAGACTAGAAAGAGTGCAGAAAAGAGCAACAAGATGATTAGGGAACTAAAGTCTAAAACATATGAAGAACGGTTGCAGCAACTAGGTATGTCTAGTGGTATGAAAAGTAGACTAGGGGTGAAATGATAGCAGTGTTCCAATATCTCAGGTGTTGCCACAAAGAGGAGGGAGTCAAACTATTCTCCATAGTACCTGAGGGCAGAACAAAAAGCAAAGGGTAGAAACTACTCAAGGAGAGAAGCAACTTAGAAGTGAGGAGAAATTAGTTAGAACAATTAATCAGTGGAACAACTTGCCTCCAGAAGTTGTGAATGCTCCAACACTGGAAGTTTTTAAGAAGATATTGGATAACCATTTGTCTGAAGTGGTGTAGAGTTTCCTGCTTAGGCAGAGGGTTGAACCAGAAGACCTCCAAGGTCCCTTCCAACTCTGTTATTCTATTCTATCCTGGGAAATGCATTATTTTGATTGATTACTTTCTTATCAACTTTGGCTAGCTAGCTACTTTCCTCTTTTGCCAAAACTGCTGGGAAACACGTAGAAGCAGAGATGAGGATTAATACAAACAAGAAAAGTGAAAGAAAGCAAGAAGGATAGAAGAAGATATAGAAGAGTGGAGAAGGAACAGCCCTGTTATCACTTAAGCTCTATGAACAAGATACCTGGACCTCAGGTTTGAAGTTGCTCATTCAGCTTCAATGGGTGCAGTTCTAAAGGGAAATCAATAGAAGGGCAGCAAAAATAGGGAGATATTCTTAAAGAGATCTTGTAAGAGAAGAGTTTAAGCTTGTAAGCAGGAAGAAGAGAAGATATATTTTCCTAATAGTTGGATGCATTCTTGGGTCTGAGCCAGAATTCCGACTGAGCTTTGCAATGTGTTCAGTTTGTGGCATCTGCTGGTAATTGGAAAGAATCACAGCAATGAAAAACTTCTACCTGATATTTTGGAAAATGTGTCTTAAGTGGCATCAAAACAATACTCTCTGAATAGACTGTGATATAAGGTATCTTTGCATTTTTTTTATATTAAGCAAATTGTTACCTGACTCAAGGGAGCCATGAGAAGTTTATTTCTATGAACAAATTAAACATGGATGTAACCATTTTTGCCGTTTCTTAATATGATGTCTAGGATTCAAGAGACCGCGCTCTACACATGCAAAAGGGATTTTGTTCTGTTTTGTTTTTTTCTCATGGGAATTTCCATCAGTTTGACTTGTGGTCTTCTGTGTTATTCTAGCACACAGATCTGGTTCTTTAGTCTTCATTGTTTAACCTGGTGGTTTTTTTCAGTAGGATGCAGTAATACGTTTTTATTTAGTTTGACACTTCTCACCTTTGCAACATTTCCTTTCCTGCCTACATTTTAACCATTCAGTCAAAGATAATTTGTTCAACTTTTTTCATGGTCTTTCAGATGTTTACCAGTCACAGAACAATTTAACATATATTTATTTAAGAGCAATGTAATGTAATATATATAAAATTATTATAAATTATTATAATCCTTGTTTCTTGGGAACAACTCAAGGTGTATGATGGCCAACTCCAGCTAAAGAACCGCTGGCTGTGAGACCAAACTAAAGACCAAACTGGCCTATAAGAAAAACCAAATGAAGAATAGAAAGACAGCAAATGCCATCTCTGCAAAGAAGCTGAAGAAAAAGTGGGCCACCTACTTAGTTGCTGCAAGAAGATCACACAGACTGACTACAAACAATGACATGACAAAGTAGCAACAATGGTGCATTGGAGGATCTGCAAGAAATACCATGTGCCTAAAAGCAAGAGCTGGTAGGACCACAAAACAGACAAAGTAATAAGAATACGAAGCAGCTAAAGTGCTTTGGAATTCAAACAATTGCATGCCACACAACACCCCAGACTTAACAACTGTTGATAAGAAATACTAAAAAATCTGGTTAATAGACATTTCTATATTTGGAGACAGTGGCATCGAAGAGAAAGAACAGGGGGCAAAATTACAAAATATAAAGACCTGCAGATAGAATGACTGTAGCAAATGAAACCAAAGATAGGACCAATGGTAATAGGTTCCTTGGGTGCAATAACAAAATATCCTCTTGAACACCATCAGAATTGACAAAATCAGAATCAGTTGATTGCTAAATGTAGCTTTACTTGGAACAGTTTACATCCTGCAACAATATCTTTAAAATTATTAAATGACAACATCTCCTGTCTCAGGACTTTGGGAAAAACTTGATAGATGGACAAAAATGCCAAATCCAGTCCAAACATCTGGCTGGCTATGTGACTCATCACCATCATTATCGTTATATGCTTTCCTTTAACTTACCATAGCTATTAGTGGACAGTTTTATCCAGCCAGTTCCATTTTCTCCATTCACCTTGTCGTAAGAAAAGCGATACATTCCATAGTCAGAAGCTGTGACATCCAAAAGTACAATTGAACTTTCAGAGATACAATCTACACGGTTTTGATAATCCGAACCATAGACTGGCATTTCAGAATCCGCACACTGGATTATAAGATCTATACAGTCGGGTTGCACTCTTTCCCATGTCATTCGATTCACTGCTACATCAGAGTTAAACGGATATTTAAAAGTGACATTTTCTCCTGGTTTAGTAATCAAATGATGAATTGACAAGTTTGAAAATTCAAATGCTCCTGTTTTGAAAAAAAAAATGACAAAAGTAAGTGTGAGAGATAGGGATAATGTCATGCATAATGTATTTCTGTTCAAAAATGTTACATGCCTTGCCTGCTTTAGAAGCACTCAAAGCAGCTGACAAGTGAATTAAAAACGGTAATATAAAGCAGTAAAATAAACACAAGTAACATTTAAAACCACCATTTACAATATTCTACATGATTATAACATCAATTGATCAGAAAGGTGAGAACCAATTAGATTTTTGAGAAATGCCAGGAAATATCACAGGAAAAAAAATATTTTTTTACCTTATACTTAAACTAAAATAATTGGAGGTAATTATTATATCCAATATTTTACATGGAAAGTCCCCCTTCTCCAAATAAGAACACCCACCAAACCAGCTGATTTGTATATGAAAGCTAGTCTGTGAAGCCTGGGTGGAAACTGTGAGGGAAGCTCTCTAGTTGTTTTGGATTAAGAGGGGAATTCTGTGATCTGTTCTTTGAGCTCCAGTCCAGTCACAACTTTAGTTGTTTGATTTTGGATCAACCAAAAAGTCCAAAATCAAGGTATGATCCAGAATAGGACACTACACTGACAGTTACAACACTAAGAGGTGAAAGGGATATGGATCAATGTAGAAAGTTCTTCATGCTCCAAAAACATTTGGAGAAAGCATGATAGATAGATAGATGTTAGATAGATAGATAGATAGATAGATAGATAGATAGATAGATAGATAGATAGATAGAGAGAGAGAGAGAGAGAGAGAGAGAGAGAGAGAGAGAGAGAGAGAGAGAGAGAGAGTCAATCAGTCAGTCAGTCAGTCTTTCTTTTTGGAGCATAAACAACTTTCCACATTGATATATCTCCAGCTTCTCTGAGACACTTTCTACAACTAATCTTAGCGAACAACTTGGAAATTTGTGGCAGTTCACTTGCTCCTAACTGTATTTCAGATATTGAGTGAAATATTGCTTCCTAATTTGGGCTTTAGAAACTAAATGATGTATTGTCACTGTGATTTGACTCTTACAATTTATTATACCTGCTCTTGTATTTATTTTTTTCTTTTATATGACATGCTGTTAATGATTATTTTTAATTATAATTATACCAGGTTCCTAATAATTGATGGGTATAATTTATAAAAGAGAATATTTGTAGCTCAAGGTTGAAGTGAAGGGTCCTTTGTACTCCCTGAGCTTAATTGTTTCCTTGCCCAAACTAGGTAACATCATCAGTGCCAGTAAGGAATGAGGTTTGCTCTCAGTTCATATTCTAGTGGCTTGCCCTGTCATTTTTGGAGGCAATGTCTTAGAAGTTCTTTGGTTGGACTGTTTACTGTTGGCTGTTGACATAATTTATACATTAAATAAAAGCAGAGGAAAAATTAATCATTTTGTTTTATTTTCTAAAATGAGAAGCGTTATTACAGGGGAAGAATTAAATGTGTTTGATCACTCAGGGGTGTCGGCAGGGGAATAAAAAAGAAGTCAAGTTGACAGCTGCAACTGCATCATTAAAGAGATGCCCTTCTGACTGTTTTGTCCTTTACTTTGGTGCGCCAAAAACATTTCTTAAAAGGTAGTTACCTAGTGTGACTGTAAATCATGTCAGACATTTCCACTTCTAGCAAAACAGAAGCGAAGAAAATGTCTAAAAGGATGATTTGGACCAAAGAAAATTGGGTGCTGCTAAGAAAGAAGTTTTGGTGGATCTAATGGAGCTTTCAGGTTTTTTTCTCTATACTTTCTTTCAATTTTTTTATATTTACTGAGCGCAAGAAACACAACTCCAAGGACGTATTTTTACTTTATTCATCTACTCTTGTTTTTCATCAGCAGATAGTTACAATAGAAAAAAAAGAATCATGTCAAACCCCTTCATTGATGTGAAAGCCTACATATCGTTTTATGGCTACCTTTCACTGAATTGCCTACTTTCAAATTTATGGCTTCTTAAACTATAGATTTGCCTTTTGGTTTTCTTCCTGCCTTACAACCATCTCATGTTTTTTATATTTTAAACTGCCTTTTGGTTGACTGTAACAGACTCAAGTTGACACATGATGCATAAGCCATAGTTTTCCAACGCATAGCACATGTCCATGCATGAAAAAATATGGTTATATTGCTCTTCAATTTTCAGTAGCCCTTTTAAGAATATTTTCATATTGCCTAATTATGCTTGGTGGCTTATTGGTGTCTTCTAGAAATAGTTTCATCAGTTTCCATAATCCTTAGTCGGATTAGCCACTGATTGTGCTCAGTAGCATAATCTGTGACTCAGTAGCCAGACTGGGAAATTCAGAGTTTATAGTTTTTTGTCATTAAATTTATTGACTTAATGATTCTTGGTAAGACCTTAAGGAAACATTGTTCTGTGGTGAGGATAGAACTAAGGAAGAAAAACTTGTTCCTAATGATGATCAAGAAGATTGGCAACTTCTGAAAAGTGTACTTTCTCAGTTGCAACAAAGAACTCTTAAAAATGGAGGAAAGGAAACCTCACATTTCTGATGTCATACAATTCAAGATAATCCTGAAGTATACTCATGTTACAATGGATGACAACCATAGACAGGGGCTAAAAATTGTGTCAAAACTGTAGTCACAGTTACTGATTTACAATAATCTGATGAACATCAATGTCTCAACAAAAAAAAAAGACTCCTTATATCACATACACATCTTTGGTTTTTCTGGAGTGTTACAAGAAGGACCAAATATGCACTCAAAATATTTATCTAAAATGTTGTATATTCATTAGAAACAAGTTATTGGTCACAGATTTTTTAAAATGAAATAATTTGAATTAAATCTCTTCTTTCTTGTCTCAGCCAAAGTTACAAATATTTAGGTTCAGCCTCGATATCAGCTATAGAAGGCAAATGTCTAGTTCCACATCAACCTATGACTACCACTAAGTGTTGTATCTTATAATTAAATAATCATAAGAATGTATTCATAGAATGTATTTTATTTTTCTTTATGTACACTGAGCATATGCATCAAAGACAAATTCCTTGTGTGTCCAATCACACTTGGCCAATAAAGAATTCTATTCTATTCTATTCTAAATGGCTATTTGGGGAATTTTGAGAATTAAAATTCACATCTCAGGAGGGTATTCTGAATGGGGAAGGAACCAGAGCTCTGTTTCTGAATCTTAGCAGTTTGAAGATGTGTGGACTTCCAACTCCCAGAATTCCCCAGATGGTAATGCAGGCTAGGGAATTCTGGGAGTTGTGGTTCACACTTCTTAAAATTGTTGAAGTTGAGAAACATTGAACTGGATATTAGCATAATCAAAGTCCCAACCGAGCGGCAATTAAAATTTCATTTGGGAGAACGTTCATGAATAAAAGGATGCAAGGAGTCTCCTTCTTCCATGTGCATACAATGGCAGCTTCCAAAATTAAAGGCTTTTAACAATGGATGGAATAAATAGTAGTGAATACAATAATCTACAACATCTATAAAGAAAAGCAACGATTCCTTTGGTACCTTTTCTTTTTAGATAAAGATAGTACATGTGAAAAGAACATCTCAAGAGCTTTTGACTCATTATCTAAACCCACCAGCAATGGTTTTAAGTGCAAAATTGTTCATTGCTAAAGAGGAAAATTAATATAGTTTTAATATGACATTTTTGGTTGAAGCTGATAGAAAATATTGCAAGTGTCGTGAAAGCATAAGGCACAATTTTTAAAAAAAATTATAAATAAACGGGTAACTTAAGCAGAGGCACATTTATAGAAGGTGGAAAAAAATAGAAGAATGAAAGAAAGAACCTTTCTTTTCTTGTTTTTGTTACCACTGTGTTTCAACATCTCCTGCTATGTACAAATGCAGAAGAATTTTTCTGTCAGAAAAATCCTTTCAAGATCACGTAACAGGGAGGTGAAGTCTCTTGAATCTATTTTCCATTTGAACTTTCTTTTCACAAATTTCTTCTCCCTCCCCTTTTTAATGACATTGCAAAGCAATGTTTTCCCTAGTAAAAAATAAGTCTGAATTCCATGCAGTAAGGAAATAAGGACTCATTTTAGAGTACAAAACTGATGGGCAGGTAAACCAGGAATAGCTTCCTCCACTTCTTTCAATTTTCTCTTTCCCATAAAATAATCTCTCCCTGTTTCATACAAGTGTTGCGAGGCTCCAAAGTGGGGGGATGTGGTGTGTGCAAAAAGAAAGAGACTGCTTTATGTTTTATTCTATGCCACCATTGTAGAATAAAGCACAGTAGCCTGGATTCACGCACTGAATGAAGTCATAAAGTCATGAAGTCTTCCTCTGTCCGAGAGAGGGATACTTTTAAAATATGATGAATAAACCTAGTTTGCAAACCATGGCATTCCCAAGACCCACAAAACCAAACCAAATAAACTATGCTTGTTATTTGCACTAGATGAGTTAAAAGTAACATTGAGTATCACCTGGTCTAATCCCTGGTCAGTTAACCGATTAAGAATGTGAAGACAAAGCTAAGATCTTCTTTTTTCCTTGGCAGCATCCCAGTTTAAAAAATCTACCTCTGTTCTCTCCTTTAGAAGATATTGACTATCAGTGGCTTTGGGTGAGGAAGGAGCTGCCTGAAACTCACTGTAACATCAATGGTAAGGTAGGAAAAACTCACCTGAGAGCATCTTCAACAGAGGTGGGTTGCTACCAGTTCGGCCTGGTTCAGCCAAATCGGTAGGGGTATTTTGGCCTGGGTTACAGAATTGGCAGCAACCCAGGCTGGCCACCCCCCAAACTGGTTCCTCAGTTGCCTCTGCTGTTGCCAGCATGTTGCTTCGTAGTGTGCGCATGTACGCAGTTCACTGTAAATTGTTCTGCATATGCAAAGTGCACACAAAGTGAACCGGTAGTAAAACCGGGAGCAACCAACCTCTGATTTTCACTGAAATTTGATTTCCTTTCAACTCCGAAAGCAAATATCCAGAATTTGAATGTAGCAGTAGCTTATAAAATAGAAATAAACAGATTTACCTTACCAGATTGAACAACGTGTATTGTCTTTTCCAAGATCCCGTGTGGAAAAGTATGAAAGGAACATAGGTAAAAACCAACATCTTTCTCAGTGGCGTTGCTGAAAATCAAGGTCTTATTGTCTGAGGTAAAATTAGTGACCAGGACTCTGGCCTTATAGTTGCTTCCTATATGTAGATCATAAGGCAGCCTGAAGGCAGCAATGAGCTGTTTCGTTTGATTCTCTTCCTTTTCCCATACCATCTGAGAAATAGATGCATTTTTTGGGCAGACACATTTAAGAGCCATGGTACGGGAGAGTTTCACAATTGAATCCACATGTTTTCCCTCTGCCATTAAAGATATATTGCCTAAAATAGAACATTTTAATTTTGTTAAACAGTGAGTCACAAAAAATATCCACTTGACACATGCGGCACTAATTAAACAAAGTTTTTTCCTCAACCCAAACTCTTTATAGTTGCACAGTAAGCTCTGCAAACCCATCTCCAAAGTTATTACTAATAACATTACAATGAGGTTATAATATCGGCTACAATTTCTGCATTATCCAATTAATTTTGAATATAGTCAGATTCACTAATAAGTTAAATATCCATAGGATTGCGACACCAGAAACAAATAGCAGTGGTCTTACTTTTATTGGAATAAAGTACTTGAAAGCTTCATAGATTTCCAAGGCACTTAGCAGGAAGTAAGCAGGCAAAACACCAATGAGAAAGAAATTAATTAGTTAAGAAATGAATCTTACTTTGATAGGACTGTAGAAAAGCCATCACCAAGAAGAACACAAGGCAATTCATCTTCAGCACAGCAAAAAAGGACTGAGAGAGCTTCATCTATGCTTTCTGTGTTTCCTGGTCACATGGTAGGGAGGATGGTATTTTTATCTGAACTAGCAAGACAAAGGGGGTTTGAACTTTCAGGAGTTCTTGTGGTGCAGGGGTGGCTGTAAAGAGACACAGGAAGCCCATTTGCACGAGTTGTCATGAACTCCGTGACAATTTAGGACACCACAGGCTAATCTCCTCCCTTAGATCAATTTTAATATTAGCTTTGTGCTCTACGTCTGGGCTAAGAAAATTGGTTGATTGATTGATGATTGACTGACCTTCCTGAATTGGTTCCTTCCTTTCTCACAGTTGAATTTCTCTGTCTTAGTGTTTTGAATGGAAGCATTGGCAGCACTTTGTTGCTATCTGTAAAATTGTGCTTACTGATTCTTATGTACTTCCTTCCTTCCTTCCTTCCTTCCTTCCTTCCTTCCTTCCTTTCTTTTTCTTTCCTTCCTTCCTTTGTTGTGCAAATGAATCTCTTTGCCAGGAAACTTACAACAAATAAAGCCTTCCCTTAGCTTCAGGTCTACAGAGTTTACAGAGTCAGCATATTGCCTCCAACAATCTGGGTCCTCATTTTAGTGATCTTGGAAGGAGGGAAGTCTGAGTCAGCCTTGACCCGGTGGGAATCGAACTCTGGCAGGCAGCAGAATTAGCCTGCAATACTGCATTCTAACCACTGTGCCACCACGGTTTATGGGTGGAGTTTTATATCTCCCATTCCATTGTTTTAGAATTATTAATACATTCCCAATCTCCAACATAGGAAAGTTCATAGTTATTGCAACAGATGTAAATCTGTTAGAGTTCCCCAATTGTTTTTGCTCAGGCAAGCAGATCTAGCAGGGAGGGCGTCCACCAGGTCTCCCCTATTAAACAATGTTATATTGTTGGACCCCAGTCGTGCCTTTTCAGCAACAGCAGCTGCATGTGAAACAGCATTTCCCTGGAAATCTAGATGATCCTGACCTTGATAGTCTTTCATTGGGCCAAGTGGCTAGATGAGCTCTCCTGTTGTCAACATGAGCTTTCTTGATTCATATAATAATGTCAAATGAGTAGGGTTATTCTTTATCCTTGTACACTGGGGTTATACATTGTTGGTTTTTCTCTGTGTTTTTAATCCTTGTAAGCTGCCCAGTTGCTTGTATGATAGGTGGCTGTGTCAATCACACAATTACACATTTGTAAACAAACAAATACTTCCATTTTAATCCAACAGACGAAAGCTGTATATCACACGGCAAGTATAGCCCATCAAGTCAGAAGACAATCTTAACAGTGTTATAAGAAACGACATTGGTGGAAACATAATTTCTCAGGCTGTATCACCTAGCTGTGAAATGGAGATACTGGGAAACAAGATAAGCATTTCATTGTTCCCGGTTGCAAAGTTCCAAGGATGAAATACTGAACAGAAATTCCATCATATTTAATTTAAACTTACTCAGTAAAATGCCACATGAAAGGCTCCACTCAGGACAGCAGCACAATGCGCTTTCTGATATCGGATGTATTATCTAAGGGCTGCAAAGCAGAGTGCCAAGATAAATTACACCTTGCACTATTCTGCCATCCGAGGTAGATAGCTGTTTTGATTTAAACTCAGGACAGGATGAGCCAGAGGCAGCAGCAGCAGGATATGATGGTAACATTTCAGCCTTTGGAACAGCAGGTTTCATCTGATTAACTTTATTATTGATATTTTATCCTTCTTAATTGGATAGCTATTCTGGATTTTAATTTCTCTCTGCAAAGTCTTGACTGAAACTGGCAAACAGCCCTGACTTGAAGCTGCAGAGATTCTGAGGAGGAAAAGCCTATGGGATTGGCCTCATATTTTACAGATTTTCAGGACAGCAGGCAATAAAATTGCTATTTGATGAAAACCACAGCTTTGTCTTAAGTGAGGAATACAGTATCCAACCCGTTCCTACAAAAGAAACAGCTCAATACATAAGTTTTGCTGCAAGTTTTTTCTGAGGACATTAATTTAGCTTGCTTTGTCAAACACAGTCTTTACAATAAGTGCCTCATCCTTTCTGGTGTATTGTTTTTCCATCCAAATGATATTTTTGTTAAGCTTGGCATCAAAGGATGAGGGGAGCTTCATGATTATCCATATTTACCAGGTAGCATCAAGGAAAGCTTTATTTGCAAGAGCATCGCTATATGAACTTGACTCTTCTTCACAGAATGAAAGATACTTCAATTCAGGAATTATCTTTTCCAGAATATGCAAAAGCAGCAATTAGCATACAAACAAGAGTAATGAAATCAATATAATCTTTACAATATTGAAAAAAAAATGCGGAGGCAGGGTATGCCTGAAAAAAAAATTCAAGATGCTGATGATGATACTGTAATCAAAGTTCTATCTGGCTTGATTGCACCATTGTGGTGACTTCTCTAAAAAAGATTCGTGAAAACGTCTTTGTAGTTAGACCAACAGTTCTGATAAACAAGAATTTCGTGCACTGCAGATAGCAAAAATGGTTTTGGTGGTATCTGTAACAGGAAAAGAAATAGAAATGGCTGTTGTAGCAATGTGGTTGAAGCTCTATCCGTAGGGAGAGGTATGGTTTTGATCACATTGCCACAACTATCATCAATTTTGTTTTTTGTTTTTAAGTGTGACTTGTAAACATTCCTTGAACTGTTTTTTTAATAATAATTTTTTTTAATTTTTTTAACATAAACACAAATAATACAAACTTCACAGAGTAAAAAAGAAAGGAAAACTATCAAAAAGCCATTTCCCATAACAGGTTATCAATTTTTAAGAATGTATCAATTCATCACAGGTTTCTATAAGTTTCTTCAAATGTTATCACTTATTTTTTGTATCAATTACAATTCTTATATCTCAACCCTAATCTTACTAGTTATTTTAACATCCTTTTATATACAGTATGATTATATAATGGCTTTCTATTTATAAAACTAACAGAGAGGGGGGGAAAAGGATTTAAAAGAAAGAGTTCACTCTAAATAATGTCCTTTAAAGAATATTTTAACTGGGTGTTTGTGAATTCTATGCCTCTCTAAAATAATTATTTTTTATAAGTAATCTCATTTTATAAATTTTAGATCTAACAATTTATCATGTAGCTTAATATCAATATCCACAATTCTTGTCAAATATTTTAACATCAATCTATTTCTTCTTTAGGAGTGTCTTTAAAGCCTGGCTAACTATTAACATCCCTTATTTAATCCCGTCATACCAATATAAATTCCATAGTAATATAATGTAAAACAATCTTGAGCTTTATAAGTAATTATTAATTAAATCGTCTTGTCTAATCGTCTAGATTTTATTGTTACATAGCTTCTGCCAAATACGTAAATCGACGTTGGGTTTTTAGTGGGAATTTTAGCACAGGCTCCTATTTAATTCTTTTTATCTATATGTATTGTATTGTTTTACTATTTGCTGGTTTTAATTTCCTGTGCACCGCCCTGGGTCCATTTCGATGGAGAAGGCGCGGTATATAAATCAAATAAATAATAATAAATAATAATTTTCCAACAACATTATAACCATCTAAATAATTAATTAATCATCTAAATATAACAATTCCCATATCAGTATTAACTATCATTTTTCCATTACTCTATAGTTCTTCAATAGTTATCTAATAGCATCTTACATCTACAGATAAGTAAATGTATATCATTAACCAAGACATTATTGTAAATTAATCTTATTTTAAGTGTCTTTAATTGTTATTTACAGTCAATTGACTAATAACCCTTTAATGATATTTTACACACAGCCTGGCTGGTTACTACTCATCAAAGGATAGTAATTTCCCTTTTCAACCAGTGTCTTTCCAGTAGTGGATTAAATTTGTCTCTTCTTTATTTTGTGATCTCCATCTCTTTTTATTTCCTTTTCCAGGTCCTTTGTCCACTTCTTTTGGCACTTTATAATCTGATATAACTGTGCAATCATAATGCTGACCAACTCCTTTCCTTACATATTGTTTGCTTTTAAATGTCAAGTTTATTCCTGGAGAGATTTCTCCTTTTTTTCTCTCTTTTCTTCTTCTTGTCAGTCAATCTGAGATCCAAATTCCTGATAATCTCCTGATAAACTTTTGATGTTGTCCCCTCCTCTGCACTTTCCCCATGATTTAATGGGTTTGTATCATCATCGTCCTCTTCAATTAAATTAAGTTCATTATCTTGGTCACTTTCCTCTTTTTCTTTAATTTTTTTAATTTCTGAAATCTTCAATTGGTCTTCGCTTAAAATAGTAAATGACTTTCTATCAAATATGTCATCTAATCTTTTTATTTCATTCAAAATTTCAGCCCAAAGCTCCTGATTTTCCGTTGTATATATATCCATATGTGTGGACATATTGGCAAATCCACAAGATAAAAAAATAGGTCTAATTGTTTTCCTATTCGTTGGCTTTCTTCAATGTATCCGAGAGCTTAACTGCTCTTAAGTATCCATCAACAATCCACCAACAATTCCCGGAGGCAACAGAATGTAACAAAGTAGCTTAGGATCTTCTTTGTTAGAGGAGGAGCAGAAACAAAGTAAAATAAAAGTATAGTCCTTGTTTAAGTTTAAAAATGCGCAATAAAGTTTTACAAATATTCCTTAAAATTGTACAAATAATCCAAATTTCCAGATTTTAAGTAAAGTAGATTAGAAGGAAAAGATGGTAAATAAATCAGCCATAGTCCATTCTCTTTCACCACGAATGGAAATGGCTTTGTTCTGTGTTCTTACACTTCAGTCCGCCATTTCAAAGAATTCTATCAACAGGAGAAATCTGTCAATTCGGTTAAGTCTGCTGCTTATTTCAAAATACAAGCTTTAGTAAAAAAGAAAAAGTTTCTTCGCGAAGTGTTTCAAAAGCAAGATAGCATACCTTCCCCGTGTTGCACTTTCACTTTAAAGTTCCTTTCAGCTCGGAAACTCTCCCGTCGCCTTATCTGCCCGCAGAAGGGGGGGGTCCCTTTCGTCGCCCTTCAGAAGCTTTCCTTTGTGTCAAACAGGGGTTTTGCAAGACCCCTGTGTCCAGTGAAGCTTGCTTCCTGGTCACCGTCCCTCCAGGATAGCTTAGGTTCCTATTGAACCACGGGGGAGACGAAAGTTCAACCGGGGTCCCTGCAGGTTAGAGACCTCCGGTTGTGCCAGCGTGAGTAGCTCCGCCTTCTCTCAACATTCCTTGAACTGTTGACAAGGTTGAAACTGAAGAGAAAGATCATTCATATCCATAGTGATGGATAAATGAACAATGGCTATGTACCAAGGGAGAGGTTGTGGAATCAGATTACCCCAGTTGCTGGCAAAAAGGGGGTGCTGCCAAAGACCACCAGCAGAGAGTAATAGCTCTGGTTTGTGTCATTGTGGCCAGAAATCGGTTGTTTGGCCATTGGCGGTGTAGTAATAGAGATGGATATTTCTGGGTCTTTTGTGCAATGCAGAGAGTAGAGGCATCCACACATCAAATATGCTAGGTATACCATTGATAAACAAAATAGGTTTTCTCCAGTTAGATTTATTACCTATATTTTAGGATCAGAACAAAAATGGAAAGTTAAAAAAAATCTAATTAGATTTCTAATTTTCATAGACAAATTAATTGTTTCTGAATAATAGGATAATTTAGATATCTTGATGGATAGATGACATGATAAAATCTGCTCCATGGCATTGCTGGAAAGGTTTCTGATAAAATCCATATTTATTTAATATTGAAAGAGAAATGCAGAAATTTCAGATACTGCTGTCTGCAAAGTTGGCTCTTTTGAGACTGGTAGACTTCAACTCCCAGAATCCCCAGTCTGGCTGGGGAATTCTGGGAGTTGAAGTCCACCAGTCTTAAAAGAGCCAACTTTGCAGACCCCTGAGGCTCATTATTATGAGTTAGACTTTAGTTAATCTCTGTTAGCATAATCCAAATAGTTAAGTATCAAAATGGAATTTCCAAGGTTCTAATTTGAACATTAACAAGGGTTTTTTGAAATTTTAATGAATTTGGGGTGAAGTTGATCTGAAAAGTTTATTTTAAATTTGAGTGCCTAGCCCTTCCTCAAACAGGTGAATCCAAGATGATTCACAACAGTATACTATACAGGTAGTCCTCGATTTACAATAGTTCATTTAGTGACCGTCCAAAGTTACAACAGCACTGAAAAAATTGACTTATGACCATTCTTCAGTTACAACCTATGCAGCATCCCCATAATCATGTGACCAAAATTCAGTTGCTTGGCAATTGGTTCACATTTAGGACCATTGCTGTGTTCCAGGGTCTTCTGATAAACTTTTTATGACCTTTAGACAAGCAAACGAGAAAGCCAGTCATTTAACAATTAGGTAACTAATGTATCAACTATAGCGATTCATTTAACAACTGTGGCAAGAAAGGTTGTAAAATGGGGCAAACCCGACTTAAGAAATGTCTCATTTAACAATAGAAATTTGGGGCTCAATTGTGGTTGCAAGTTGAGGACTACCTGTATTAGAAGGTGAAAGTGGAGCATGGGCAAAGCCTGCACTTTTTACATCCATGTGATGCATGCTAAAAAGGATTGGGGCTCCAAGTGACCCTTTTTGTCCAGTATCCTTTTTTGACTCCACCTCCTGTGTGTGTGTGGGGTGTGGGGGAGATTTCCACTCCTCTGCCACCAATTCATTTCTGACCTAAATGCTGGCATATATGTTTAATTCCTGTATGGGAAAAATATAGTAATTTGACTAATGTATGACATGCTGTCTGGTGCCTCTGGGCAATGTTTTGCAGCTGATAAATTGCCCTTTGCTTTGTCACAGTTGCAACTGACAAATTATCTTTAAATCTATGGTTTTCAGCACCCAACCCACAGACGTTACTTGCTATTTCCACTATGCAAGAAATTTCCTCCACAACCCACAGAATTATAGATCTCTCAAAAACAGTAGTCAAGACACTTGCATTTTTTCCCCAATAGCAATTATTGTAGAAAATGCCATGTTGCTCTTAGGTCTTTCTCTCTCATTTATATTTTTTAAATGATTTTCATTCCATTAAAATATCCAATGAAGATAACCTGAAATTTAGAAGATGGTTCATACTATATGTACAACTGTTATCAAGGACACATTATCTTCCAAAGGGATCCATTCTCTTAATTGACTGGGATTAACATTAACTGGTGAATTATTAAGAGATGCTAAACATGTTCTAAGCTTACTGTAAAATGGATTGATTGTATTAAGAACTAAACAGAAGAATCTCTTGTTAAAAGATAGTTGGAGGTAAATTTTCTGGTGTTCAATTGTAGCAAATATTTTTCATCTCAGGCATCAATTTCTATACAGTACCAAGTAAACACCACCAACATTTATGGTTTTGCATATGACCCTGATATATTTTCTTATAAAACTGTTTCTTACAACAGCTATATCTTGGATTAAACTTTCACTTCAGTGTTTGATTGTGGAAATATGATCAAGTAGAAATTATTAGATGTGGCAGTCAAAACAATTAAGCAAGCAAGCAAGCAAGGAAATTAAGCATTTTGGTTTAGACAGTGGTCTTTCATTTAGTCTTTCTTTTCAGTTTCTCCACCCCCCCCCCCCAAAGTTTCTACTACTTTGAAAAAAACGGTAAATCAAATGAAGTCTCTGAAAGTGACCTAAATTCTACCTTAGAGAAGTTAAAAAACATACAAATGTTGGAAGTGATGCTTATTGTGCTAGGAAACAAGGTTAAAAATAATAATTTTAAAATATTATTTATGGAAAGCAAGGCATTCAACAATATAACCTTAGAAGACAGAATGTGATTGGATGAAGAGAACTTGTGACGTTCCTTTGGTCTCTTCTCATCTTCCCAGAAAAGGAATTAATAGAAAAATGAAGGATGGGATTACTTGATTTGGCATCTTAAGCATGGTCAAACAATTCTGCTCTGTTTCTTTTAAAGAGCAAACTATGTAACAGGCTAAACATGCATTAATATAATTTACATCTCAGACTTTTTTTTCCTGCCATGATTTGTTCATCCTCAAAATTCCTCTAGAAAAATTTGATAATTGCTCATGTCTCCATGGTCCTCCAGCACCTGAGAAGGTGGCTGGAATGCAGCACCCATTCTTTTTATCTCAAGACTGGGTCATTGCCCTAAAGAGACAACACTTCTTTCCACAATCTCATTATTAAAACATATTTATTAATACAAGCTCAAACATTGCAAAAATATACATTCACATAATTACAATTTACAATTAGCTGCTTCACTACTTCCTTACATCTGTCTGTAGATGTAATGCTAGAACAGCATTTCCATGGAGGCGTTTACTATACATTCTGCAGATTGACCTCACATACTGTTAAGTCAAAAACTATGCAAATTTTCCTTTTCTTGATAGATAACTCAATATGAGGGATTTAATATTTAATATGCCATTTTAGTACTCGTGCCTTTTGGAAAATCCAGTCCAATTGATGTGCCCTCTGTTAACATAGTGTCTATCAACTGCTGAGAAGCTGTACAAGTGTTTCCAGGCACTTTATGTGATACGTTTCTTCTTGACTTTCTTGTGGCTGTTGAAGACCTAAAAGGGAAATGCATTAACTTTTAAAATAACAGCTAAATGTGTCAGTTGAAAAGAGAAATAAAAGCCAAACCTCTTACATTGTCATGTTGTTACGAATAGTTACAATTCTGATAGTCCATTATTTAGTCATATTAAATTAAAATACATTTTCCATCAAAATCTGGCAGCTGAGTTTGAACCTGATCCAGGAATGTCTACACCAGAGGTTCCCAAACTTGGCAACTTTAAGACTTGCAGACTTCAACTCCCAGAATTCTCCAGCCAGCAGAGCTCTGCTGGCTGGAGAATTCTGGGAGTTGAAGTCCACAAGTCTTAAAGTTGTCAAGTTTGGGAACCTCTGGTCTACACTAACTAGCAATGTCTCTCCCGAGTTTCTAACTTTGGTTTTGGTTTTCCTAGTCCTATCTGGTTATGCTAAAGTTTAAACCGAGGGACCACACTATTCTACAGAGCTTTCTTGATTATTCAAAACATTTAGACAATGTTACAATATATTATATATCGTATTTTTCGGAGTATAAGATGCACCCTTTTCCCTCAAAAAAGAGGCTGAAAATCTGGGTGCATCTTATACACTGAATACAGCATTTTTTTTGCCTCCCGAAACACTGCCCCCTTCACCAAAATGGCCATGCAGAGCCTTTAGGAGTCTTTCAGAGTGCTCCTAGGGGCTGGGGAGGGTAGAAATGAATGAAAAATGAGCCGGCTTTTTGATCAATTTTGCTTCTCCCCCCCCCCCCCCATCCCCTAGGAGTACTCTATAAGCCTTCTAAAGTCTATTCATGCTCTTTTTTTGACAAAAAACGGACCATTTTAGCAAAAATGGAGGTCTGCAGAGTGCAAAAACTTTTTTTTTTTTAAATTTGACTCTTCAAAATCTTGGTGCATCTTATACTCCAGTGTGTCTTATACTCTGAAAAATACGGTAATACATAGAGACTTACAAATCTATTTGAATGGGTGAGGAATGCATTGGTCTTTCAACCAAGCAATGTCTCATTCAATATTCCCTTCTATCGTTTAGAATAGGGGTGTTCAAGCCTGGAAACTTTTAAGACCTGAGAACTTCAACTCCCAGAGCTGGCTGGGGAATTATGCGACTTGAAGCGCACAAGTTTTAAAGTTGCCAAGATTGAACACCTCTGATTCAGATCATGTTGTTTCTAAATGTGCAGATTATATTGCACATAGAATGGTAGATGCTGGCTATCCCAATAACCAAACATTCCATGGTTTGTTTATAGTTTGCAAGCTCTTAATTCACTATTAATTTGTACTGTATTATACATTTAACATATGAAATAGGGCACAAATAAACATTTGTAAAAAGTGTTTATTTTTATAAAAGAGATTTAACACATGATTAATTCTTACACTTCTTTTAAAAAAATGGCAATTGTCCTTTTCCTAGAATTAAATCTTTCTGTGCATGGAAATTTTATTTTCTTCTTTGCACAGGCATTAAATTGAGTTCATGTGCACAAGCTTTTGTACAACTCATTATAATTTAATGAGAGTGCTGCTTGTGCTAATTATATCAGGTTGTTGGTTTTTTTGCTTCACTATATAGCTGTTTCACTTTGTAACTAGCTTGGATGTAAATCAAGATAATCCACAATTGGTTCTCTAGAGAAGGCTATACAAGCTGGCTTTTGAAATGATTATCTTGATATCTATTTTTTTTTCTCTTTCTGAAATGTTTTATGGCTGAATCAAGAAATAGATGTGAAAATAAATCAGGAATGTCTCAGAAGATGGAATACTTCTAAAGCATATACACCTACCCAATCATAATGCTCAGGAATATCCATGGGAAACATTACAGATTTCTCTCTCTATAAAATACAATGTGCTCATGACATACCTATTTTTTTTATTTCAATTATAGACTGCATTTCTCTAAAAGTTTAATCAATATATTGTAAAGAAAAATCTCATTAAACTATGAAAACATCTGTAATATTCAGCTCATCTGGTATAATGTAACGTTTTTTCCTGGAAAAACATAGGGGAAAGCTTAATTGGCTTTTTATCTAGTGAATTATCCAAAATTACTTTCCAGCTGTGCTGATATTAGCCTGGCAATTTCCTTTATGTTTACTGTCTGCCAGATAGGAGCCTCACCCGCTGGCAAGAGCCAGGAAGCAACTATTTTGTTGTTGTTGTTGTACTTGAATAATAAGTGCAGTTGGATAATCCTGACGCCTATCACTATCAAATGCATTCTACCTACAATTTTTGTTTTATTACCAACTTTAAAGAACAGTGAAATATATAGCTAAAATTTTGGGCCTAATGATTCAACTGCCTTGCTTATTTCCTAACCCACTAACGTCTTGCCTGTAGAACAGGGGTTCCCAAACTTGGCAACTTTAAGACTTGTGGATTTCATCTCCCAGAATTCTGGCTATGCTATGCCGGCTGGAGAATTCTGGGAGTTGAAGTCCACAAGTCTTAAAGTTGCCAAGTTTGGGAACCCCTGCTGTAGAATATACCAGTGCCATTTCCCCAGAAAAGTAATGTCCAAATCATACATATTTCTCTCCATTCCCTGTCCATCTATCCCTCTAGCCAAGCAAATAGACTTTAAAAAGTAGCATCCAGAACTCATAAAATTTTTAGAAAATTGCCTTTTCCTTTGAGAATATCCCCCTGCCTACACACACACACACACACACTCACCACTCATTCAATCCCAATATTATATTCTTGGATAAAGTTGAAAATTGAACACATATTTCCATATCAAATGCTATTTGTATGAGATGGAAACTGAACTTGTTAATAACATACATTTCTTTTCCGACATAAAAGCTTCATCCACCCTTCTTTTTATTGATGGATTCTTCAAAGTCACTTTTGCCTGTAGCACACACACACAAAAAAAGAATAATTCAATGTTTGTTAATTCCCCTGTGCTGATGCTCTTCAAATCATTTCTTCTTCTTACTCCTTCCTTGGCAGCGGGCCATGAGGCTATGACATTCAAAAACTTAAGAATGCAAAACATGAAGGTACTTCTGTGAATTATTTGATGGGGTGGTGGTGAGTGCAGGGTACAACAGGAGAAAGAAAACAGGTTCAATGAAATAACACAATAAAAAGGAGAAGCTTCCCCCCCCCCTGAAAAATAGCTGTTTGCAATGCTCAGCATAACAGAATGCTCCCTATTGAATATGAACCTGCCTTACAACCAGTCAGTACTCCAGAACAAGCATAGGCTTGGTTTTTTTAATACATTGTAACAAACATTGTGTTTTAAAGTTAGGACCCATGTTAATTTGCTAAATGAATATAATGATGCAGAAACTTAGTGCAAAGGAAAAGAAAAATATTTGGTTTAATCGGACACATCCTAACAATCACTTGCATTCATAATGGTAAGAGTTTCATAAACTATATTCAGAATAAGACTGTAGCAACAAGAAAAATGAATATTAAAGGAGAGTTCTGTCATATTCTACTGCAGTGTTTTTCTTTAACCTTGGTAACCTGAAGACGTGTGAATTTCAACTCCCAGAATACCCCAGCCAGCACTGCTCACTAGGGAATTCTGGGAGTTGAAGTTCACACATTTTTAAGCTGCCAAGGTTGAGAAACACTGCTTTAATGTAAACCAGACAATGCCAAACCTGGATTTTGACATTCAGTAATGAGTAATGGTTGTAAAGCAGTGTTTCTCAACCTTGGAGACTTTAAGTCCTGTGGACTGCAACTCCCAGAATTCCCCAGCCACCTGGCTGGAGGATTCTGGGAGTTGAAGTCCATAGGACTTGAAGTCGCCACCATTGAGAAACATGGTTGTAGAGAGTGAGAGAAATATAATGTTAAAGCTGCAGAATGGGATAGATGTCTTTTATCTATTAAATGGAGCTTTAATCATCTTGAACCTACAGCCATAATCTTATTGTTATGTAGTAAGTGCTTTTAAGGGACTAGTGACCTGTGATTTTTCCATCTTGAATGCTAGAGAAGACTGAACTGGGTTTTGATTTTTTTGGTTGTTTTAGCTCTGGAGTGTAACATTGAATATTGACAAACATTCCTCTTTTTTGTAAGAAATTGCTGAAGAAGAGACAAGAGAGTTAGAAATCAGAGTATTGATGTATTGTGGGGAACTCCTCAAATTGCAGACAACACCAAGCTGGTAGAAATAGCCAGCACTCCAGAATATAGGTTTAAGATACAAAAGGATCTTTGACAGACTTGAATGTTGGGCCCTATCTAACAAAATGCAATGCAATGGTGAAAACAGTAAGGTTCTATATTTAGGCAAGAAAAACTAAATGCACAGGTATAGTATAGGCCCGTGATGGCGAACCTATGGCACGGGTGCCACAGGTGGCACGCAGAACCATTTTTTAGGGTACACGAGGCATTGCCCTGTCAGCTCCAACGTGCATGTGTGCACTGGCCAGCTGATTTAGGTCTTCTTTTGAGGCTGTTTTTCGCCCTCTGGAGGCTTCAGGGAAGCTCCTGAAGCCTTTGGAAGTTGGGGGGAGGCTGTTTTCACCCTCCCCAGGCTCCTAGAAAGCCTCTGAAGCCTGAGGAGGATAAAAAAAGCGTGCCAAAAGCAGGGGGTCACGCACATAGCATTATGGGTGTGGCACGCCCACGCACAATCCCCCTGCGCTCCTCCCGCTTTTGGCACGCGAGCGAGCCAAAAAAGGTTAGCCATCACTGGTATAGGCGGTGCTTGGTTCAATAGTAGTAATCTTGAAGTCCTAGTGGACAATCATTTAAATATGAGCCAGCAGTGTGCAGCAGCTGCCAAAAAAGACAGCACAGTCCTAGCCGGCATTAATAGACGGATAGAATCAAGATCACGTGAAGTGCTAATGCCACTTTATAATGCCTTGGTAAGGCCACATTTGGAATGCAGCATCTAGTTTTGTTTGCCACGTTGTAAAAAAGCTGATGAATCTAGAAAGAGTGCAGAGAAGAGCAGCAACGATGATTCGGGGACTGGAGGCTAAAATATATAAAGAACGATTGCTAGAATTGGGTATGTCTAGATCAGGCATGTCCAAAGTCCGGCCCGCGGGCCATTTGCGGCCCGTGGGTCGGTTTAATACGGCCCTCCAACAGCCCTCCCTGCTCTGTGTAAATGTGGCCCTCCCTTCCTCCCTCTGTCTCTGGGGCTGTGTGGCTGTGAGGGAGGTGGACGGAGGTTACGGACGCCTCCTCCCGCAGCGGGCGAGGGAGCAGGCGGGGTGAGCACCCAAGGCTACCGTCATCTTAAGCACCACCGAGGCTGTCGCCCGGCAGGGGCGTCAGGCAGGGAAGCCGGTTGCGCCTCCATCGCTGCACGTTCTGGGGCTGCGAAGCTGGGAGGGAGGTGAACGCGCGGCCCCAGAACGTCCGCTTGGTGCCTGCCGGAGGGAGCCGCGATGGAGACGCGACCGGTTTCCCTGCCTGCGTCAGGCAGGGAAGCCGGTCGCGTCTCCATCGAGGCTCCCTCCGGCGGGCACCACGGCTTACGTTCTGGGGCCGCGCGTTCACCTCCCTCCCAGCCACGCAGCCCCAGAACGTGCAGCTCCAGAAGGGGAGGGAGGGAAAGACAGAGAGACAGACAGAGACAGAGAGAAAGAGAGGGAGGGAGAGAGACCGAGAGAGACACAGATAGAGAATGACACGGAGGGATTGAATTGGAGACAGATGGGGAAAGAGGGAGAGACAGACATACCGAGAGAGGGAGGGAGGGAGGGAGAGAATCAGAGAGAGTGACACACACAGACAGGGAGAGACAGAGAGAGGGAGGGAGAGACAGATAGATAGAGACTGATTAAGTGAGTGAGAGACAGACAGACAGTCAGACACACACACAGAGTGACAGAGAAAAAGAGAGAAAGAGAAAGAAAGAAAGAAAGAAAGAGAAAGAAAGAGAGAGAGAGAGAAAGAAAGAGACAGAGAGACAGAAAGAAAGAGCAAAAGAGAGAGAGAAAGAGAGAGAGAGAAAAAGGGAAAGAAAGAAAGAGCAAAAGAGAGAGAGAGAGTGAGAGAGAAAGGGAGACAGAAAGAAAGAAAAAGAGAGAGAAAGAAAGAGAGAGAAATGGAGAGAGAGAGAGAGGAAGAAAGAGAGAGAGAGAGAAAGAGAGACAGAAAGAAAGAGAAAAAGAGAGAGAGAAAGAAAGAGAGAGAGAGAAAAAGGGAAAGAAAGAAAGAGCGAAAGAGAGAGAGAGTGAGAGAGAAAGGGAGACAGAAAGAGAAAAAGAGAGAGAGAAAGAGAGAGAGAGAAATGGAGAGAGAGAGAGGGAGGAAGAAAGAGAGAGAGAGAGAGAAAGAAAGAGACACAGAAAGAAAGAGAAAGAGAGAGAGAAAGAAAGAGAGAAAGAGCGAGAGAAAGGGAGAGAGAGAGAGAGGAAGAAAGAGAGAAAGAGAGAAAGAGGTAGGTAAGGTTTTTTTTAATTTATTTTCAATACATTGTGAAAACTCAACTGTCAGTTGATCTTAATGTTATGAAATGAAAAGTATGTCATTTGCAATTAACTTGGCATAAAATAATTTATTTGCATTTAATTGTAATGGTTCAAAGAATGTTCGGAAAAATGTTCGGCCCTCCACCATGTTCACTTCATCCAATCTGGCCCTCTTTGAAAAAAGTTTGGACACCACTGGTCTAGATTAATGAAAAGAAGAACTAGGGTGACATGATAGCAGTGTTCCAATATGTGAAGGGCAGCCAAAAAGAAGAGGGGGTTAAGCTATTATTCAAAGAACCAGAAGGCAGGACAAGAAGTAATGGATGGAAGCTAGTCAAGGAGAGAAACAACCTAGAACTAAGGAAAAATTCCCTGACAGAAAAATTAATCAGTGGAACGACTTGCCTCCAGAAGTTGTGAATGCTTCAACACTGGAAGTTTTTAAGAAGAGGTTGGACAATCATTTGTCTGAAATGGTATAGAACTTCCTGCCTGAGCAGGAGATTGGACTAAAAGACCTCCAAGGTCTTTTCCAACTCAGCTATTGTGTTATCATATGCATATGATGGATGCTGCAATTTATGCACTTGTTTCGGACGTTTGGGGTGAGTACATAATGGGAAATTTCTATCATATCATAATCACATGTGTGTTATGATTTCAACATGCAGTTTGCTGCAGATGCAACTGGATCTTTCCAACTCTTTGATTTTTCTCAATGATTTCACTGATTATATTCAATGGCAATCAACTGTATTACTGCCCATGTTATGAAAATGTAGGCTAGGTGGATGTGTCCTTATGTGTATAGAGAGACTGATGTATTTGCGTATGCATTATTATAGACATGCAGACTAAGAGATTAGTGCCTCATTGAAAATAGCAGTACTTCTGTATGAATACATCGGAAACAAAATCTTCAAGCCTTTAAAACACTAACCTTCTGATAGTTGTGAAGCAAAGCCCAAATTGCAGATGCTCCTATTCTCCGAGCTGCAAGGCTATCACTTTCCAGACAGGCAGATAGCAACGCAACAGCTTTATCTAGGAGGAAGACAAAAGACCGCACATGTATCTAACCAAAGGCTATTATATCAAAATTTCAGCTTCCCCAGTGCATTCTTGTGAGTAATTTCCCACTTCCTGTGATAAATATTATGGCAATGCATAGGCTTATAAAATCCACAACAATTTCATTTCAAGAAACTTCTATACCAGTGATTGCAAACCTTTTTCTTATGGCGTGACAAAATTATGTGTGGGCGCTATCGTGCTCGCTTGCACCAATTTAATCCTCCCTGCCCACCTGCGCATGCGTGCATGACCACCACCACCCCAGTGTGTGTGTACGCATGATATCCCCCCCCCCCAAGATTCTGGAGGCTTTCCTGAAGCCTGGGGAGGGTGAAAACAGCCTCCCCTAGCACCCTGGAAGCCGGAAATGGATTGTTTCTAAACTTCCGGTTGGCTCATTGGGGCCATTTTTCTCCCTCCCCAGACTTCAGGAAAGCCTCTGGAGGCTGGGGAGGGCAGAAAACAGCCCCAACAGGCCAACTGGAAGTTTGGAAATGAACTTCCAGTTAACCATTTGGGCCTGTTTTTTGCTTTCCCCAGCCTCTAGAGCAGGCATGTCCAAAGTCCGGCCCGCGGGCCATTTGCGGCCCGTGGGTCGGTTTAATACGGCCCTCCAACAGCCCTCCCTGCTCTGTGTAAATGTGGCCCTCCCTTCCTCCCTCTGTCTCTGGGGCTGTGTGGCTGTGAGGGAGGTGGACGGAGGTTACGGACGCCTCCTCCCGCAGCGGGCGAGGGAGCAGGCGGGGTGAGCACCCAAGGCTACCGTCATCTTAAGCACCACCGAGGCTGTCGCCCGGCAGGGGCGTCAGGCAGGGAAGCCGGTTGCGCCTCCATCGCTGCACGTTCTGGGGCTGCGAAGCTGGGAGGGAGGTGAACGCGCGGCCCCAGAACGTCCGCTTGGTGCCTGCCGGAGGGAGCCGCGATGGAGACGCGACCGGTTTCCCTGCCTGCGTCAGGCAGGGAAGCCGGTCGCGTCTCCATCGAGGCTCCCTCCGGCGGGCACCACGGCTTACGTTCTGGGGCCGCGCGTTCACCTCCCTCCCAGCCACGCAGCCCCAGAACGTGCAGCTCCAGAAGGGGAGGGAGGGAAAGACAGAGAGACAGACAGAGACAGAGAGAAAGAGAGGGAGGGAGAGAGACCGAGAGAGACACAGATAGAGAATGACACGGAGGGATTGAATTGGAGACAGATGGGGAAAGAGGGAGAGACAGACATACCGAGAGAAGGAGGGAGGGAGGGAGAGAATCAGAGAGAGTGACACACACAGACAGGGAGAGACAGAGAGAGGGAGGGAGAGACAGATAGATAGAGACCGATTAAGTGAGTGAGAGACAGACAGACAGTCAGACACACACACAGAGTGACAGAGAAAAAGAGAGAAAGAGAAAGAAAGAAAGAAAGAGAAAGAAAGAGAGAGAGAGAGAGAAAGAAAGAGACAGAGAGACAGAAAGAAAGAGCAAAAGAGAGAGAGAAAGAGAGAGAGAGAAAAAAAGAAAGAAAGAGCAAAAGAGAGAGAGAGAGTGAGAGAGAAAGGGAGACAGAAAGAAAGAGAAAAAGAGAGAGAAAGAAAGAGAGAGAAATGGAGAGAGAGAGAGAGGAAGAAAGAGAGAGAGAGAGAGAAAGAGAGAGAAAGAGACAGAAAGAAAGAGAAAAAGAGAGAGAGAAAGAAAGAGAGAGAGAGAAAAAGGGAAAGAAAGAAAGAGCGAAAGAGAGAGAGAGTGAGAGAGAAAGGGAGACAGAAAGAGAAAAAGAGAGAGAGAGAGAGAGAGAGAGAAATGGAGAGAGAGAGAGGGAGGAAGAAAGAGAGAGAGAGAGAGAGAAAGAAAGAGACACAGAAAGAAAGAGAAAGAGAGAGAGAAAGAAAGAGAGAAAGAGCGAGAGAAATGGAGAGAGAGAGAGAGGAAGAAAGAGAGAAAGAGAGAAAGAGGTAGGTAAGGTTTTTTTTAATTTATTTTCAATACATTGTGAAAACTCAACTGTCAGTTGATCTTAATGTTATGAAATGAAAAGTATGTCATTTGCAATTAACTTGGCATAAAATAATTTATTTGCATTTAATTGTAATGATTCAAAGAATGTTCGGAAAAATGTTCGGCCCTCCACCATGTTCACTTCATCCAATCTGGCCCTCTTTGAAAAAAGTTTGGACACCACTGCTCTAGAGGATTTCCTGAAGAAAGGGGAGGACAAAAATAGCCTCCCCCAGCCCTCCAGAAAGCCAAACACCAGCTGGCCTCAGCTGGTTTTTGCCAGTATGTGCATGCACGCTGGAGCTCAAGACTGGTGTGCCAGAAAATATCGCTCCATGCGCCAGCTGCGGCACGCATGCCACAGGTTCGCCATCACGCTTCTATACTGTATCGGTAGTTTCTTCTATTGCATTGATGTTTAAAAAAGAGCTCCTGATGTGAAGGAGAAAATGTGACATGGAACATACATGGGTGTATATGCAGCATCAGTTGGCAACTTTTTCACCTCAGGTGTGTCAGTTTTATTAAAAAGATGCCCAGAGGTATTCCATGGATTACTTTTCCCCCTTTAGATCTAGGCTGCTTTAGATCCCTATTAAAAGTTGTTTAAAAATAAATCTAAATGTAAGGAATAATGCCAAGCTTTCAGAACTTAGGTTACTGGCTATCTTCTTGTGCTAATTATCCTATAAATATTCTATATTACACATAATCTACATTTACTATTGCATTTATTATATATTGAGGGCAATTTGATTTTTGATTTGATTTTTGATTTTATTCGTATTTATATACCGCCCTATCTCCCTTCCCTCAGGGCGGTGAACAGGCACCAATAAAAAACGACAATAAACAACAAATACAATAAAAATGTCTTAAAAATGGATTAAACTAAAATACCTGTACTAAAATCACAGTAAAACCCCTATTAAAAGTCAAATTTAAAAACTACGCCAGGGCAATGATTAAGATGCTGATTAGCCCTTCTCAGTATTAAAAAAAAAGTCCTATAATTCTGCTTTCATGCAAGCTTTGTGATTATGCCTCCAAAAATTACTTTCTATTGCACTTGAGTTCTTAGTATGATTTTGTTCAGAGCATCAATTAGATTGACCTTCCATATAGCTACCTTTAAAAGATTTTGTAACTGGGTAATAAAATTTTTCCTTTCTTGGCCAGCACCTTACATTTTCCCATCCACTATCTTTATTTATAGGTCTTTCCTCCCTCTTTCTCACCTTCAACATATGTTGAGTGATGAAGAGGACTCCTTGCAGAAAATCTTGTGTGATAGTCTACCAGAATAGTCAAGCAAAGAAAATCTAGGATTATCTGCTTCTAAAACTGAATCTTATATGGCCGCTGAAGGAACAATAATAAGTGAAACATTTACATATTACTTATACTTTGCATAGTAGTTCTGAGCCTGCAATTTTATACCAGGGTTATTTTACAAGCTCCAACTCTAACTATTCTCAACCAAATACTATGACTAGTTATAATCTGATCTTGTATGTCTAAAAGACACTTAGTTGGGAAGAATGACTTAAAGCCAGACAATAGGTATTTACCATTTGCTAGTATCTTGGGTTTGTTGGCTGGACTAAAGCAGATATTGTGCAGAATCAGAAGGATCATGTCTGGGTTGTTTTTGTGTTTATATTTGGCCATCTCTATAAGTTGATCCAAGCCACCATTCAATTTAACAATCATTTGCTGCCCATCTTCTCCAAATGATAAATTCAGTAAGAGTTTTATCCAAGCAACCGCCAGCATGCTGAGGCTTTTATTTCCTCCTTTCGGCAATGATAGTGATAAAAAATTCTGCAGAAAATTATTCTATAGTAGGAGAGAAAAAGATGTGGTTATTAAGAAATTATTTTTCACAATCCATTAACAAAAACATGTCACTTCCCACCTCTGAAAATACTGAATAACCAATAAAGGAGAATATTTGTAGATCAGGGTTGAAATTCTGGGTCCTTGGTGTCTCTGAGCTTGATTATTTTCCTGCAGACATTTCATTATCCAAACTAGATATCATCATCAGGTTGGGTAATGAAATGTCTTCAAGAAAACAATCAAGCTCAGAGAGCACCAAGCACCCCTCAATACTGAATAAGGCATCCATATATACATTTTATTGTTACATTTGAATAAATTAGCTCCCTTTGTTCTTAATTATCCTTCTAACTGTAGAATGCTTTCTTTCCACTGTTGAGATGAGGAAAGTCTGGCTGCTAAACTGGATCTTCCAACAACCTGGCTAGTTGCTGGCAATGGATATTGGGAACTGTAGTTCAGCAACATCTGAGGAGAATTAATAACTCATTTTTGTCTCATTCTAGTCAGAACTTCAACTGGAAATCCTGGCCTACACAAAAGGCCTTTGTACTTTTACAACTAAGAATATTTTAACAATATTTGAAAATGCCCCGCTTTTTCCCAGCAATTTAAATGATGCCATTTATAAATTGAAAATAAATCCTCTGTCTTTTATCACTATATAGTAATCTGGAAATATAATCAGTTGGGTTATTTATAGAGTTGTATAGAAAAAGTTGTACGCCATCATTTTTATTTTAGTAGTAACTGATATGAAAATTGTAAAAACAATTCAAGATTCCCCCCCCGCAAGATACTGTATTTCTTTCCCTCATGCACAACGTAACAATTTGTCAGAGAAACATTTCAGTTGAAGAAATACTGTCAGTAAGGAGAGACAGCGTGCCAACTCTGGTGTGCTACAAGGCCTTTGAAGAGCTTGCACAGGAAGCTCTTAGGAAAAGGAAGTACACTTCTGAAAGACTGCTTTGGCTAGGAGAAGCTGACCACCGGGCGATACAGAAGCCATAACATATACTCATGTGCTGCAAACAGACCTTATTATAGCTTCTTCAACTGTGCATAAAATTGTTGCCTATTCCAACTACAGGAAGAAAAAAAACCAACCCTCAATAGAAGCTCTACATTGCCAGATGCTTCCTGTAGATATATAAGGCCAGCTATCTTCAGGAATATATGTGTCCTGAGCCTGTCAGACATGCAAAACTAAACATTAATTAATTAATTAATTTAAAAGCCTCCAAAAGGAAACTTCCTTCAGATATAAACATGTATATTAAGCTGCTGTCAGGAAAAGCTACGTATGCAGATAGGCGACTGCTCCATCAAACTACAAGCAAATCTCTGGGCTTTCGATATGTCTTGGCTCTATTTGGAGTGGCCAAAGAGCTGAACAGAGGGGTTTCTTGCACACAAGCCATTTGCTCAACAACTCAATTTCCTGCTAGAAAATTAAAAAGGAACCCATATTTTCCCCCCCCTCTCCAATCTATCAGCTATTCTAAATGCTAGATGGTTACAAATGAAATGAAATAGGTTTCTAGATAATTTTATTACCCAAGGTTACAGGTAAAGCAGTTATGAAAGTTGTGAAAAGTTCATTTTCTAAGTGCAGGACTGGAAGCTGAACCAAAGCTTTTTGGATAGGGTAGGGTAGGGAGGAAAGAAGGATGGAAGGATCTAAAATAAAAGCTGATAGAGAATAATTCAATTGAATTCAATTGAATTAGTGATAAAAATATTAACAAGCTGCATTATTACGGAAGTCTACATCTAATTCATTCTTTCTAGCAATGGTTGTCGCCTTTTAACACTCCTACATTGCTCCTTTTAAGACTAGCAAAGGACCTTTTTATTCTCCCAGCATTGCATCTTTTCAATTTAAAGCACTCTCACAATTTTTTAAAAAAACTTGTCATTTAATGATTTACTGCTTTACTACTTACATTGCTCCTGCATCTCTTAACTTGATATTTAAAGTTTCAGTCTCTCTCCCCCCCCACACACACACACACAGAAACACACACACACACAGAGTGTTTTGCAATATTCTACATTGCAAAATATAAATGTTAACATCCCAATCAATCCCACACATTGAAAAGCTACTGCAATTGTCCTCATTCCTTATCATTGGGGCAGCTTTAACGTTTTATACAGTGTTTCTATGCCTATGGAAAATGGCGGTGTGAAGAAACAGAGGGTGAGGATCTGCCTTCTCCAGTTTGTGTGCCCAATCTGAGGAGAGGAATTCCTCTTTCTTCAGAGCCCCCTAGCAACAAGACACATGGCTCTGGAGCTGGATGGTGTCATCTGTTTCCGTGAGCCGCCCACTTCCATCACAATGAGCAGCTATAACAACAACAAAACATCAACTACCACTATCTCGTCGGTTGCTTCCCTTTGTTCCCCCATGCTCTTTCCTTTTTGACGTCACACTTAGCTATCTACATTACAGTATTATTCATACCCATACAGAAACCTCTGGCTTGGGTTTTTGTTTTTCTTTTTTATAAAAAGGGCAGAGTTTTTGCTTGCATTTGGGAGTTTTAAAAATAAAGTGGCAGGCTGGGGCCAGACAATGTCTTATTGACAAAGGCCTTTGGGAGAGTTTCTGACATATGCAGGAAGTGACTTTGCCATTCAAGGAAGAATTGCTGCCTCAACACAACCAATCATTTCTGGGCAGAGCTTTACTCCACAATTTCATCTCAGGATAACCACCCTGTCATGAAGAAAAGAAGCAAAGAACAGAGGAGATATTTCCCCACAAAAGGCACTTCTGACATATGACAAATTATACTGACAATGCGTATAATTTATCCCTAAAGCGTAAGTCATGTACAAACAATGCCAAGATGCTTACATTAAACATGCAGGAATGGACGTTTTGCTGAGCTAAGAAGCAGAAATATTAACTAAAAAACAGAATAGACAAAACAGTTTTTCTATTACTCTTTTATCGGTCAGTAATCTGGCCAATTAAAACACGTATTTGGATTTGATATCAGCAAGCTTCTTCCACAGAAAGTGATGAAAAACTATACATAATTATACACACTTGTATTTATATCTTTAATCAAGGACTACAACTGAGCCAACGTTGCAGTAATAATCCCTACAATTACGAATATTGAGTATTCAAAGGTAAGAAAGATGATTCATTAGGATTGCATAGATACAATATCTAAATATACTTACATATGAATGAATGTACACACACATACACACACCAATTGTGTTCCACACGCTTTGCATTTGCTTGTAGTATAATTCTTAATTATAAACTCAATCTTCCATTTACATTTTTTCTGCTTGACCCAGATTATCTTAACATCTTCCCTGAGCACTGAACAAAACAAAAACCACTTCCTGAATGTTATCACTACATTCAGAACGCTGAATGCCTACCTTCTGAAGAACTCCTTTGCAATCTTGAGATACAACCAGGTTTGCCAGAAGATTAAAGGTCATCTGCTGTATGATGCCATTCTCAGACAGAGTTTGAGTTGCTAACTTCATGATGTTATGCATAAGTGAGTTCCCAGCTGCCATTCTTTGGGTTGTCTGGAAAGAGCACACGCTGCTACTTGCCACGCATAGGGAAGCACAGCCTTTAAAGATCAAAATGTTGTTACAGGTAAATATGAGGGGGAGGGGAAAGAACTTCTTATTAAGTTGCCTGTTTGCCGGTAAACAATCTCATTCCATGTTAAAATTAGAGTTTTTGAAAACCTTCATTCCATGTTAAAATTACTTTTTAACAAAAATGTAAAAAAAACCTTCAATTAAACTCATATAAAAAAGTATTATTATTTTTTTGCTCAGGGTTATATTATGGAGTTCTTGATGCTCTTTGAGCTTGTAGATGTTTCAATGTTCAATTAGGTAATATCATCAGTGCAAACTCACATTGCTTCTTGTTTTTAAAAAAAAATCTAGTGTGTAATGAAATGTCTGCAAGCAAACAACCAAGGTTAAGAGAGCATCAAGAACTCAAGAAAACTAATATAAACCATTAAATATCATAGAACACACTTCTACAACTGCTACAGGGGTACAATGTTGATTACACAAAGGAATCTTGTTTCAAGCTTTTTCTCATATGAAATCTATCCCTCTCTCATGTCCAGGCTTATGGAAATAAATAGTTTATGCACAGCTTCCCTTTCATGTGTGCTAATTTCCTTCAACCTACACTATTTTTTGTTTGTTTTAAAAATAATCAATTGAGAAAAAGCTACAGTTATAAATCACCAATTCCCCCATTTTAGATTCCATCATCTGTTTTTTTCCCCAGCAGGATATTTCTTCCCCCACCCCCCAATCGCTCTCATCTCCAGCTCTTTCTTCTAGCCGTATTCTAACTATAGGCATGTTGGTATTTATCATCTAAATGTACTATTAGAGGGAGTGATTCATGATGATTAAAAGAAGTGAAGAAAGGAGAGCTTTCTTCTTTAAAACCTAAAGTGAAAGAATTCACTGGCATAACATGATCTATGAAGACACATCCACCAGCAGCTTGATCATTCATCTTCATAAAACAATGACAAAACATAATATGAATAAATTTGCATCATTTAATGATGGAAACCAGGACATTAGAAGCCTATTATGATGCATTTTTAAAGTAATGTGTAATATTTTGAAGAATATGGCACATAATAAGCCATGCATTAAGACATGTAATAATCTCTAACATCAGTTTAGGAATGACAAGAACTCAAAATTATCTGGCATGATTTCTTACTTCTTTTAAACCAGCATTTTCATACTTTAAAACATTTCTGGATGTTACCAGAAAAGTTAAGTGGTGGATATTTGGATGCATATATGGGAGTTGGCTTTTTTTTTTTTTTAATGATCAGATTATAAGATCCAAGCTAGAGAAGAATTTGGAGGTTGTAATGCTTGCCTGATCTTTCAAGTGAAATAATTCCAAGTTCAAATTCTGTGTCAAGAGATAGTGAAATGTGAAAGCTTCCCTACTATTAATGACTTCTCACTGGTGTATTTTTACACAAGGACAAGCATTTGCTGGGAGCTACAAGGAACTTAATTTAGTTTGAGGGATAAACAAAATTTGGTTTGCAGACACAGATCTTAGCCATGGCTGTAACCCAAAAATCTACTGGAAGCCTTTCCAACGATCTGACGTGTGTAATATAACTGATGGAGCTTTTTCTCTGGAATATATTACATCACAGCATAAGCTGCTTTTCAATATAGTCTCAATTTGAAAACTGAAAACATGCCATATACGTGTTCAACCGTAGACATGCGGAAGTATTCAGATTATTATACAGATATATAATTTAAAATGGAATATAATTTAAACTGAATTCAACTTGGATGAAAATGAGGAAATTAATACCATGACTGTAAGGATGCACACATTAACCTTTTCAGTTTTTCTATGCAGAAGAATTAAGGTATTCCTGAAGACTTCCAAAGCTATTTTTAAATACAAACTCATTTGCTTTCTATTATAGCTCATCATGCTTTGAATTAAATTTTGCACTCTCCTCCGTTACATTTTTGATGTCGATATACTCCCACAAAAGAACTTGCAAAAGTTTCTACACGGAACACTGTTTCTGCAAAAGTTTCTACACGGAACACCACAAAAGAACTTGCAAAAGTTTCTACACGCAACACAGTTTCTAACATGTAATTTCTATTGCAAATTACAGGGAATGATTGAACTAAGATTATTCACATTCTGTAGATACAGAAGATTCATGAACTATCCACCCACCTTAGCTACCGATTTATTAAAAAAATAATCCCTGAAACATTTTTACCTCAGGTTGCGCACTGATTAACTATGAAAAATCAGCTTCTTTCAAATGAAATGTTTAGTGCAGTCAGATGCTGTCACCAAGTGCCTGCATCTCTCAACAAGGGCAGACATGTGAATATTAAGAAATTTCAATCTGCTATCGGTAAATAATTCTTTATGGTATTTTATGCCAGCCTTCATAGAAAAGGAATATATTTGCTAAGATGGAAAGAATAAAAACATGCTATAAAAAGTGAACTCTTTTTCTGTCACACCTGCATAAGTACGATCGACTTTTTACAGAGGTAGGAAGGCACAAATGTTTCCATTTCTGTTGAAATATAGATAGTCCTCCTTTAGTGACCACAATTGGAACGGGCAACTTGGTTGTTAAGCAAAGTGAAACTGCAACTGTGCTTACAATCTTCCTTCAGCTTTCCTTTGCTTGGAAGATTTGCCCCCCTAACCCTAAATTTGTCATCATTGTAGTAACTGCGAATGGTTGCGGAATGAGTCAGTTGCTAAACATGACTACCTATAATAAATTGGGAGAAGAGGAGACAACTATCATTTGTGTGACACTAGGACCATGAAAAGTGAGTTTTGAATAAAGACTAATTTTATGGTAGTTAGGTCCTTCCTTCCTTCCTTCCCTCCTCCCTCCCTCCTTCCTTTCCTTCCAGCTCTAATGTTCACCTGCCACATGCAGCAATGATTGAAGCATCACTTACCTGAAGGATAGTTTGCAGAATAGACACAAAGCAAATGCAAGGCTGCTTGCATCAAGGAATCGTCCATTAGAAGCCAAGGCCACAAAGAATGCAAAATAGAAATGAGGTGAGTTCCAAGGGCTGCTGCCTGTCAAATAACGAGAAGATGTTGCAATACTGAAAGAGCTTTTGTAAGTGTGATTGTAAAGCCAATGCAAAATCTAAGGGCTCATTGACCACAGATGGATCTTTTTCAACCTCCACATCCTCCAAACATATATGTATGTCAACTTTGATGAACTGACCATTTTGGAAGTTGGAATCTATGCATCTGGAGAGGGTCCAAGTTGGAAAGGTAGAAACAAAGGTGTAAACAGTACTTGGGAGAAAATATTATTTCCTCTTGTAACATGAAAATTGTTTAACTAATGCCTCACAAAACACATACCAATCCCAAACGGAATACACGTTCAGTTATATTAAAATATAACAAGGGACCAAACCATCACTCACATCCTTAACACTTTGCTTATTCCTAAATAGTTATTATGACACAATCTGGAACATAAATCACAATTTGGAAGAGAAATAAAGTAAGAATGTCAATTTTTTCCCCTTTGTGTTTCTAAATAATTCCTTTCCATCACCAATGCTAGGCATCTCTATAACAGTTGGATTAGTAGAAAGTGAAATATGAAGGTCATAGGAAGGTCATAAGTAGATTGATCCCAATGTTGCAAATGGTTGCATCTCCAGCACGACAGGCCTTCAGCACATTTTAGCTGAAGGCCTGGGGTTAGACCAGGGGTAGTCAACCTTTTTATTCCTACCACCCACTTTTGTATCTCTGTTAGTGGTAAAATTTTCCAACTGCCCACTGGTTCCACAGTAATGGTGATTTATAAAGTAGAGAAGTCAATTAAATTAAAAAAAGGAAAGTGCTTCAGTATGGAACAAAACCCCTACCACCCACCATGAAAGATGGAATGCCCACTAGTGGGCGGTAGGAACCAGGTTGACTACCACTGAGTTAGACAGTTCCCTTGTCTCTTACTTTGCAGGATTCATTTCGAAAGAAACTATTTCTTAGGAGCTGCATGGCAAGTTTTAATTCTCTGCTGAGGTTGTCTTCCTGGGAGAACAAAAAATTGATTTGGATCAATATACACGCAGAATTTGGTTTATATAACACATACAGTTCTACATGCTTCTGCAGAACAACTAGATTCTGTAATAGCTTTCTACCACACAGTACTGTTAACTCTCAAGACTATTTTTTTCTCATCATGTATTCAAAATGGACGATGATTTATGTATGTACATTTTGCCGCCATTTGTGTAAGTTGGCACTTTTGGATGCCGCTGCTATTATTATATTATTATTGTTATCCTTGGGTTGGAGACATTGTTTGGTGGGTGATGTTTTTTTTTCTTTTGAGAGTGTGCATCAGAATTTCATTTTAATGTGTGTCTTTTGTATAATACAATAAAGGTTATAGTAATCTTAATGAATTTAACCAAGCATGGATGCCCCCAGTATCAAGAAAACAACATTGGCCTTTCATGGGGGGTGGAAACCCTTTGAGCTTTAGTGGCCATCCAACACAGGGAGAGACCATTCCAAAGAGACCACAGGGAGACACTATCCCAGTGATGGCGACCCTTTGTCTTACAGCGTGCTAAAATTACGGATGTGCACACTATCACGTGTGTGCCCACTCAATCGTCTCCGCCCTCCTGCACATGCACGTGCGACCCCCCACGACACATGCATGTATGACCCCTCCCCAGGCTCCGGAAGTTTTCCTGAAGCCTGAGGAAGGTGAAAAATGGCCCCAATGGCCCAATCAAAAGTCCAGGAGCAAACTTCCAGTTGGCCTCTTGGGGATGTTTTTTGCCCTCTCCAGCCTCCGGAGGCTTTCCTGAAGCCTGGGGAGGGCGAAAACAGCTTCTCCTGGCTCCCTGGAAGGGCAAAAAATAAGCTGGCCACCAAATATGGCCTGTGTGCCATCAAATATGACTCCGCATGCCACCTGTGCCATAGGTTCACCATCATGGCACTATTCCAACACAGGGAGAGACCATTCCAAAGAGACCACAGGGAGACACTATTCGAAGACAGGGAGAGACCATTCAAAAGACAAATGCTATCCAAGATCTATTTTGGATTTTATATTTTCAACCAGAACAAATCTACTGGCTGACAATAAAATGATTTGCTCTCAAAAGAGCACTAAAAAAAAGAAAGGAACTAAAGCAATGTGATGAATAGAACAATATAAATACCCTCATTGTAAAAGGCTCACCAGAGGTCTGCTCTTTCTATTGACATAATTATAGAAGGACATATTAAGATAAAGACTTTTCTAATTAGACCAAACAAATTTAAAATTAAAATATTGAATACCATCTAAAAAGACTTGTTGACATAACACGGTGGCATATCTTTCCAATTAGGATTCATCATTCCTCTTTGTCCAAAGGCTACAAAATAACTGAATAAAAGGTGCACAGAGGCAGATTGGGTCGAATGGCATTCTAATTATTTCACAGAGTGGCAGATATCACTTGAGAAATGCTAATTAGCAGGTTACGTTTTAAAGATATTCAGTTGAAATAAAAACTACTCTCACTCACTTATCCATTCCCTTTGTCAATAAGAGCCTATTTATGGACAGATATACATTTCGTAGTGAGCATCTTATGTGTTGATTTAGACCGTCACATAATCAATATCAGAATGAGAATTTTGAGAGTGAGAAGTTCAAGATTTTAATAGATGCTCTTAAGATAAGTGATTTCCTCCATCCCTCTTCTTTCCCTTCTGAAGCAAACAGGATACTGTGCAAGATTTAGGAAAGTAAAACACCATGTAAATATTTCTAGCCAAGCCCTTGATTGCTGATATAATATAAGGCAAGAGAAAAGGCTGCTTAACTTTTCCATGCCTGAGAATGCCCTACAGGCAGATTCTGTGCTTTCTCCCACTTATGTTCAAGCCTACCTTAGAGGGCCACCTAGGTGAAGTAGTAGCTAAGACGGAATATAAGCATCTTCTGTACCATCTATTATTTCTATTTTTCAAAGCAGTTGCCCCACAATGTAACAGTTAATCTTTAGTGCTTGATATTCAGAATCAAATGGAAGTTTGAATATGCACTCCTTTGAAAGCAAAGCATTTGAAATTGCGATATCATGACTTCGTAATACTACAAGCAAAGAAGTTCCGGAGAGAAAAATAATTCTTAAGGAGGCTATATAGCACCTGCAGCCCTCCAGACAAAGTAAACCACAACTCTCATCTTCCTAAACCACCAATTCCATCCACCGATGATGATACAGGTGCTGCCCCACCCCCCAAAAAAAAATTCTAAAGAAGGACCATTCTGTTTTTCCAGAGGTGTTGGAATCTCATCATTCCCAGCCTATAAAAACCTAAATATACAAGACAGTAAGTCTCACTAACTCATATGTACAAAGCAAGGATATAAAATGCATAGGAATTCAACACTTTTTATAGCAATATGGTAAAATACCCTTTTTCTTTGGTTTGCTTTTCCAAGCTTCAAGGAAGCAAGATTCAGTTCTGTGTAAACATGTTTCATCTGCTCCAAGCCGGTCTCTATGAGGTTGGCTATAAAACGGGGGGGAGGGAGGGAGAGAGAGAGAGGAAGCATTCTATTAATCAGTCTGCTCAAAATGTGCAATGATCAAATGCATACTGGGCCAATGAGCCAATTTGAACTTGATAGATTGAAGAACTGATATTGTATAAGCTGAATTATTCATTCGTAAAACTTTGACAAATGTAAATAATAAAAATTGTGGTTACATTCAGATTTACTTCTTTATTTTGATTCTGAAACATAAAATACTTGACCTGGGGATATATTAATTGTTTTGAAAGAATCAAAATACTTTCTTCATTAGCATCTTTCCAGCCAGTATCAATTGTAGACAAAGAAATAAAGTTTATGGACATTTCCCCAAATTAATTAGTCTGTCTGTCTGTCTGTCTATCTCCCTCCCTCCCCTTCTACAACTGGCCAGACCTCTTGAAGACATTATTTCTGTAACGTTTTGTATTTGTCAGGTTTTCCATGATGATCTTACTCCAAATATCAAAAGCATTCTATTGGCATTGTTTCCTGCAGTCAGCATTACCCCATATCTATAAAGAGCTAATACCAGGGTAGCAAAGAAGGACACGTATATGTGGTCGGTTGTTCAGGTGCATAAATCCAAAAGAAGCTGTAATAGGAATCATCAGCTTCTCATCACTAATACTCACTTAAGACACCATCAGTTGAAAATGGGCCATAATGGTGGCAATGAGAATCTGTTCAGTGCACACAGCAAGAACTTACCTGGCAAAACAAGAACCTGCTGTTGACTCTCAGGTTCTTAATTTGCCTGACATTGAACATAACCAGCAAGCCATCATCAACATCACAGGAAACAGACCCAACAATAGCTGTTACAATGGGGTCATTCATTCTCTATAATGACACAATGAATGACACCTGCTTTAAAATCCCGATTTTTTAGGTAACATCTCACCTTCTAGGGCACATTTCTGGGCACTTCTACTAACAGCTAAAAAGGGAAGTAAGGCACTGGCAGCAACTCGTTTTACCACATCTTGAAAAGAGTTTATTTCATAGGTCTGCAAAAAAAAGCAGAATGAGTTAATCAAAGATAAATATAAGATCCTGACATGCATCCTGACATTTCCACATTATGCTTTTGGAAGAATATATTTGAATTCCCTTTAATGATCATCATCTACATATAAATGAAACATTTAGGAGTACACAAAAAATAATAGACATGCAAGTGAAACATAATAATCAACTATTGTTCTGTGGGTGAGGTGGGAATTCTCTAAATTTGATTAAATAAACCAAAAATAAAAACATGGATTGTGTTAAATTCCTGTAACTTAGCACATGGTGTAGAGCAGGAGTGTCGACCTGGTGGCCCGTGGGCTGGATACGTCATGTGCTGGCCACACTCACCCCCAGTTTAGCAAAGGGGGAAATGTCATAATACGTCATGTGATGACAATACGACTCAGTGAATTTGACACCCCTGGTGTAGGGGCTCTACGAGGACAACTCGCCTCAGCCATGACAACTCGCCTCAGCCAACTTGCTGCGGGACAGTTCGCCGTAGAACAAGAGTTACAGTAAAATCAAAAAAATATTGGTATAGAATCATTAAACAAAGGATGATAAAATGAAAAGTGAATGACAAAAATTAAAATAATTGTTTACATTATTTTAAATAATTAAATTGAATTGTTGAATTGTCCTGCAACAAGTTGTCCAAGTCAAGTTGTCCCACAGCAAGATAGCCATGGCAAGTTGGCTGTGGTGAGTTTACCATGGTGAGTTGGCCACAGCAAGCTGGCTGCAGCGTGATGTAGACACTCAAGAAAGATGCACATATTTTTTTTAAGCCACCGTAGCTCTTTGTCATCTTCTTCCTCTTCTTTTTCACATTTAACAGGCAAGGACACTTTTTCATTATCAGAGCAAAATAAATGAGAAAGACTGGCTTTAAGATCAAGATTCATTGAAAATTAAAAACTATTTTTAGCCAGCTCTATTACAATGCAAAATCTTTTTGAGTAAAATATTTCTCTTACGCAGTGATACCTTGATAGACATATATTTTTTCTACAGTTAAAATTACTGGCCCCTAAACTGTTTATATGTTATTATGGTTTACCTACTACTACATTATAGGGAAAAGGAAAGCAGGTTCTTTTTCTCCCTTTATACACTGACAAAGTTTTGATTGAATACTTTTTAGAGACACACTCAATTATTTCCCACACTTAATATTGAACTTTAGAAGTTATTTTGTCTCCTTTATTTTAGGTACCTGCTTCTGATTTCTATTTTGATTTTGCTACTCTAATATTCCCCCCCCCCCCCCCCGGGCAATTGTATGTGTTTTAAAAACTAGCAAGTGAATCCATCTGCTCCAGTAATATTGACATGCCCTTTCCAGGATCCTTCTTTTACACAGCTAAGATTTATTACCAAATTGTTGGTGTGATAAACAACACTTTCATTGCTTCCTCAAAATTTCTTTCCAACCTCTCAGTTCTCCACACATTCTGCAATTGATTTGTTGAAATGTCATCATGAATACATTTCTAAGCAGTTAAAGGGTAACAACATCAAATCTCAATTCTAAGACACGCCAGTTCAAAAGACACATAAGATGAAATGGTGACATTCATTATAATGATACGGTGGGAAAAAATTAAGCTGTATGAAGCTTTTAATTAAAAAACCCCCCACTATTCTAGCAAGAATATACTGTGGCTTAACATTTCGTCTATTATTCCTGTGATTTCTTCTTTTTTCATTCATTTATGACTGTGATCCACCATCTCCCCATTGCACGCTTTTTTATATACAAATTAAAATGTATGGTGCAAACCTTGGCCTTCACATTCTCATTGATTGTCTTCCTTACTATGAAGTAAATTCCTAGGTTAAAATACATTTTCAATATATGACGTTGTTCCAGGCCAGCAGTTAAAATAATTATTTCCAGTATAATAATCAGTTAGAGAGTGCTCATCCAGGATAATTAATACCATTAGACTGCATGTGTGATTAAAAAAAAAAGATTACATTAATAGTAAAATAGAACCTGAGGAAATTATTAGCGGTTGATACCAAGAGAAAGAAAACTTAAGAAGAGGCTTGAGGCCACAGCTAGTTGAGAAATGCAAAATCTTAGGTAAGATTTTCTTATCTTTTTGACCTATATTCTACTCATCTGGTATAAATAATCAATTAAAGAAGTCAGACTGCAAGTACAAACATCAGCAGATAGTATTAGAAACCAAATATAATTGTTTATATAAAGGAAATAACAAATCTCACTAACCATCCTATTAATAGAATTAAGAACAGAAAAGGAGTAGCTAAATCAAGGTGAAGGTTTAGTTGACAGGACATTTGAAACATTTTTTTCCCCTCTACCAGTTCTAGAGCTGCTGGATTTTCGGTTTGGGGTTTGTTGTTGTTGTTGTTGTTGTCCCTGCTCCTTTCCCAGAGTTTTTCCTCTCCTTTCCAGGACCAGTTTGCATCCATCCATCATCCCTAGAAACTGTTTTCTTCCCAAACTCTTGAATGGTTCCTCACTTGCATTTTGCTTATACTGGTAATTCTCAACCTGTGGTCCGCGGACCCTGGGGTGGGGGGGCACGATATCATCACAGGGACTGCACAAAGGCTTGAAGAAATGTTATGATTTAAATTTTGAATTAAGTCTTGAGAGTCTGTGGCCATGATCTGTGGCCACAAAAAATATTTAAAGCAAACGTCCGTGGTGAAACAAAAATTGAGAACCACTGGCTTACATTCCTATAAATTCTACATATAAGTCCTACAATGCCTCTAATACTTTGGGATGTAAATGTCTTAAACAACTCTGAACTTACTGGGCTTCTAATTGTGCCACCCCCATTCTCTTTTTAACAAAATATCTGACAAATAAACACTTCCTTAATTTAATCTCGCTTATCTTGACATGCATTCACAGTGATTAAACCTGGAGGAAAATGTATGTGACTATCACTAGTTTATACATTTACCTGAATGAGTAATTCACAGAGCTTGGTTACAGATGATTGGTTCTTCTTTTCATCAAGAAGGAAAGACACTGTTGGCTGGTAGCAAGTGTCCTCTTTATTGTTGAACTCTCTTTTCCCTTCTTCAGCAAAAAGAAGGGCTAAGAAATATAAGGACGCCGTACACAAACTCGGTTGTCGGGTAGAAAGATGGATACATTCACATAGTGTATCTAAAAGGTCAAAGAGAGTCAACTTTTATACTGCAGCAGTTTCAGAAATATCAAATGATGTGTTAGGATATGAAATGAACCAACAGAAACAACTACCAGGTAAATAGGTAAACAGGATGATTATGTTGACTATACATCAGGATATACCCTACCACCCATATTTTATTTAAAACATTCATTAAGTAAATTTTGAACTATGACAGCTGAAACAAATTCTGTAAAAATGGGTTATTCCAAGTCTGCATGTCTGTTTGGAGAATCGGAAAGAGAAGAAGCATTTCTAAGTTATTTTGGGGAATAAAACCTTTGGTTCTAACAGAAAAAAAAAGTTTAACCTCAGCAGAGGATCCATAATAGTGACAATGAATTATTCAAAAAAATCATTTGATAAGGTGTGCCAATTCAGATGTCTCTCGGAAAATGTCCACAAAATTGCAGGTGCCATCACTACTACTTCTACATGTTAGCCTTCTATTATATGTATGCATATATGTATGTTAATGATTGGCATAAATTGAAGGAAAAAATCCTTGGCTAGCAGGATGGTGCTCACCTATAAACTTATCTCACTGTAAGCTTTTTGTGTCCTATACTCTTTGCATGGCACTATACTCTTTGCATAAGCACTAGGGCTTATTTTGGGGGATGTCTATTGCATGCACAATAATTGGGTTTTATACCAATAATTTAAGGGTAAGAAAGACTCATTAAAGCAAAGGCAGGCAATCTGAGGTCTCAAGTTTGCATACAGCCCGCCAGGTTATTTTTTCAAGTCCAAAAGCCATATTTGATTATTGTACAGCTGCCAGAAATTGGCACCATAATTTCGTGACATTTTGGAATGAAAACGTAGTGTTGTATCCAGGAAGAATAAAGCCATGGCTCTACTTGCTTTTCATCATTATCTCAACCACAAAGTGCTACACGTGGCTCTTGGACATTAAAAGAACCTTCATCTCTGCTATCGTTCAATCCAAGAAACGAAATCTGTGAACGATCTACCGAAATAAGACATTTTCTTTTGGGCTTCAAAATAAGCACTAGGGCTTATTTTGGGGAATGTCTTATTTTTTTCACACAGGCGGCTATATAGCATGTCAAGCAGCCGCTGCTGCCGCCACAAAGGCAGGGACAGGCTGTTAGCTAGGGCTTATATTGGAGTAGGGCTTATGTGAAGCACATGCTTAGAAAATCAGGCTAGGGCTTATTTTTGGGATAGGGTTTATTTACACGGTACCTAAAGAGACAAAACCTTTGAATGATCTACCTAGTCAAACACAAACCCAATTCTTCAGTGCCTCATCTCTGACTGGCATTCTTGAAGCATACTATAATCCATGGTATCACAATTGGTAAAGAGAAGTCAAACAATTTACACTGTTATGCAGAACCAGGTATTACCTATTACGGAAGCCCAATGCTTTGCTAACGCAAGAGATACAAATGGTAGTGCACTATGGCCACATTTTCTGAACAGTGTAGCTAAAAAAACAAGCAGGTCTTCCCATGTTTGATGAACTGCAGATGATAATTCAGGTCCTGCCATGTAAACATAAGGGGGAAAAATAGTAAGCATCAAAGTAAAAGCTCAGCTTAACATGTTCAAGTATAGCTAAAGATGAGAAACTATCCATTCCACAAGAAGGACAAGACTTATGCACCATCCTAGAGGCAGGGAGAGGACAAATATATATATATTCTAAAATTAAATTATGAAGCCACAATTAATAAAATATATGCAAATGAAGTTTGATATAATATGCTTTGAATATTTGCTTTTTATGTCTGTTTTTATATTTATTCAATTTTTTGTGTTTTACATTCATAGACTATGACTGTATTCACAGATTAATATCTTCAAGACATATCTTCAAAGTAAGTAAGCATGTTACTGCATTTCAAAGTTCTTGATAGTTTTGTACAATATATGGTAACAATGGCAAGCAACAGGCATACCTGGGACTTAAAATCGTGCTTTGTTTCCAGAAATTAAATGGCTGTCTCAGTGCTATTCCCACTTAATTAACACAAAGCAAGAAGCACTTGGAAAAATAACTTTGTAAACAAGGGTGAGCAAAGAACAGAAACAACAATTAAAACAGGCTGTTATGACTTTATTGGAAAACTCAAGTCCTTCTGAAAGGGTTCTGAACTTAGAACAATCCATATTTCAGATCGGAATATTTCTATTAGAAATTATTTCTTCCCTGTAGCTGCCATGAAGGACCTAGTGCCATGATTGTGAACCTATGGCACGCGTATGTATTTAGTATGTAAATGGGGTATTTTTAGCACAGGTATTGTTTAATTTGTTTTTAATATGTCTGTATATTTATTGTTTTAGTTTTTCCCTGTGCACCGCTCCGAGTCCCTACGGGGAGAGGGAGCGGTCAACAAATTAAAAATTATTATTATTAAATTATTATTATGTGGAACCATTTCTGAGGGCATGTGAGGAGTTGCCCTGTCAGCTCCAGCGCGCATGCGCGTGCTGGCCAGCTTATTATTGGCCTTGACTTTCAGCCTCTGGAGCATGGGGAGGGCGAAAAACGGACCTACCGGGCCCACCAGAAGTAAAAAATCTGGCTTCCAGAGGGCCTCCGGAAAGGTGGGGGTGGCTGTTTTCACCCTCCCCAGGGTCCTAGAAAGCCTCTGGAGCCTGGACAGGGCAAAAACTGTACCTACCAAGCCCACTGGAAGTTGGAAAACGGTCTCCAAAGAGCCTCTAGGGGAGCGGGGGAGACTGTTTTTGCTCTCCACAGGCTCTAAGAAAGGTGTGCACGTATGCACGGGGCAGTGAGAGTCACATGTGCATGCACAAGGGGCATGGTGCAGGGGGGCATTAAATTATGGGGGTGGGTGCGCACATGTTTTTGGCACCCAAGGTGAAAAAGGTTCGTCATCTCTGTCCTAGTGCAAAAAGCGTTTTCTTCAAAGATTCCTGAAACCTCAGACGTTCCGATTTTTAAAAAATGATTGTTTTCCTGAGGAGACCATGAATTCTGTTTGAGGGCGGGGGGAGACCCATCAGCTTTCCAGGTCATTGTTCCATCCAGCCCTGTGCTGTCTATATGGATCTTTCAGGTAGAAATGTTTCCATTCCTATTTGGAAATAGTGAACCTTCAACAAGTATCTCCTAGTCATGGTGATACTTTGCTTTGCTACCAGACTTTGCTTTGCTTTGCTTCCACTGTAGAAAACAAAATGTTGACATCAACACATACATTTCTTATACAAAATTTTCAAATGTTTACTCCTTACCTATGCTGTCCTTGGAACTAAAAGAAAGAATCATAAAGAACTTTTCCAAAAGAGGCTTCAATAGCTGATCTTGCAGCACAAGATGAGTGTCCACCAACAAACATGACCTCAACAGTTGGGAAAAGGATGAAACAAATTCCAGTAGAAATAAAATCTGCTTAAAAAGAACACAAAATTATTAGATTCTGATATTTGGATAACATTTAAAAAAAAATCTGTATTCTGCCTTTATTATTTTTACATGTGTCAAGGAGGCAAACATATCCAACATACCTCCTTCCTTCTATATCAGTGGTAGTCAACCTGGCCCCTACTGCCCACTAGTGGGCGTTCCAGCTTTCATAATAGACGGTAGGGGTTTTGTCCAATACTGAAGCACTTTCCTTTTTTAAATTTAATTAACTTCTCTACTTTATAAATCACCATTACTGTGGAACCGGTGGGCGGGTAGAAAATTTTACTACTACCAGAGATACAAAAGTGCGCAGTAGGTATAAAAAGGTTGACTACTCCTGTTCTATATCCTTCACAACAACAACACTAGAAAGTGCCCCAAAGGTGTCTTTTCAAGAGGCAACTGAACTTTTTGGTTTTTCTTTTCTTAGAAGACATTTTGCTTTTCATCCAAGAAACTTCTTCAGCTCTGACTATGGGGAGTCAGAGCTGAAGAAGCTTCTTGGATGAAAAGCAAAATGTCTTCCAAGTAAAGAAAAAACAGAAATTCCAGTTATCTCTTGAAAGGGACAAGCATGATCTGGATCATTGAGAATCTCCATACAACCTTACAAGGTGAATTTGACTGAGAGTGACTGACCCAAAATCACCCAACTGGCTTTAAGGTGGGACTAGAACTCAGGGACCTGGTTTCTAGCCTGATGCCTTAACCACTCCTCCAAACATCTTTAAATAATCCTTAAAGCACTATATGCCTGATCTTGTACCTTTAAAAATTAGGCCTCTAATCCAGAATATATTTGAAATTGATATCCACTAAAACTGCTTATTTACAAACTTTCATGCTGTCCTACCACAAGACTTTGGTAACGTACATATCAACATGTAAACTCTGACACAAGGAGATATTTTCTATTAATTTTCTGTCTCTCTTTATACACACAGATATTTGTGTGTGTATGTGAGTTACGGAACTTCATTTGCTGAGCACTCACATTAAAGGTTCTGTAAAAAGAAAGTTTGGAAAGTTTTGTAGTATTTTGAATTGAAGTTAACTAGAAATGCTGTTAAACCAACAAACAATTAAATAGAAGATAGCATCAGAGCCTGGCATTACTACCTCATTAAAATGTTTGCTTGTTTAGTAAGGAATTATGTAAATTGAAAATATTTAGCATGCATAAAATTTTCATAATTATCATTAATCACTGAGAACAAAAAGATACATTTGTTCTATTTTTCAATAGAAAAATCCCTTCCAATTAGAAAGCCAGAGCATTTTTTCCCATATCATGTATTTAAAAACTGTACAGAAATCATGTATTAAAGCTGATTCTCTAATTCTGGCCCTAATTTTTTGGTGCAAGCTGAATCTTTGTACTAGACATCTAAAACATAATTAATTTCTTTTATTATCCCTCCCTCTTTTTCATTCTTTAATCAACAAATCAGAGAATCCAAACTAGCATACAATATGAACATCTCGTAGATACATCGAGATGTATGCCGAAAGCAATCAATATCTTCAAACTGGCTACCCTATGAATATGGATGCATATGGCTAAGGAATCATAATCTCCTGATGCTAACATGCAATTCTCCTTGCTTTCCTAGGAGACACTGTGAATATATCATCTGCAAGATCATCTGCAAGCTTCTTGACCCACTCTTCCACATTCCTCCCCCTTTATTTATCTTTTCTTCCATTCAGTCATGTCTGACTCTTGGAAGCTGCTGGACAAGTTTTCTTAGCAAGGGTATCAAGGTTCCAAGTAACAACCCTAATGAAGGCTACCCTACCCTACCGAGGCTTGAGTTTCCTCAAAGTTCCATTTTATTAGAGATGTCATATTGGCACATCTGGGAAAACACGAATCTGAAAGTTTCCAGGTTTTCCCCACCCAAAAGAAAGTTCAAGTCCCTGTCCACCAGCTACATGCCCATCATATGATCCAATCAGGTACCATCCAAACTGGAGATGCCTCCCAATTACATGATTGCAGCTGCAGGGCAAGATGTCCTTGACTCTCTGAGAAAAGAATGTTATTTTGACTATAGTATCACCCATAGTATATATAATCTCGCCTCCCATTTTCCCATAGTAGAAAATGTGGCAGGACTGGAGGCCCAATGTAAAAGATGGCTTCCAGGTCTGACAAAGGGTTTCCGAAGAAGCTTGCACTGCCTCCTTTCTAGAATTGAGAAAATGTGGCTGGCCCAAAATAACCCAGTCAGCTTTGTGTCCAAGGTGGAACTAGAATACATGATCTCCCAGTTTCTAGCTTGATCCCTTACACATTACCCCAAACTGGCTCTCTAATTCTGGCTCCGAATTACTACAATTAATCATGCACTGACAGTCAGGAGGAGAATGCAAGCAAGATATATTAGTGGGCAGATTGGGCAACATGGCAGCCATACATTACACAACACTCATCTGTGCACAAAAGAGTATCAAAGTAAAAAGTAGAATAAATTATTTAACATATTTTATATAGTCAAGTCCAGGGGTATCAAACTGGTGGCCTACAGGCCAGATGCGTCATGCCCACCCCAGCTCTGCAAAGGCAAAAAATGTCACAATACGTCTGGATACGTCACGTGACGTGATCAAGTTTGACATCTATGCTCAAGACAGTATATGACAGTAGAAAGTTAGCAGAAAAAATATCGAAAAAGGCAAACATCTGTTGGATTTCAGAATTGTCATGTGGCTTTAGCCATTTAAAATGATTCTTTATACCTGTGCTCGCAAAATTGTGTCTTACTGCCTGGAAAAGTTATCAGACCTTGTTCTGCTTGCCTGGGAGGGGTACCTGAATGCAGATATTCTGCCTCACTTTGTTCAGCAACTGAGGAAGTGGAAGAGGGAGAAGTGATCTGATTGCCATGGAAATTGGAACATTTTTCACCTGATGCCTGCCCTCCTGAGCATAAAGCTGCACCACTTGTAAAGACCATTAAAAAGAGAGGTTTTTGCCTCGGGGGGTGGGAGTGAAGAAATTATTTCAGTATTTTTATGGCATAACTGTTGCTTGCATGTCAGGTATCCAAAGTTTTGCAAGTGGGCACACTTTGAACCAGATTTAATAGAGACCTAGGGAAAAGGACACATCTTCTTTCTGAAAAGAAAACGCTAAAGCTCATTGAGCATATTATTGATCTTGCTCACACTTTATCTTCCTTTCCATTCACAAGAAGGTTCACATGGGGAAGGGAGATCAAAGGAGCTTTGATGTCACTTCTCTGTATTCAGTTGCACAACGTAATTCAGTTACCTGAGTTTTACAACTACACAGCAATCAACTAAGGCACTGCAGGTCCTGAATAATTGATGGAGCGAGATGTTACGGCACACAGTTCCCTAAGCACGCAAGCATTTTCTTTCCTGCAGTTTGCTATTCACCCTCCCATTCTTAGTTCTCAGCTACAGCAAAAAACCAAAACCCAAAAAAACCCCCATGAAATTATTTTTTGCCTTCTTCGTAGTTGTAAGCACCTTGGGCAAATTTAATTTAAGTTTAGTAAGTCATTAATGCTAATAAAAATTAACTATTTATTGTTTTAAAGCACTATCTTTCGTAAAACAGATGTAGCACCTAAACATACCATTTTAAAACGCCAATTTTGTTCCGCAAGATTCCAAGGAATAAGATGCTGTGGCTTGTATTGCTTAAATGACAGCAGCTTCCAATAGCAAGGATTTTATTTATTCAAGGGAGTTTTACTCCACTCGAACCAAACTTTATCCCTGCCCGGTTTATAGAAAGAAGGAAACCAGCACACTGAAGTACCTTAAAGTTCAGATAAATAACCTGATGGAATGACTTCAGGCTAGAAATCAAGAGAGACATGTTCTCATCCAATCGGAAGTGATCTATCTCTTGCACCATGCTGTTTGCCATGGTCTACTTCAACTCTAATTCTAAAATATCCTGTTGGTGAACGTGAAGGGAAGAATACTCTGAACGAATATTTCTGAGAAATGACATTTGTTTTCTGAACTGACACCAAGCTTAACTATGGCGGAGATCAGTCTAGGATAGTAAAATATAGGTCTGACTGGGAATAGGGTTAAAGGGAAGGGAAAAGGATGGGAGATAGTTTGGTTCAGAGCAGTGGAGAATTTAAGGAGTTGTAGTCCATATATCTTGAAGCCCAGCTTGAAAAAAGATGATTTAGAGCAGGGGTACTTAGATCTAGCCTGCGGGGCAGCCCTGGAAATGGTGAAGGACCGGCCCTCGGTGCCTCTGCCAGCAAAAACAGAGCTCAGGAGGGCTGCAGGCAGTCCTCCCGAGCTCCATTTTCACTGGTAGGGGGTTGCAGGAGGCCATTGGAGCCAAAAACAGAGCTCCGGAGCCCGTTTTCTCTGGCTGAGCACTTGGACCACCACAGGAACCCCGGACACAAGTGATATTGAGCTGGCCACTCCCACCCCCAGCCCCCCAAGGTCAAACACAACCCTGATGCGGCCCTCAATGAAATCGAGTTTGACACCCCTGGTTTAGAGCAGGGGTCTCCAACCTTTGCAACTTGAAGTCTGAAGGACTGGAGAATTCTGGGAGCTGAAGTCCTTCAGACTTCAAGTTGCAAAGGTTGGAGACCCCTGGTTTAGAGGACATGCATATTGATAGGAAAGGGACAAAAGTGTTGTCATTAACAACATGTCCTTTTTTCTAAACTTTACCATGCCACATATATCAAAAAGTAGAGTAGTCCCTGCCCACAGAGTCAAAACTGAATGGATATTACAGAAAGGGCAAGGAAAAGAACTCAGGTAAAAGAGAAAACAGACGCTTGACCAAGTAGTATCTTTATATCTGATAGATGGACCAGACTCTATTTTTGTCTCTGTGTGGGACATTTTTCCCCAGGAGGCAAAGTCATTGAGCTCAATATTCTTATATTCTGGATTCTGCTAACTTTAACAGCTCTGGAACAGCTGTATGAGCTACAGCATTTTTTAATAGGAAAAGAAAACTTGTTACGGTTGTCGAAAGCCACCTTGTCTGGATTGTGGTGAAGCAGAAGTATGCTGAAAGAGGCAGGTAAAAGGAAAAAAAACATTTATTCCTCTGAGGAAACATTTTTCTCATTACTCTTACTTTTCTCCTCCACAATTATGCGTCTTTCCACGTGCAGAGACACATTCAAGGTACAAGCAAGTAGTTAAACTTTATTTCTATAGTAAGTAATATTCTATAGCCTAAATTCTCATCAACTGAAGAGAACCACAGCTCTCCCTTAGGAGACATTATGCTCAGCTTTCAGAATAAACACCAATAAAGTCTGGGTAACCTGACATCTTTATTAAAATGAACAACAGAGTGTCAATTAATTAAATTCAAAAACAGAGATTAAACCATCAGACAAATTTAGCTGTTCAATAGAAAGGAACAGGAACCAAGCACCCACAACCAACCTGCATTTTAGAATATTCCTTATGAGATGGCCAAGGTGGAGGAGCTTTCATTTCAAAGATGTATCTCTCCAGCAAGGCAGAATTTACAAGACTAACAAAGACAAAGACAAATACATTAAGATAAATAAATATGAACTGCAGCACAGATCGTAAAAAATGGTCTTGGTTACTCACACCGTGGCCTGCATTAATAAGAGACAAGTTGTTGTTTTGTATGAACATGAGTGCACCTTTTCCACTATAAAGGGGAAATCACCAGCATACATTTATTTATAAACCAACAGGATTTTGCCCCAGTCAATAAAAGGGTACATATAACAAGGGCATTAAAATATAGAACAACAAAATAAAAGGAAATAATAATAAACCCAGACAGCAGACACCTATGCTGGCTGGGGAACTCTGGGAGTTGAAGTCCATCAGTCTTAAAAGAACCGACTTTGCAGACCCCTGGTCTAGGACATGATAATACCAAACCATTACTTTCAGGGAATGTTAAAGACAAAATTAATAGAGGGCTGATACTGTAGGACTTTAAAAAAAAAACACACAGAAACATGCAGGGGAAAGAATGAAAAAAACTTCCTCCCACCCCAACCCAACAATCTGGGCTCTAAATATTCTATTACATTTGACATTGGACCATCTATAAGGTTAGGATTAGGGTAGTTAAGAGTTTTTTTATTTAAGTTGGACACAAAGTTTTAGTCTTTAGTCCTCATTAGAGGATACGGATTCTAGAACTGATTCCAGAATGTCAAACCAAGACTATTAACAATGAAAGAAAAAGTAATGGATTCATTTTTAAATGAATAAGTAAGTAGTTCATTTTTAGTTTCATGTTATGTGAGGTTAGGCTACTGAAATTAACAGTGGGAAGTAGCCTCCTTGGAAACAAACTGTAAACTATTATAGACAAAGTCTGGTTTACAAAAATAGCAAAGCTATTTGCATCAAGATACCTAGTCACCTTATGACTGTGATTGACAGAGATAAGTTTAGAACTTCCAAACTCGTTCTTTTAACAAAACTAATTTAAAATCAATGGCTCTTTTATTTAGGTTAACACATTATTGATGTTGATTTAATACATGTATGATGACTTTTATTAATGTTAATATATTTTATTTTATTTTCATCTTACTTTCATAGACATTGGATAATAAAACTAAAAACATGTCTCAAGTAGATTTAATATACAAATGTATTTCACTGTGCATTTTAAACATTTCCTCAGTGTAAAAGTTTAGAAAATATAGTACACTATTTAGGGATGATGCAAATTTAGTGCATATGACTGAGTTAGAAGACTATATTTTACTTTTTGTATACAGGTCTTAAGAAGCCAGAAATAAGATGAAAATGATGTGCTTTTAGTTAGCTTCAACTAAAACAATAGTTACTTTTTATTTTGACCAACTCTTAATTCAACAAATATGGAATTGTTAAAAGCTGTCAAACGTCATGCCATGTAGACAGTAAATCTACACACACACACACACACCCTGCCCCAAAGTATCAGTTTTGCAAAAGCTTCACTCAAGTTATCATGGCTTAGAGGAGTTTCATGACTGCAAGCAAGACGTCATATAGAGAAAGCTGTTTAGGCAGCATGTAAGTTTAATAAATAGTATTTATTTATTTAATACAAAATATATTTATCCCCAGACATCTCTCAATCTCTCTCTCTCTCTCTCTCTCTCTCTCTCTGTTTTAAATCCTTAAGCTTTTTTCTCTTGGGCTTTCAACTCAATGGATTTTGTTTTTTCTCCAGACCAGATTAAGAGGCCTCCAATATATATACAACAGTTATTTCTGTCCTGAACATACACTGGCACCAAACCCATCATTTTCAGCCCTTTGAGATGTTCTAGATTTGCTCCATTTTCAGAATGGCTAGAAGGAAGGGACTCTTCTAGTTTGTTACTTTTGAATTCTTAGAACACTCAACAGTTTATCAATATATGTAACAAAGCTTGGGATATCATTTGTCACAGTCTATTTGCAAGCTCTCTTGTTATTGATCTCTTACCTACTGAGAGCAGTTAGTGTCTGTGCTCTCCGAAGAGCAATTGTCGTCTCTATTGGAGTAACAACAAGCAGGTTGTCCAACACGCCACACACAGCTGAAAGGAGAGGAGGCGTGACTACCATACACTGATTAGGTCTAATGACAGACTCTGGGAAAACATGTGGACTTGAAGATGCTGTTGTGGTTGTGTCACTCTGACCTAGAACATAACATTCAAAAGAAATAAGCTCCATGAAATGTAAAATGTATTCCTCACTTTGACACGAATCACAGAGAATCAATCAATTCTATTAGCTACATGAAACTTCAAAACAACTCTTGTGCCGATTGTTTCCATAAAAACCCAACCCGCACCTTGCTGTTTCTTAAACTGAACATGCTTCCGTTCGGATAAATAGAACAATACGCAACAGTCCAATAAGAATAATCAGACTAGGACAATATAGGCCCAAAGAGAGTTTTGTCAATTTGGAATATTTAAAATGGCAAAATATACTGTATTTCAAAACAGAGCTGCTGATATCTAAAAGGTGTGCAGAGCTATTTTTTCTGCTTTTCCACCCTATGCCTTGATCACCTGAGAGTTTCAGAAATAAGCTACCAGGTGATGGCTGCTGTTTGGACAATCCTGTTGTGTGGCCCGCCAGCAACCAGCAGAGCTGGCAGCAAATTCGGACAGTAAGGAGGTTGGGGAGGAAGATGGGCCAGTCCTGGAGTCTGGCTCTGATGGGGGCTCTGTGTCGAGGCAGAGAGGGGGTCAGAGCCATATGCCAGTTATCAACTGCTTTCAGAGTCAGACATCAGTGAGGCAGATGAACAGATGGAGCCTGTGCCCAGTGTGCACATGCACAGAGTTGCCAGATGAAGGGAACAGCTGAAGAAGAGGGATTGACTTGGGAGTGGATGATGAATGGCCCCTCCCAGAAGAAATAAAAGAGGATCGAAAGGGGAGTGGAGTTTGCAGGAGACATTTAGTTTGCTTAATTGGTTCGTGACTCTCCAAGACTCCTTGCCAAGTTTTGCAGATATTGGCCTGGCAGCTCTCCAAGCCAGGTAAGTTCTGTGACTGTAAATCCTCCCTTGAAAGATTTTGCTGGATACGAATGGGAAGGATTTACAGTAAATTAATAAAAGGGGTTTTTGTTGGGACAAGGAGTTTGCTTCAAGCTCGTGGGAAACCTAGGTGAGAGCAAATCCATTCCAAAATTTCTAGTATGCACTGTGTACGTAGCATGACTAAGAAATGAAGTTGTTTAATATTGTTCTCAAGAGTATCCAACCTTGAGTTACAAGTCGGTTCAATGATGCATCGTGAATAAGACTAACAGCTGGCGAAGAGGGTGCTTCTACATCCACAGCACATCCCGGTGACGGTGATGCTGAAATTATCTAAAAAGAACCAAGATGACCACTTTATTTAATATGCATTTTTGTTGCTGAGGTACCCCCATTTTTTCACCCAAATGGTGCTCACAGTGCCTAGCAGCAATACTAAATGCTAAAATTGGGACTATTGTCAAATACATTCAGACTACTGTAAAGGAATTCAAACCACGGAGTAAACAAAGAAAGAAAATTGCATGGGATTCAGTCAAGTAAATCATCGCAACAAAATTTCTGTAGCCAAATATTGTTTTTACTGGTAGGGAAAAAAGCAAGGCAGGAAAGAGTCTTGCCTCTCATAGTGATGTGTTTGAAAGTCTGGGAACAGATATTGAGGGGGGGGGAAATCCTGCCATTCCCTTCTCCACTGCCACCTTCCTGTTCCCATCAAATACATTTGATACATTTGGCATGCTAAGCAGGCAAAGGGGAAGGTATTTTCTGAAGACCATTCCAGGAAATATGATGCTTCAAATATTGTGTGTGAGGTGCGTGAGCAGTGTGTTATGTGAACCACACATGCCTTTGGGTCAGGTTGATTCCTGGTGAATGCCCTGCAGTTTTCTTGGCAAGATTTTTTTTAGAAGTGATTTGCTACTGTGTCCTCCTTCCTAGGTCTGAAAAAAACATACTTGCTTCAATTCACCTTGTTGACTTCATGCCTAAGGCAGGACTAGAATTAATGGTCTCCTAGTACTTTAAACGCTATACCAAACTGACTCTTTCAAATAGTCTACAGGCCTCTATATGTCATAATCATATTGAACTGAATTTAGAAACAGATAGCGACTATACACAAAACATGGTGTTGGGTCATGTAATCTTGGTAGAATTGACCTATAAAAACTTTATCTAACACATGGGAGATTGAGACTCATATCCGGGGTTATCATGGAGGCCAAACTCAACCAGTTCTATTGACATTTAAACTGAGTCTCCTTCATAGAACTAGGGAGAAGGATTTGTAATAAAACCTCTACTTTAAGCATGACTGTATTTCTAGAGCCTTACAGAGTGAATGGGAATTCCTTTATAACACAATGCAACCCAAATGCCCCCTCCTCTTTGCTAAGTGTGCAACAAGGAACAAGAGAGTCATTTAAGGCACTTTCAATTTAATTAATAACTTGTGCCCATTAAGCACTATGCCATTTAAAGCATTTCCTTTCCCATTTTGTTACACATGGGAAATAAGAGGTTTTCATTTCTATTATCTGAGCAGGCTATGGAGGGCCCAGAAGCATACTATAAATAACAAAAGATGCTACAGCTTTTTGCTTTGCTTTTCAGCACACGAACTTCTCAGTGATGATGACACTGATGAAATTAAAGAATCCAGCACAGAGCTAGTCAAACACAAAGATTTGTGTGCACCCTGGTGGTCATAGGCATATTATTGTTCCAGAGAACATGGCAAGGTTACTACAGAAAACCCAACTGTCAGGCTTCACCCTACCACTTAGGAGAGTTCACAAGAATACCGAATAATTAAAATGCATTGAAAAAGGTTAAAAGCCACAGGCAAAGAATTTTCATTCACCTTTGTGATTCAAGTACGCTCACTAGCTAGTGACATAGTTGGTGAAAAATAATATGATAGAAGATTTAATCATTGCCAAATGGAAACCAGTCCATTCAGGAGAAGGCCCATGTTTTTTCAATCCCAAGGTCCAGGAGCAAAGTAAATCCCAAGACAGTTTGAATATTGTTTTGGTTTGCTTTTGAAAGAAATGAAATGGGAATAAACTAATTGTTACTGGTCACCTTAAGACTACAGACTTACTTAATATAAAATAATTACCTACATGAGTTTATTTTCTTGGGAAAAGAAAAAACTTGGTTTTCCCTACCATCAATAGCTAATGTTAATTTGTCTAACATCAGATATAGAAACATTTCTAGAAATTATTAATAGAAACAGTTTTCATAACAGAAAATATTGTGGCGTGCAGTAACATAGTTTTAGACAAAGCTCCATTTTTGGAAATGAAAGTATTTTTTTTACTTTTCCTAACAAAAATGACCGAATGCCTTCCACACTGAAAACATCCACAGGCATTTGTTACATTTCTTGTTGGAAGATGAAAGGTTCTGAATGTGAGTAAAAGAGGAATCAAAGTACAGAAAAAATATTAAACTGTAATAAGTAACTTACCCAAGTATCAGTTGTTGACTGAGTACTTGGAGATTGGCTCCCACCATTCTGGACTCCCCAAGCAGAAAGAGAATCTTCAAAGTCTGGAAAAGGGACACACAAAAATTCCATGCTTATAAAAGTTTACTCTTTTCACCAATAAAGGAGCCATATTTTCTCCATAATTTCAAAAGCAAGAGTAAATCTGGGCATAGGTTTACTCTTCCCTGTAGATCAGGGGTGGGTAGCTATGGTCCTTTTATGACTTGTGGACTTCAACTCCCAGAATCTCTGAGCCACCATGGCTGCTCAGGAATTCTGAGAGTTGAAGTTAGTTCACAAGTCATAAAGGGACCATAGTTACTCACTATCTGTGGTAGATAGTGAGCTGTGGTGTCCATGATATCAAAGAACAACTTAGTCATCCCTAAACCTCATCCAGGCAACCACAGTTTGTGGTTTGGTTGATAACACCAAGAAACACACAACTGACCTAACTAGGCCTCCCTACCTAATTATTTTTAACCTTTAAAGAGCCCCTTTCATTATCCAGTAAGCAAAAGTCAACAGTGTGTGAAATGCTTAGAAAGGTGTTTTTTTTTATAAATATAGAAATTTTTTCAATGGTTTTTTCAATAGTTTGCATATTCTGCGCTTTGAATTGTGAAGCTGAAGTGTGGGGCATGGTAATTAATCTTCACTAATAAGCATTTTATGCCATAAAATTGATGACAAACTGTTGTGTATATTCTTACGCTCTGAGATATTGATTTACCCAACAGTGAACAGACTTAAGGTGAAGGTACACTTGATTTAGCAGGATGGAGAAGAGGGGAAATGCTGATTGCAAAGAACGTAGCCACAACAGGTTCCCTATCATTTTATACAAGAGACAGCAATAAGCCACCAACTGTTTACTTCGTGTATCCAACCTAATTGTCTGCCAAACAAATCTCCATGACGCACTGAGAATTGATAGTTTCCACTATGTTCCCTTCAAAGAATACATATGAAGTGGCCCTTGCGCACTATGGAGTGCTGCCAACAATTCTCATGAAATGAAAAAGTATTTCATAAACCCAGTATGGAATTTCTCACAGGACATCATTAACACAGTCACAAAGAGAAATAAACTGCCACTCTATTTCTTATAGGCAGTGTCTTGCCGTTTTTTCAGTCTCTTCCTTTCTTTACATTACAGATGTATTCTCCTTAAGGTTTTAATTAATATATACATTTTAGAAATTCCCCAGTCAATTATTCTTTCTTATAATGAGAAAGAATAACCTTTACTAAAAATAAACCCTTCCTTTTCTACCTCCAATACATTTTTTAATTTAACTGCACCCCAAACACTGAACTAGATTAAGAAGCAAAGTTTTGTTTACTTTAGAAATGCCCAAGTTTTGCCATGTTACATATTCATAGAGGACAATATTTTCAATTGTCACATAATTAAAACTGCGATCATGAGGAGAAATTATTGAGAACATGGGAAAGAGCAGCGCAATTCACACTACGTGAATTCTTGGAAATATCACTTACCATTCATGCCATTCTTTGTGGATACCAGCTGATCTCCCAAGGAAAAATCCACATCAAATGTATACCGACCCAGGTAGCATAGCTTCACCATCTCATTCAAATGCTCATAGAAGTGGCAATGATAGAGTAACGCCTGCAGGGCAGGTTTTCCAGACAGAGATAGACCAGTTGCTTCATCATGTACGCAAGGCCCCTGGAAGGGAGGGAGAGAGGAAAGGGAAATGTTATCCTCCTTACATTATAGCTTTTTATCCTGTGTTTCAAAGATAGGGTACCAAAAATGAAATTTCCTCCTCCCCTCCTTTTTTTTCAGTTTTGAGGATTGTGTTTACAGGCAGTCCTTGCATAGTGACTACAACTGGGATTGGGACCATTATTGCTAAGCAACAAAGACACTAAGCAAAACATCCCATGACTGGATCTGACTTACATCACTTCCCATTTGATCATTACACGAGTCACCATAGATCATTAAACGAAAGCTCACATGGCTTGTGATTTTACTGCCAGCTTCTCCGCTGACTTTGTTTGTCAGAGGCCAGCTGTGAAACATGCAAATGGAAATTACGCGGTCATGGCAGATTATGACAGTTGTAAATGTGGTTGTAAAGTTACTTTTTTCAGTGCCGTTGTAACTTTGAATGATCGCTAAACAGTTGCTTAAGTAAAAGTCTACCTGTACTTTGTAACTGTACTTCTTAAGTAGAAAACTGCCTCTGATTGTTAATAATCTGATGTCAAATTAGGCAACTCTCACATTTTTCTTCTCACAGCAAATAATCAGCAAGAATCCATAAATTGTAAATCCATGAAAATGCAGGTAAACTGCAATTTATAGCTTATTGGGGGGGCGGGGGGAGGGGGAAGGAAGGGAAATTTCCTCGTGGATCTTCATTTTTTTGAAAACTAACTTCCAAGCTCTTAATTATGATACAATTGCAATCGCAGAATTCAAACAAACATTAATATCTGTTATAATCTGGAGGACTTAATTAACAATTTAAACATTATTTTTGGTTCTCCTTACTCTTTTCTTCCCTACACTCTATTTTTCTTCACAAAATATTTATAACTTAATTTTAACAGGCCTTACCAGTGGTGGGTTTCAAATTTTTTAGAACCTACTCTGTAGGTGTGGCCTATTTTGTGGGCGTGGCTTGGCAGTCATGTGACAGGGTGGGAGTGGCCACCTTTTAAAATGTGGTGAAACTCATTTAACAACGCTCTTGCTTAGCAACCAAAATTTTGGACTCAATTGTGATGATAAATTCTTTCTTTCTTTCCTTTCTTCCTTTCCTTTCCTTTCCTTTCCTTCCTATTGGGTCACTGGCAACGGCGGGCCAGATTTACTTCCAGGTATGCTGGTGAAACCCCCTCTCACCGGTTCTCTAAATTTCACCAACCGGCTCTCGCGAGTAGGTGCGAGCCTGCAGAAACCCACCACTGGGCCTTACCCTCCAAAAAGGATTGGTGAATTCAGTGGCCACAACTGATTATTAAAACTTTTCAAGATGTTGAAAAAAATGCATTTACAAACACCTATTTATGGAAGTCCTTTGTTTTCCCCCTCCCAATCTTTACTAATACAAAATGTTTGTCACTACTTTTTGTTTCAAATGAGCCCCTAGGAAAGAATTTGCTTAATTATCTGGGCATGTGTGCTTTAATTCTACCATAGAAAATGGGAATGCAAGTGCTGACTATCCAAGCAAGATGTACTGACCAAATCAAGCATGACAGCTTTGCAGATGCTAGGAATGATCATCACATTGAGTCATTTTTTTAAAATACTTGACTCAACTGAGTCCAATTTTAGATTTTTATGCCTAGTAGTTTACAGTCTCAAAGGTATATTAAAACCACTGGAGTCATAATCATGTGTGTGAAATGATACCAAGCACCTTGAAACTATATAACATTTGTGATCCACTGAACTGGAACTAAATATGGTGATTACTGACTTCAAAAATACTGTTTGTAAGAGAAGAAAATACTAACCCACCAAATAATCACCCTTGTAAATTAATTGTTCTGATAATAACACAATGAATCTTAATCTTATGCACTACTTGGTCTACTCTTCTTTATAATAATATTTTATTTTTGCAGTGTTCACCACATGTTGTTCTTTATAGTACTTCAAACATTAAAATAAGATATATAATTTAAATAATCATTGCAATTCTTAGGCCAATTCTCAATCATGGATTACTTGCATGTAATATATGTCTTGCTTCCCCAAACCACCATATATTCTCCCACTGTGGTCTCCTTGCATGATTCAGAGAAACTGTGAAATGGGTGCACTCATTTCATGATTGAAAAATTGTATTATATGTAGTTCTGAATGATGTGGGATGAAAACAATTGACTCCCTATTTGAAAAGTTGCAACTGTGACCTTTACAGAATGTGGTGCATGCTTTGAAAAGTGATGATACCTTGAGAGGAATTGTTTAGCGTCAGAGTCAAAAAAAATGCTTAACTAATTGGCTTTTTGCAAAATCATCTTACACTACTTGATCAATAGAATTTGTTTAAAAACTCAGAAATTCCATCAAACATATTTCCAGGTGAATAGTACATTAATAGTTAGTTATTTCCCATTTGAAATAGCAAATTTGACTGCTAGGCGAATGCTTCTTAATTGCAATTGAAGACTTCAGCAATTTTGGGATTGACTGTGTATGTTGTCAGGTATTAGTACAAAATAAAATGATTACAGTATCCTAGAATTCTATAAAGTTTCTTACATTACAGACTAGCTTAAAAATGAGTCAGATATCAGAAATTTGGGTAAGAACCTCAGGTTGGTTGCTTCAGGATAGTCAAATAACATTCAATTTTTCTTTTAATCTTTTAAAAGGTTTGGCTGGGGTTCATTTTTCCAGTTCTCTTACCCTCATTTGTGAAAACCCCAATGTGATATCAGTTGTAACTCTAACATGTTTAAAATTTGCCCACCCCTGACCTAATGTTTAAAGTTTGCCCACCCCTGACCTATATGTTTAATATAGGTCAGGGGTGGGCAAACTTTGCAACTTTAAATCTGAAGGACTTCAGCTCCCAGAATTCTCCAGCTGGCTGGAGAATTCTGGGAGCTGAAGTCCTTCAGACTTAAAGTTGCAAAGTTTGCCCACCCCTGATATAGGTTGTCAAAGTTGCATCTGTTTTAAGTGCCAATAGTATCTTTAGCAATAGCAATAGCACTTAAACTTATATACCACTTCACGGTGCTTTACAGCCCTCTCTAAGCGGTTTACAGAATCAGCATATTGCCCCCAACAATCTGGGTCCTCATTTTACCCACCTCAGAAGGCTGGAAGGCTGAATCAACCTTGAGCCGGTGAGAATCAAAGTGTCAAACTGCTGACAGCCGGCAGTCAACAGAAGTAACCTGCAGTACTGCATTCTAACCACTGTGCCAATACGGCTCTTTACACTAGCACTGTAGTAGCACCCAAAATTATATTAATCTTTACACCACTTTCTCAGTGGCCTCTAAAATTGTGTAAATCCCAATATAGAACTGGCAGACAACACTGACATCTTTCATTCAATAAATGGAAATCTGTTGTGAAGACTCTTGCCGAATTCATTCTTATGCTATCAGTCATAAAGTCTAGACTATCAATATATCCCTTAGGTTGTAAATAGCCATCACAAATTTTAGATTTGATTTTCATTTCTTTAGTCAGCATCTGGAGAATGATAACCCCAGAGTCAGTATGTTGCTGTTACACTGGTTTTGCATGTTTTCCAATTGTGGGAGGCTTATTTTGTATCATGTAAGTAGAGTCTTACGTTTTTTTTCAGTCCATCTTCAATTTGCTTTGGCCATAATTTTGTTGGTGCTGTTCACTGAAACTTCCCCTGTGTGGATTTCTTTTTCCACTGTGGTCTGTAAAGGTGATGTTCTTCCATTCTGCGTAGATGCCCAAACCATCTTAAACTGCATGTTTGCCTTTCAACCTCTCTTGTAGGTTATTTACTGAATCTCATTCTTACAGTATCTTCAGACAGTTGTGGAGGGAGATTCCAGAGGATGTTATTGGTGTCACATTAGGAAACCATCAAGCTTGTTCAGGCCTGCATTTAACCATGCCCATGTCTCAAATCTGTAAGATTTGAGCAAGATCAGCAGGACCATACCTGCAAGATCTGCATCTCAGTTTTCAGTGAAATGAGCCACCACATTAATAATTTAAAGAAAAGCAGTGGCTCTGCCAATTTTGATGTGTACGTCTCCTTTTATTGCTGATTTCTATTCTTCCACTAGTGACTCAAGAAACTTGAACTAATTACTAACCCAATCCATTTTGACTCTGTTGGATACAGACAGTCTGCTGATGCAATAGGTAGTTCTCTAAAAATATATGTATACATATATACAGTACATGTACATTCTCTCTCTCTCTCTCTCTCTCTCTCTCTCTCTCTCTCTGTGAATCATAACCACAATTCCCCAAAAATACAACCTACCCCAAAGTAAGTCCTAGGATGATTTTAACCCATGTGCCCAATATAGGTCCTACACCCAAAATAAGCCCTAATTAAGACCCCAACCACTCCAGGGTATAAGGGTAGTTGCAGCCAAGCCTCGCACACCCCTACACCTGCCTTGGCAGCCCATTTCTTCTGCAGCCGGCAAGGCTTTCCTGAAGGCCTCTGTAGCCAATAACAGAGCTCTGGAACAAACTGGAGCTCTGTTATCGGCTGCAGAGTCCTTCTGGAAAGCATTGCCAACCACAAATGTTCCTAAAGGCCTCTGACAGCAAAGAGGAAGCTGGGGGTGATGTGCGCAAATTAGGTGAGTTAGGGAACAACATCCCACCCCTACCCCCCCAAAAATAAGATCTAGTGCCTTTTTTGGTGGCAAAAAATAAAAGAGGGTCTTATTTTTGGGAAAACTCGGTGTGGGTGGATATATATGTATGCATATATGTATATATGTACGTATAAAAACACACATAATGTGTGTGTGTGTGTGTGTGTGTGTGTGTATGTATGTATGTATGTATGTATATACAAGATCTATTTAGTATAGTATAGATAGATCTAGTATAGATCTATTTCGAGCTTTTTAGCTCTCATCAACTAGCCATACCCTTACTGGGATTTGAACCGGGGCTATGTTACATGCTAGACATAGCCCCGGTTCAAATCCCAGTAAGGGTATGGCTAGCTGATGAGAGCTAAAAAGCTCGAAATAGATCTATACTAGTCTCCCTGATTTATTTATTGATCAGCTCAAAAACCTAACACTCATATATAAAAAAATTACACAACGGAACTCATGGCTTTCTGTCTAGATGGTCTCTGGTGATGAGCCGAAAGGCAGCAAAGGAAACAGTATGCTTCCTCCCTTAATTGGGGCCCAACAGGGTGTTGTGGAACAAGTATATATATATATATATATATATATATATATATATATATATATATATATATATATATATATATATATATATATATATATATATATATATATATATATATATATAGAGAGAGAGAGAGAGAGAGAGAGAGAGAGAGAGAGAGAGAGAGAGAGAGAGAGAGAGAGAGAGAGAGAGAGAGAGAGAGAGAGAGAGATGAAAGCTTGAAGATGGCAAGTGAGATCTTATATATTATACATATATGTTACGTTTTTGAGCTGATTAAGCTGATCAATAAATAAGTCAGGGAGACTAGTATATACTAGTTTTGTTGTATTTGGGTGTTTTCCTATGTAAGAATGAGATTGTCTTTGCAACGTTTCGGCAAGATCTCACTTGCCATCTTCAGGCTTTCATCTCTATATATACATAAACATACATACATATATATAGAAAGAGAGAAGAGCTATGTGTCGTAATATTATTTTACATTTCATACTAGTGCAATGAACTTGGAAAAACAAAATAAAATACTTCTTCAATTTTGCTGAAGAGAAAGGAAGAATGGCTAGAAAACCTATTACACCTTTTGTGAATTTTTCAACTAGCGTTTCCACTGGCATATTCTAATTAATGCTACTTGCTCTTAAAAACCTCCCCACCCCCTCACTGGGTCTAATCCAATAAGATTTATTTAAAAAGCACAGATTTACTATTGAAAGAGAGTTCTTAAGCATCCATGAAATATTTAAAAAGTTAATCACAAGCATACTAAAAAGCATTAAGATAACAGCTTCACACTGACAAGCCTCAAATAGGGAGCTTGCCAAACTGTCTATTACTAATCTGGGTTGGCACTGTTCCCCAAAGCAGGAATTCCATTTTCATCTGCATGTCCTTCAAGTAGCTATATTAAGTTGTTTTAAAATTAATTTCGCAAACAACTGTTTGAATAACATAAAGTTTCTGTCAATGCCTGCTTTCACGTGTCTCTCTTTGATGCCATTTCCTTTGAGGGTAACAGAGCAAAACATCAGTCCAAGTAGTGAGACTTGCTGTCACAGAGATTCCTTTGCTCCTTTAATTGTGAAAAAAGTTTTCTGGCTCTATATCTTTTATTACTAAACCAAAAAGACAGTCTCCCACTGCCAACAAAGGCCCTTCTAGTCTGTTTATAGAGTTTCAGCAGGGAGGGAAGTAAGAATATTAGTGATTTTTGAAGAAGGGCTGAAGAATGCAGACCAGGGCTGGGTTTCTCAGGGCTCGCGGGGGTTCTCGCGAGCCCTTTCGTCAAATTTTCAGAACCCCATCGATCCCTTTGGACCGTGGACCCGGAAGTTATTTATTATTCAGCGTTTTTCCTACCCGCCTGCCCTTCCAGGAATACGAACTCTCTCACCTTAACTCTTTGGAGGGGATTAGTCTGGCTGACTTGGAGGGGCCCTAGAACAGCGCGCTAGGGTGCGCGAACCCCCCCCCGCCCCCTGCCAGTCGCGCTAACAGGGAAAGTTTTGCCGCGACTGGGGGGGGGGTCGCGCAGCCTCGCGCGCTGTTCCTAGCCGGCAGCCTTTGAAGCCTTTGCTTCAAAAGCCTTTGCTCGCTCGCTTGCTCACCCATCGGACGCCAGGTTCCTTCGTCCGGTGGATGGGTGAGAGAGGCTGAGGAGGCTTGGGTGGGTGGGGGGAGACAGACAGAGAGAGAGAGGCACAGACACACAGAGAGACAGGGAGGGAGGGGGGAACCAGAGAGTGACAGACACACACAGAGAGACAGAGAGTGGGAGGGAGGGAGAGAAAGATAGACAGACAGAGAGAAAGAGAGAAAAAGAAAGAGAGACAGAAAGGAAAGAAAGAGAAAAAAGAGAGAGAGAAAGAGAGAAAGAAAAGAGACAGAAAGAGAGAAAGAGAAAGAAAGAGAGAGAGAGAGAGAGAAAGAAAGACAGAAGGAAAGAAAGAAAAAGAAAGAGAGAGAGAGAGAGAGAACTTATGACCACAATTAAGCCCAAAAGTTTGGTTGCTAACCAAGACCATTGTTAAGTGAATTTCACATTTTCCAAATTGGCCACTCCCACCCGGTCACATGGCTGGCAAGCCACTCCCACCCGGTCACATGGCCGGCAAGCCATTCCCACAAAGCAGGCCACACCCACAGAACCTGTTCCAAAAATGTTGAAACCCACCCCTGATGCAGACTTAAACTTCCAGTGAGTGGTAAAGAAAATGCCCAATTGGAGAAACAGGGCAGCTTAAATTTCTCTGGGGTTAAAGAGAGATAATCTGATCGTCCATATGTGCTCCATGTAGCTGCTTTTTTGTGCGGGGATGGCAGGAACTGTGTATTTGCAGTAGTCTTGCTATCAGTTGGGAGTCGCAACATTACATTGTGTATACAACCACTAATATTGTCTATAAGGACTTTAAATTCAACTTTTAATCACTTTGAATGTTATTTATTTGTTAAATAAATATTTATTTAAGATTTATTTAGCTTTCTTTAAAGATTAAGAACTTTCAGACTGGCAACTTTCATGAAAATCGCTGGTCCAACTCTTCATCCAACTCTTCACTCCTTTAAAAAAAGCAGTTTAACTACAAGTATAAAGATCTGTGTTTTCTGGAATATACAGCAAGAGGATGATTATCCTTGGCTTTGGAAAGTTTCAAACAGATTTAAGATTTGGACATTGATTGAAAGGCTTCTGTCCCTTGGGGAAAAAATGTTCTGTTTATAATCTGTGCTGATTCAAAAGACTTTGAAGATTAGACATTAGAGGGCACCAGAAGTCTACTTTGAAAGAATGCTATTTCATTCATGGTAACATGAAGTTTTTGACCTATTTAACTCTTAATTAGCAGTGCTGGTGTAATTACAGAGGATTCAGCCCCACTGAATAAAACTGAAATTGATTTATAGATGGAATTAAAAATCACAGTTTGTAAGAGATGGAAACAACAAATGAAAGATGATTATTCAAAATTGGAAAAGAAAACAAATAATAAACCAGATGAGTTATTTGGATTATTCCCTTACACTGAATTTACAAAAGGGGTTTGCTGGGGTTGCTACATTTGAAGTACAAAGAGGGCTTGATAAAAATGAAGAAAAGAACTCAGAGAGGAAAAGTTCATGCGAGACAGATTCTAGAACTTTCTTTGAGGATTTTAAAAGACTGTCCACAGAAAGTATATAAAATTAATTTATTTGACTAAGGTTAAAAGATTATTTTGGGGAATGTTGAAAAGCTTCTTGATTAGGACTGGATTATAATGGCTATTTCTGGTAATGCTTAATTATTTTTGAGTGGGGTTGAATTTTTATTATTTCAAGAGAGATGAGATTTATTTAAAGAGAGAGGATGGTTTCATCTGGGTCCAACAGATAATTTGTGATACTTAAATTGTCATTTCAGATAACCCCCGCTGGACTTTTACTGTTTAAATAGCGAGAGATGAGGTTTTAAAGATGGGTTTATATATACTGGGGAAAGTTATGAAATGAAGAGATGTTTGATTTTAACCGATAGTGGTAAATTCTTAACGTTGATTATACTTGCTCAGGATGAAGGGGAGGATTTTTTATTTTTATTTTTACCTTTACCTTTACCACGGTTAATTCTCTTCTGTACCTTATTTTTTACTTGTTTTTCTTTAATACATCTATTTTGTAGTTATATAAGTTTGACCTATATAATATAATAAAATCATTGAAAAAAGAATACCTGCTTATTAGTACTTCCCCTTTTCTAAGTCCAACTTTGAGGAGAACAGAGACAGGGAGAATATGATACTATCATATTATATCAACAGTATCAGGCATTCCGAAGGCACCTTTAAAAAGCTGTGTCACATTTTGGTTCATAAATTCCCCCCAACTACAAAAAAAAACAATTCTCAAGCAGCATGATGAAATGAAATGAAATGAAATTTATTATTTCTAGACCGCCCCCTCTCCCCATGGGGACTCGGGGCGGTGCACAGGTAGCATAAAAGCAATAAATAACAAACAACAATAAATATACCAACAAAATTTAAGAACCAATTAAATAAACCCTGTGCTAAAATCCCAATTAAACTAAAACCTATTCTATAAAATCCCAAGGCAAGGAGGCTATCCCAGGCCGGCCAGACGGAAAAAGTAAGTTTTTAATTTAAGACGGAAGGAGCGGAGGTCCGTAGTTGTCCTGATGTCGGGGGGAAGGTCGTTCCAGAGGGCCGGGCCCGCCACAGAGAGCGCCCTTCCCCTGGGTGTCGCCCGCTGACACAGTCTAGTGGACGGCACCCGGAGAAGCCCCTCTCTGTGGGAGCGAATCGGCCGTGAGGATGTATGAGGCAGGATCCGATCCTGCAGATAGCTAGGTCCCGAGCCATGGAGCGCTTTAAAGATGATGATTAGCACCTTGAAGCGCACCCGGAAGACGACAGGCAGCCAGTGCAGCTCGCGCAAGAGCGGTGTTACATGGGTAGACCTTGCGGTCCCCATAATTGCTCGCGCGGCTGCATTCTGGACTAGCTGAAGCCTCCGGGTGCACCTCATGGGCAGCCCCATGTAGAGAGAGTTACAATAGTCCAGTCGGGATGTCACGAGAGCATGAGTGACTGTGCGAAGGGCGTCCCGATCCAATAGGGGGCGCAATTGGCGAACCAGGCGAACCTGGTAAAACGCCCTCCTGGCCACGGCTGTCACTTGATCTTCCATGGACAGCCGGGCATCCAGGAGGACACCCAAATTGCGCGCCCCATCCACAGGGGCAAGATGTTCGCCCCCTATGGCCAGCGATGGAGTAAGATGGTTGAATCTCATCCACATTGATACACTTCATTTGACTAGATCCAGCCATGTGGCTCGGGAATTCTGGGAGTTGAAGTTCATAGATTGTAAAAGGGCCATATTTCCCTATCCCTGCTTTGGGTCATCATCAACCCATAAATTAATTCTAAACAACTGTGGAAAGCATTTTGATGTGAAAATCTTGACAAATATTTGTAACATAAAATACATAAAACAAATTGAATCCAATCAGTTTGAGAGCAAAAAAGAAGGAATGAAGGTGGATTTTCCTCTGAGATCACAGCTGTATCTTTGACCTTATATGGAAAAATCCACGTAATCCTATGGCCTTGGGACACTGCTTCTATGATAGTAAATTACAACTAAATTATATTTATCAAGGAAACTGAATTCACATGTTCTTTTTAAAATGAAAATACTTGTGAATCTTATTTGAACGATGGGTCTATTTTCAAGACATTTCTAAATCTACTTTTTAGGTTAGCTTAACTTGAAAACCACCAAGTTTTTGTTTTCATCTAATATAGAAAGCATTGTTCGAGGGTCAACAAGACTAGAAGAAAAAACTTTTTGCTTCTCTATTAACAAGGTAAATTATGTATATTTTCACATCTAGGTACATCTAAAACAGCTTGTACTCTTACTAAATTACAAATTGCTGGGCATAATCCTATTAATTTAATATATTTTTAATTGATGTATATTGTATTTATGGTTTTATATAATGCCTGTGCGCCGCCCTGGGTCCTAACAAGGAGAAGGGCGGGGTATAAATTTAATAAAATAAATAAATAAATAAATATTGATGAACAGTAAGAACATATAAAGTCAACCAGTCACCTGCCAATTGGAGTCTTTAGTCTCTTCAGTGGGCAGTGGGATAACCAAAAGATTCTGAAGAATAAATGCAGCCTACAAAGAAAAAAAAAAGACATCAACAGTGCCATCTGGCTGCCGTTAAAAGAACCTAGGCTAGTACATACTGAATCAATGCAATGCAAAGTATATATTAAATTCATACGTCATAATTTTTCTGTTTTAAGCTTTTGGCTATGCAGTGGATTATTTAAAAAGAAATCAAATTTTGCATTCTTTAGTAGAACTGAAGCAGAGACGGAAAATTCCCTTTCTATATAATGTAATTTTTCTAACAAATTCTTACCAGATAGACAGCTTTAAAAGATGAAAGTATTTGTAATTCAGCTACTATTAAATTTATTTTAACGCTAATGTTTTAATTGTTACAGTTCAGTCTGAAAATTGCTTCATGTTGCTTAATTTTTCATAAAGGCTAACTTTATTGGTTTACGCTGTGGAGAAAGATGAGGTATCCCTTAAAATTGTTATGGGAAATAGTTTCATTATTTTACATTTCTCTCCTGGGAAACTGCAATCCCAGAACACCTAGATGGCCTGTCTAGAGGCATCTTATGCTCTATGAAAAACAGGAGTAAGAAAGGTCTTACTCAAGCTCAAAAAGTGACGCAGTGACCTTATTGGATATAGGAATAAATACCTCTCTCTCTCTCTCTCTCTCTCTCTCTCTCTCTCTCTCTCTCTCTCTCTCTCTCTCTCTCTCTCTCTCTGTGTGTGTGTGTGTGTGTGTGTGTGTGTGTGTGTAGGGGAAGGGCAATGGCTCAGCCATTGTCTTGTCAGGAGAGGTGACAGCCCAGGTTCGAGATTTGATTACCTAGGATTTGGAGAAATATATCTAATGTAGCAGATCTAGCACTTTTCATATAAGGATCATCCACTGTCAAAGTTTTGCCTTTAATTCCACACTGTAATTGTTTTTATTGTTCACTATTTCTTGGATAATCTTTTCAGAAGAGAAAGGGAGTCAGGCAAAAGCTAAGGGCACAGTCCATGCTCTTCTAGATAAATGACCTAGGCACTTGATTCAATCCAAGCAAGTACCAAGTTATAATCAGTTGAAAATTCATGTTTACATTTGTGGGATTTACAAACCTCTCTTCGCACCATGCTGCATTCGGATTTATCCAGAAGGATGTTAATTACAGTTCCCCATAATCCTCCTGATATGTTCTGGCAACTTTCTGCTAAAGCGAAGCAGCCCACGTCTAGTGATGTAAGTGCTGATCCTATTGCAAGTGAAGTGAACTTTACCTAACAGCAATGGAAAAAAAAAACCCACCATATTAAATTTATTTAAATATTTATGTGGCTGCTTAACTTAAAGCACAACTCTGGATGCTATGTATTAAAACTCATCTTCCCATTAAACTTTTCAATGCATTTTATATAGCATGTTGATGATGTACAAGTAACTGTTTAAATTAAGTACTGATTAAATAGTGTGTCTTTTAAATTATTTGCCTCAACCTAGGTCAGTGTTGGTGAACCTATGGCATCCGTGCCAGAAGTGGCATGCAGAACCATCTCTCCGGGCATGCTAGCCGTTGCCCATTGCTCTTCCGGGTTCCAGTCAGCTGGTCTTTGCACACATAGGAGTGTCAGAGACAGGAAGAGCAGCTCCCTGGTGCACATGAGCTCCAGAAACCAGAAGACCAGGTGACTGGCACGCATGCACACGTTGGAAACCGGAAGATAAGCTTCCCACTGAGTGCATGTGCATAGGGGAATTGCTCTTCCAGTTTTCAGTGCTCCCGCGCATGTGTGCTGGGCAGCTGCTCTTCTGGTTTCTGGCGCTCCCACGTGCTTGCACACTCCCATTTCAGCACCTCGTGCTGAAAAGGTTCGCCAACACTGACCTAGTTGCTAATATTAAACATATGGTTTTAGAAATTAATGGAATTAATGGAGCATACAAAATCCACGTACAAAGACTTGTAGGATAAATATTTTCAAACATAAGAAACTAATCATTTTCCTACAAAACTATAGCAGCACATATGCATGAAGAGAAACTTTTTATCCTAAACCCAAGTGAATTAAATAATAATAATCTAAATTTAAAGTCTCAGTAAATGAAGTTAAATTTTATCTCTTTTTTTTCTCTTCCCCCACAATATGCTGAAAAGAGCAAAACGACCGTTGTCTTACCTGAACGGTCCTTCTCGTAGCGCTGCGGGAGAGTCCAAGGATGGGTAAAATCAGCCTCGCTGCCCTTCGGACTGAGTGTCAATTTCTTTGACCACGCCTCCTTTGCCTTCCTGTGGTCAGTTTTAAAAAACGAAAGTCTTTCCCGAACAGGACGCCCCTTCTCTGAAATAATCAGAATCATTAGCACCCTGAAATAAACCCTGGGCGGGTCTTGGACTCTCCCGCAGCGCTACGAGAAGGACCGTTCAGGTAAGACAACGGTCGTTCTCCATAGCGCTGCTTGGAGAGTCCAAGGATGGGACATACCCAAGCTATACTGTCCCAGGGTGGGAAGAGTCAGTGTCACATATCACAGGAACCGAGGCCACTTGCTGTAATACCCTTCTTCCAAAGGACGCCTCGGCTGAGGCAAAGGAGTCTATTTTATAGTTCCTAATGAAAGATGTGGGTGATGCCCACGTCGCTGCCCTGCAAATCTCCAATATGGACGCTTGAGTCGCCCATGCCGCCGTAGTTGCCGCACTTCTCGTGGAATGTGCTAACACCTTGCTTGGAGCTATTCTGCCTTGATGCTCATAAGCCATCTTAAAACAAGCTCTTAACCATCGGCTTATGGTGGCCGATGATACTTTGCGGCCTAGCGACCTTGGTTGAAATGCCACAAATAGACTTTCAGTATGTCTAATGTCTTTGGTCCTTTTTACATAAATCTTTATAGCACGCCTAACGTCCAATTTATGCCAAGTCTTTTCCCTTGGATGCCTTGGATCAGGACAAAAATTCGGTAGAATAATCTCCTGTGTTCTATGGAATTGTGAATTTACTTTTGGTATAAACGACGGATTTAGTCTCATAATGACCCTGTCTGGATGAATTATGCATAGTTCCTCCCTGACTGATAGAGCCGCCAGCTCAGAGACCCTTCTGGCTGATGTTATAGCCACTAAAAATGCGGTTTTTAATGACAAATGGCGAAGGGAAACCTTACGTAACGGTTCAAACGGAGCAGAAGTCAATGCTCTCAATACATATGGTAAGTCCCAGGAAGGATATCTATGTATAATTGGTGGTCGTATGTTAGCTGCGCCCTTCAAAAAACTTTTGACCTGTGGATCTTTACTCAGACTCTGCTGAGCCCCAGCTGCCAATATAGTAGATAATGCGGCCACCTGGCGCCGAAGTGTGTTGTGTGCCAACCCTTTGTCCAACCCTTCCTGAAGAAAGTTCAAAAGTTCTTGCACTGTTGCTGACACTTCATTCACCCCTCGGGCCCTGCACCATGTAGCAAAGGCGAGCCACGTTGCCTCGTATATACGATTAGTGGACTCCCTCCTGGAAGCCTGGATTGTCTTTATAACTTTTTCTGAAAAGTTACGTTTCCTCAGCAACTCCCCTTCAATTGCCAAACGGCTAGTTGGAGCCATTGAGGATCTGGATGTAATACTGCTCCCTGGCAAAGTATCACCTGAGGCATTCTCCAAGGCTTTGCTATGGACAAACTCACTAGATCCGCAAACCACGACCTCCTGGGCCAATGAGGAGCCACCAGGAGGATCTCCGCCCTCTCCCCCAAAGTCTTTGCAATCACTTGCGGAATCAGTGGTAGAGGAGGGAACGCGTACAATAGTCCCTGAGGCCATTTGCACCTCAGAGCGTCCCTCCCCTCCGCCTGTGGGGAATAATAGCGGGAATAAAACCGAGGCACTTGGGCATTGCTGCTTGACGCAAACAGGTCGACCACCGGCTGACCGAACCTCTGAACAATGTCCTTGAACAGATTCGGATGCAACTGCCATTCTGAATTGTCTATGGACTGGCGACTTAACCAGTCTGCCTCCACATTGCTGTCGCCTGATATGTGATCGGCCCTGATTGACTTTAAATGTCTCTCCGCCCACCGACCCAAGGTCTCTGCTTCCAACATGAGTCTCTTGGATCTCGTGCCTCCCTGTCGGTTCACGTGGGCCTTTGTGGCCATGTTGTCTGTCAACAGCTACACATGCCGACCCACCAAGATTCTTGCAAATCTGTGTAGAGCCAATCTGGCTGCTCTCAGCTCCAGCCAATTGATGTTGTGGGCTGATTCCGAATCTGACCACAACCCCTGCGTGATCTGCCCCTTGCAATGCGCTCCCCAACCCTGGAGACTGGCATCTGAAGTGACTACCACACGCTCTGGCTCCTTGAATAGGGAACCCTTTCGGATCGCCCGTCTGCCACCACTTTAACGATCTTTTCACCCTTTGTGGAAGATAAACCTGTCTCTTTGAATTGCTGACATTGGCCCTCTGCATTGGCAGTAGAAACCATTGCAGTTCCCTGGCATGAAGCCTTGCCCAAGGTACTATCTTGATGCAAGAAATCATCATGCCCAACAGCTGAGACAGCTGCACAATCTGGATCCGGGCCCTGCGCTGACAGATTCGAATCTTCGACTGAAGACTCTTCTGACGCTCTTGAGACAGGAACACCAAGCATGATCGAGTGTCTATGAAGCCCCCAGGTGTTGCAAACGAGTGGTGGGCGTCAGATGACTTTTCTCCTTGTTTATCGTGAATCCATGTTGCTGAAGCGCACGTACAGTAAGCTGCACATCCCTTCTGGCCTGCTGGCAAGTCGATGACAGCATTATAATATCGTCCAAATAACAAGCCAGACGAACAGGCCTCGACCTCAGATGAACCGCCACTGCTGCCAAAACCTTTGTAAACGTCCTTGGTGCTGACGAGAGGCCGAATGGAAGGGCCCTGTATTGATAGTGCCTTCCACTCACATACAGTCTCAGATAGCTGCGGTGTGCCTTGTGTATTGGGATGTGCAGATACGCCTCCTTCAGATCTATGCTTGTCATTAAATCCCCTTTTCTTATTCCTTCTAGGATGGATTTCAATGACTGCATTTTGAACCGCTTGTAAGTTAGATAACGGTTCAAACGCTTCAAATCTAATATGGCTCTGACCCCGCCCGAGCTCTTGGGAACTAGAAAGAGTCTGGAGTAAAACCCCTTGCCCTCCTGTCCTGGTGGAACTGGCTCTAGGGCGTTTATGTCTAACAAATGCTCTATCTCCTTTTGCATCATTGCCCTTTTCTCTTGACTCCTGTGAAAGGGACAACTTACAAAGGTTCGTGGGGGAAGGGACAAAAACTCCAATAACAGGCCTTTCCTTATTGTGTTGCGTATCCACGCATCTGTGGTTATCTCCTCCCATCGATCTGCGAACAGCTGCAGACGGCCTCCGATGGGAGGGATCCCTAGCCCGTCACTTGCCTCGTTTGAATTGACGGGAATTATTCCCGCCACGAAAGGGCTTCCTGAAGGCACCCTGCTGTTGCCTGTTCCTGTTATTGTACTCAGCCCTGTCCTGATTCCTCTCTGAGGGCTGGCCATAATTCCTGCTGAATCCATAAGATGTGGAAGGTTGATTGTTATCTGAGGCACGAAATGACTGCCTTCTGAAATATCTTGACCCTTTTTTCCCCTGCCTCTTTAGAGTGGCAGGGAGAACCTTCCTCTTATCCTTAGTCTCTATGAGGAATTTGTCCAAAGACTCCCCAAAGAGATTGTTACCCTTGAACGGGGCTGAAGCTAGCTTCCATTTGGCTTTGACGTCTGCCTGCCAATGACGTAACCAGAGCAGGCGACGTGAAGTCACATTTGATGCTAAGGCTCGTGATGCAAATTTTGCTGCGTTCAAAGATGCATCCGCCGCGTACTCTACAACTGTAATTATTTTGGTCAGATCATGACACATCCTGGCCTCGTCCTCTGGAGGACTGGCCCTTAACCTCCTTAGCCATAGTAACGCGGCCCTAGTAAAAAAGGAAGATGACATAGCAGTCCTTATAGACCAGGCCGCTGCCTGGTGTGTTTTATGACCTGCTTTCTCAGCCCTCTTATCCTCCGCCTTCAGGCCCTCCAATAACTTAGCCGGAAGCGAAGAATTTGAAGTCAGAGAAATCACTGGTGCATCCACCTCAGGAAGTTTCAGAATGTCCTCCAGTTTGGACTCCAATGCATATAGCGTTTTGTCGTCCCCACTGGGATTAGCTAGAGTTCCTGGCTGCACCCATTGCCTTTGCACCACATTCATAAATAGATCTGGCACCGGAATTAGTTCCGGTTCCGGGGCTATCTCCTGAAACAGCCCAGCCTTGTGATCATCCAATGAAGATGGACCAGCTACCTCTGACGTTTTAATTGGGGCCAGGTCAGTCGCTGACCTGGCCTTATGCAAGATAGATTTAAATAGGGTAGGTTTAAAGAGGCCTTTGGAAGTAGGTTTCTCTGGAGGCAAATCCTCATCCTCCGACATTTGGTAACCATCCTTCTGATTCCCCTCCCAAGTCGACCCTTCAGTGGTGACCGAGGAGGTAGTTGAACCTCTCCAACTTCCCCTAGCATGCACGGGCAAAGAATGAGTCATCCGACTCTTTCCTCCCTTCGAGGTCCCTTGCCTTCTGCCCTCCTCTATACCTTGGGCAATAGCAATAGAAATGACCTCTCTCATTTCTGCTGACAGAACCGAAGTTTTGTTAACAGAATGAATTTCCTTATGAGGAACTGCCATTATCCTATCCTCCCCTACAGAGTTTCCTCCAATTTCCTCTCTGATGGAAGAACTAGGAGAAGAAGGGTAACCCATTGATGCATCAGGAGAACCCTGTGCAGAATCCTCATCACTAGTGTAATCACACCTTTCCTTCTGAGGTGAAGGTTGCCTTATTTCCTCAACTCTGGGAGGTGAAGGACAAAATCTGCTAGAATTCCCTTGGGAGTTAATTGGATTTCTTCTGTCACTATCCTGCTCCCTTGGAATCCCTTGTCTCCTTGGGCTTTGGTTTTCCTGCCCTTTGGAGATTTTAAGGGGAAATTTCCCTTTGGGGCCCTTTTTCCCTTTGCCTCCTCTAGGGGGAGACTCTGGCCTGCTGCGTTTTGCTGAAGGCTCTCCTTTTTCAGCTGGAAGCCTTAATCCCTCCTCCTGCATCTTGGAGGTCTGGAATACAGCTATGCTTCTGACAGATTTTAAATTCGCATCAGAAGGGCTGAGCGCTGGCCAGGTGGTCCAGTAAACGCCTTGCAGATATTCAATTTATGGGTGCTGGTTTGAGGGCCAGGACACCCTTTATTCCGCTTTACTGCAATATAATTCCTTCTGTGAGAAGGAGAACCTTTACTGGCGCCCCAGAAAGGCTCTTCACTCCCTGCGGATATCTGCCCTAAAGGTGAGCGCGGCAAGTTGTGCTTCCCACAGCTGAGGTGACTTTAACTGTTTTGCCGTTAACGGCTTCTTTATCAGCTCGTGACGTTCTGGCTCTTCTCAACTGCCGTTTATTTTAAACGGTGCCCAAAATGGCGGCCGCAATGTTTTGCAGCCTCCCTGAGCCTTCTCCGATAGAAATCACTGTCTGCGCAGCCGTCCTATTCTGTTTGCCCACAGGCTGCCAGTGACCAAAATGGCGGCCGCGACTTCGCGCAGCCTCCCTGAGCTGTCCAAAATGGCGGTCGCTCTCTGCGCTGCCGCCGAAGCCTGTTGGTCTCCTTGGCAACCTCCTGAAGGGCTATGAAGTTTCTGCCCAGCAGGAGGCCAGCCGCGCTCTTACGGAGCCGAGAAATGCCGCCTTTAGCCTCTTTAGCTTAAATAGAACGGCCCAGGTCAGCAGGAGTCTCCTGCCTCCCCGCATCCGCCAGCAGCCGCCGGACAGATGATTCCCAATTCGGCTTCTGCCTGCGACCAGCAGAAACCTCGCTCCGACTTCCCTTCAGGTTCCTACAACTTGTCAATCAAATCTTTCTTTTGATTTCTTTAAACCTTCTTTCCATTGTTAAGAAATTGTAATTGCTTGGAGAATCCCTGGATAAATTCAGCCTATTGCCAAATCCCCGAGAACCCTCCAATATTAGTCCTACTGGGCGGACTGAGGTTTTAAAACTGACCACAGGAAGGCAAAGGAGGCGTGGTCAAAGAAATTGACACTCAGTCCGAAGGGCAGCGAGGCTGATTTTACCCATCCTTGGACTCTCCAAGCAGCGCTATGGAGAAAGAAGTGTTTCTGAATCTAACATTCTTATGCACGAAAACATTTTATGCACTGGAACATAAATAGAGAAAATTACAACTAATAAACACATTTGAATCCATGATTAGCAATCCTAAGTGTATAGAGATACCTCAAATGTATGTTGGAAATGTGCACAACAAGGGAGTTTTTATCATCCTTGGTGGCCATGCAAAACAGCTAAAAAATTTGGATTCAGATACGTACATTAATTCAGAAGATCTTAAAGATTAACATATAATTGAAATCAGAGATACAGTATTCCTTATGGGATTTTCTGCTGTAATTCATACTTTTCATATCGACCAATGCAGAGACAAGAAAGAAATTGTTAGCACAACTGTTCTTTCAACTGCCATCTTAGTTTACTTACAATGTACCGTATTTGCCGGCGTATAAGACGACTGGGCGTATAAGACGACCCCCCATCATTTCAACTCAAAATATAGAGTTTGTTATATACTCCCCGTATAAGACTACCCCCTCTTCTGCACACCTTCCACACACCAAATAAAACGTTTGACTGCTGGACAAATACAATACAATGACTGAAATTTGTTTCAATCCGTCCCTCATCACCCAATACTTCAAACTCCTGGCAAATTAATCTCTCCACAGGCCACATCACCCTGATTCTACCGATTTCTTGGGGAAAAGGTGCAGAGCAGGCAGAGAAACGGTGAGGAGGGGGGTGGGTGGAAAAGAGCGATCCAAGGCCACATAGGAAAAGCCCCTGCCACCAGCTTCCCGGGAAAGCAACTCACCCACCCTTCCTCCTTTCCCTCCCCCCCTCTTCCACCATATTACCAGGGTTTGGCAAGGGGTGAGGCGGAGAGGGGAGCAGCAGCAGCAGAGGCACCTGCTTGGGCAGGACAGCGTAGACATGGGAAATGCTTGATGGTTTGCCAAAATAGCAGCCCCTTATTTTTTCCTTTGTATCACTGGGCTGATAAGTCACATGAGCACTCTGAGCCTCCAAAATAAATGCTGCAGGAAGAGGGGAAGAGACAGAGAGGAAAACTGTGTTGGGATGACACTGACCATGTGGGCTATATACTCTTGCAAGGTCCTTAGGGGACTGTAGGCTAAAATATATAAAGAACAGTTACAAGAATTGAGTATGTCTAGTTTAATGAAAAGAAGGATTATAAGTGACATGATCACAATGTTCCAATATTCTAAGGGATTGCCACAGAGAAAAGGGAGTCAATGTAGTCTCTAAAGCAGCTGAAGCCAGGACAAGAAGCAATGGATGGAAACTAATCAAGGAGAGAAGCAACCTAGAACTAAGATAAATTGTCTGAGAACAATTAATGAGTGGAATGACTTGCCTCCAGAGGTTATGGATACTCCAACACTGGAAGTTTTTAAGAAGATGTTGGATAACCATTTGTCTGAAGTGGTGTAGGGTTTCCTGCCTAGCAGGGGGTTGGAGTAGAAGACCTCCAAGGTCTCTTCCAACTCTGTTATTCTGTCACTTGGAGTTTTGGTCTTTCTTACCATTATTTGCAGCTCCTAAACTGTCAAGAATTATTTACTGGATGCTGGATGGGACCATATTCCTATTTTAGAAGAGGGGTGCACATTTTCAGTCAGAAGGTAGAGCGAAATCTGAACATAACACAGCACTTTTATATATATAGAGAGAGAGGCACCTGCTTGGGCAGGACAGCGACAAGATCGCTTGCCTGCTTACTGTCCAGCTCCCACGCTGCTGGTGCCGGGCGGGGGGGGGGGGGGGAGGAGGGATGCTTCCCCGTTCCCCTTGGCAACCAGGCCCTCCACTTCTGGATTCCCTTCCTTTCCTTTCCATTCCTCTCCATTCCTCTCCATTCCTTTCCTTTCCTTTCCTTCCATTGCCTCCTTCCCCCTCCCTCCCTTCTTTCCTTCCTTCCCTCTTACAGTCCATCCCTCTTTCTTTTTCTTTCTTTCTCCTTCTCTGTTTCTCTCTCTCTCTCTCCTCCCCCCCCACCCATCTGTCACTCTGTGTGTGTGTGTGTGTGTGTGTGCGTGTGTGTCTGGGTGTGTGTCTGTTTCCCCCTCTCTCTCTTTCTGTCTCTCTAAGTCTGCCTCTCTCCCTCCCTCCACCCGGGGAAGCAGCATGTCAGTTGCGGAGATTATCCCGCAGCGAGCGGACAGAAGACCCAAGCTGCGGCTAGTGCAGGCGAGGAGGAGGGGCCAGCATGTCGACTGGGAAGGTTATCCCGCAGCGGGCGGGCGGGCGAAGGACCCAAGCTGCGTGCTGCCGAAGCCATCCGGGGCTGGGCGTGCGGCGCCCGGATGGCTTTGGCGGCACGCAGCTTGGGTCCTTCGCCCGCCCGCCCGCTGCGGGATAACCTCCCCAGTTGAGATGCTGGCCCCTCCAGGAAGCCCCGGAAGGTGCAGGGCGCTGAGGTGGCCGTCGGAAGGAGGCGTCCTTTCCATTCCTCTCCATTCCTTTCCTTTCCTTCCTTCCATTGCCTCCCTCCCCCTCCCTCCCTTCTTTCCTTCCTTCCCTCTTACCCTCCATCCCTCTTTCTTTTTCTTTCTTTCTTTCCTTCCTTCTTTCACTGCTCCCTTCCTCCTCCCTCCCCCTTCTTTCTTTCACTCCCTCCCTCCCACCCTCCATTCATCTTTTTTCCTATTTTTCTTTCTTTCTCCTTCTCTGTTTCTCTCTCTCTCTCTCCTCCCCCCCCACCCATCTGTCACTCTGTGTGTGTGTGTGTGTGTCTGGGTGTGTGTCTGTTTCCCCCTCTCTCTCTTTCTGTCTCTCTAAGTCTGCCTCTCTGTGCGTCTGCCATTCTCTCTCTCTCTCCACCCGGGGAAGCAGCATGTCAGTTGCGGAGGTTATCCCGCAGCGAGCGGACAGAAGACCCAAGCTGCGGCTAGTGCAGGCGAGGAGGAGGGGCCAGCATGTCGACTGGGAAGGTTATCCCGCAGCGGGCGGGCGGGCGAAGGACCCAAGCTGCGTGCTGCCGAAGCCGTCCCGGGCTGGGCGTGCGGCGCCCGGATGGCTTTGGCGGCACGCAGCTTGGGTCCTTCGCCCGCCCGCTGCGGGATAACCTCCCCAGTCGAGATGCTGGCCCCTCCAGGAAGCCCCGGAAGGTGCAGGGCGCTGAGGTGGCCGTCGGAAGGAGGCGTCCTTTCCACGCTGCTCCCTCCTCCTCGCCGGCCCTGCGGCCCGGTTCCTATGAAGCCGCGGACCGGCACCGGAGTCTCCGCGCGGCTGTGGAGGGTTTCCTCCTTTCCCCTCTCTCTTCTCCCTCTGTGTGTCTGTAGAAAGACGGGGGGGGAGGGAATCAGAGTCTAACAGACACACAGAGGGGGAAAGAGGAAACCCTCCACAGCCGCGCGGAGACTTGCCGCTTTTCCATGCATGCCTATCTTTTGCATGTCAACCAGTCGGGGCATCTGAGGTCCATACTCAACTGGAGGGCGCCAGAAGTGCCGCCGTTCCCGAGAGAGAAGGGAACGGCGGCACCATGGAGAATAAGGAGGGCTCGGAAGGAGGCGAGGGAAAGAAGGGAGGGGGCAGCCCCGGGGCTGGGGGGGGGGGCGCTTCCCCAACGCGGCGCCCTCCAGTTGAGTATGGACCTCAGATGCCCCGACTGGTTGACATGCAAAAGATAGGCATGCATGGAAAAGCGGCAAGTCTCCGCGCGGCTGTGGAGGGTTTCCTCTTTCCCCCTCTGTGTGTCTGTTAGACTCTGATTCCCTCCCCCCCCGTCTTTCTACAGACACACAGAGGGAGAAGAGAGAGGGGAAAGGAGGAAACCCTCCACAGCCGCGCGGAGACTCCGGTGCCGGTCCGCGGCTTCATAGGAACCGGGCCGCAGGGCCGGCGAGGAGGAGGGAGCAGCGTGGAAAGGACGCCTCCTTCCGACGGCCACCTCAGCGCCCTGCACCTTCCGGGGCTTCCTGGAGGGGCCAGCATCTCGACTGGGGAGGTTATCCCGCAGCGGGCGGGCGAAGGACCCAAGCTGCGTGCCGCCAAAGCCATCCGGGCGCCGCACGCCCAGCCCGGGACGGCTTCGGCAGCACGCAGCTTGGGTCCTTCGCCCGCCCGCCCGCTGCGGGATAACCTTCCCAGTCGACATGCTGGCCCCTCCTCCTCGCCTGCACTAGCCGCAGCTTGGGTCTTCTGTCCGCTCGCTGCGGGATAACCTCCGCAACTGACATGCTGCTTCCCCGGGTGGAGAGAGAGAGAGAATGGCAGACGCACAGAGAGGCAGACTTAGAGAGACAGAAAGAGAGAGAGGGGGAAACAGACACACACCCAGACACACACACACACACACAGAGTGACAGATGGGTGGGGGGCCCGAGCGCCTGTTCCTTACTGCGATGATCTCAGCAGCTGCCAGCGCGCCGCCGTCTCGCCCGCTCACGGCTCTTGCCTGCGGCTCTTCTTGCCCGCTGCCCGTCTGGACGGGGCCAGTCAAAAGCCGGGAGGGAGGCGAGCCCCTTCCATGGCATGGAAAAGCGGCAACTCTCCGCGGGCGAAACGGGTGGCGCGCGAAAGCGGAGAGTTGCCGCTTTTCCATGCCATGGAAGGGGCTCGCCTCCCTCCCGGCTTTTGACTGGCCGCGTCCAGGCGGGCAGCGGGCAAGAAGAGCCGCAGGCAAGAGCCGTGAGCGGGCGAGACGGCGGCGCGCTGGCAGCTGCTGAGATCATCGCAGTAAGGAACAGGCGCTCGGGCCATGCGGAGAAGGGAACGGCGGCACCATGGAGAATAAGGAGGGCTCGGAAGGAGGCGAGGGAAAGAAGGGAGGGGGCAGCCCCGGGGCTGGGGGGGGGGCGCTTCCCCAACGCGGCGCCCTCCAGTTGAGTATGGACCTCAGATGCCCCGACTGGTTAACGTGCAAAAGATAGGCATGCGTGGAAAAGCGGCCAGTCTCCGCGCGGCGGCTCCGCGCGGCTCTGGACGGCATCTGGGGACCTCGCGGATGACCCGGCGTATAAGACGACCCCCCCACTTGGAGGCATGTTTTTCGGGGCCAAAAAGTCGTCTTATACGCCGGCACATACGGTAGCTTCCAAAAGTAAAAATTATGTAATCCAGTTCCTTCCACTTTTATTTTAATTTTAATTATTTGGCTATAATAATGACTGTTTCCCTTCAATTACTCCTTCTTTTTTCTCTCTCTCATTCAACTTATCCACAACCACTGAAAAATAGAACTTGATGCCCATTCTTCCCTCCTTGTTCAAAAGCTTTGAGTGAACGTTTTCAGTACTAAAGAGCACATGAAAAACCCAGTGTGAACTAGATATCCAATCCACACATTCAATGGTGTGCGTGCATGTGTGTGAAAGTACACACATACAAGCACACACACGCTATAACAGCCTATGTAAATCAACACTGAATACCAGGCAAAACACAATGAAAGCTCTTATTCTGCAGCAGAAGTTAGATTAGGGCAGTGCAAAGGAATAATTTCTATCTAATTTTAGTTGTTTTTCAAAAGCTGTGTCATTTTGTATGCTAATCTTTGCACACAAGCAAAACATCTGCCTTCCTTATTTATCCAGTAGCTGACAATTGCCAGAACAATTTAGAATGTGATCATAATGGTGACTATCTTACAGACTTCTGATTCTTTCCCTAACTATCCCAAATAAAAAAGAAAAGCATCTCACAAGTGATTGAGGTCTACGGCAGAGCAAACAATGTTATTTAAATATTTTAAGAACAAGCAGGTGATTTCTGAAGCCTCTTCAAAAAGGTGAAATACTTGTGTTAATTGGGAAGCCTTAAATGCAGCAAATTCCCATTTCAGTTATTTCCAAAATTCAAGGCAGAAAAAAAGCAGCTAGTTTATTAATAATCATTTGTGTACATGTCAATGAAAGGGTAAGAAAAAAAATTGCATCATGTAAACTCGAGATTCTGAGTATACTGAGTCTACTGCCCCATACATCCCTACGACCGACTTGCTCCCAGGGAGAGGGTCTTCTCCGGTTGGCGGCTCCCAGGGGAAGGGCCTTCTCTGTGGTGGGCCCAACCCTCTGGAGCGGCCTACCTCCTGATCTCCGTACCATCTCAGACCTCCGCTTGTTCCGCTGACACTTAAAAACTTACTATTTTCATTTGGCCAGCCTAGCATGATCTACTCCGCACCCTACTGTCTTATAATCAAATCAAAGTTTATTTTAAGCAGGGTATTGATTTAATTTAGTTATTATTTAGTAATATTTTGTATTTATGTATATTTATTTTAAATCTCTGTTCGCCGCCCCGAGTCCCTTTGTGGTGAGATGGGTGTGGGTTACAAATGTGAATAATAATAATAATAATAATGATAATAATAATAATAATAATAATAATAATAATAATAATAATAATAATAATAATAATGATAATAATAATAATAGTAATAATAATATATTTATTTTGAACAAAAGAATTCCAAGGAAAAATGATCGGCATCAGTTTTGTTTTAAAAGATCCTCTCTCTATTGGCATTAATCCAATGCTGTATGGCAGGAGTCCTCAAACTTTTTAAGCAGGGGGCCAATTCACGGTCCTTCAGACTGTTGGAGGGTGCGGACTGACTGGGTGGGCGTGGCTAGGTGGTCATGTGATGGGATGGCATGGCTAGGTCATGTGACTAGGTGGGCGTGGCCAATTTAGCAATCCATTAAACAATGCACACAAATTAAACTTTAATTTGTTTTGCTCCTGGGGATGTTTTATTTGCTTTTGTTGCATGTTGCTCTTTAGGTTGACTAGATCATTTTTTTCATTTATTTAGGAGTCTAGTCCACCTCAGAAAACTCAGTTTTGAAGCAATTCTTCTCAGCCAACAGGAGCTTACAATCAACAAGTCTCTCTCTTTCTCTCTCTCTTCTGAATGTGGGGGAGGTGAAAAAAGGGCCTATTTTTTTGGCCTCCTGAGGCATCTGTGCCCCCCATTCTTCACCTTCCCTGCCTCCAGAAGCATTCTGCAGGCAAAAAATGGGCCAAAACGGCCCGATTTTATTGCCCCAAAACCGGCTGGTTTTGCCCGTTTTTGGGCTCCTGGGACCAAAGGGTGGATGGGGTGATGTGGGCAGGGCAACCTCATGGTCCTGTGCAGGCCAGATTAATGGCTTCAGCAGGCCGCATGTGGCCCTTGGGCCATAGTTTGAGGACCCCTGTAGTATGGGCAGGAAAGATTAGGGACAATCCATTCGTTCTTTGGGTTTGCAAAGCAACAAAAGGAAAGTTTCTTCTTTGTATGCTGTGGTTGTGGTACAGATAAACAGTAACACAAGGACGAAACAATCTAAAATTCTTTTCATGCTTGATGCTGAATCAAGAAATAACCACACAATTGCTAAGATCATTATTTCCTACTTCTGCAGTTACAAGCCTGGGAGCCAAGTTGGTAAATAATATTTTCACTAGAAGAACAGCACTATTATGGCCATGACAATGGAAAAAATACGCAATAGAAGATGTGATTTTTACTAACCTCGGGGTCTCTATCTACCCATAATGGAATGAGCCATGCTAAGCCTTGTCGAAATTGACCTTGTTCTTCACCGGTATCATATGGCAAGAACCAGAGTGAAACCCAATCCTAAGAAGGAAATTATTTCTATTAAAAACCAAACAAACAATTTTCGGATTCTCTCTGAACTCAGTTTTACATATATTAAAAATTGTTTATATATTTTCCAACCATTTAAACCTATGAACTTTTTGAGTCAGTGAAATGCATATTCTAAACCAGTGTTTAAATAGCACACGTAATAAAAGAATACTAGTATATTTTGTATAGTTAAAAGCACAGGGAAAAAGATCACCGTATAATGTAGCAAAGTTAGGAAAAATGGAAGTATAGCAAAAATAAAACCAGGAACTAATTTCGCTTCCCTTACAAAACTACATTTTATATTTAACATTATAAACGTATGAAAAAGTTATGCTAATTTAATACTAAAGTTTTATTAAAGGTTATTGTTTGTTAAATTAGCTGAATATACAGTTAAAAACCTAAGGAACATTGACTACAAAACAAAAAATATAGTCTATATTTTTTATAGGAATGTAACTAACTCTACTTCATTTAGCCTAGTTGGAAAAGAGTCCTTAATTGTATTCACTGGAGGAAATAGCTCTGAAACTAAATGAAAAGTTTTTATATAAAAGGTTTCTGGAATTTTTTACTGGAGAAAAGCTTAATTTCTGTTCTTCTCATTCTTCTTACTTTCAGTTTCTCCCAACAATTATAGACACTATTATTTTTACTTCAGTCATATTCCTTTAAATATAGTGGTGGTTACACATCAATGTAACAAAATCAGACAACAACAATAACAAAAAAATGAAGATATCAGTTCATCTCACTTTTTGACATTTCTCCTTCCCATCATCAAAACGTTGAAAGAATACATTACTCTTACTAGAAATCTTGACTGATCACTGATAGAGGACTTCTGACATTAGATGGAGCCCATATATGGTCCAAGGGTCAGATAATTCTCATATCTCTATTATATTATAGCACCAAAGCAAACCGCTATGGGTGTCTAGCAACAGAACTAAAGTTTAACTTGCATATAAGCATATAAGATGAACAAACTGATCAAATGCTGCATAGTCAAATTTCAAGTTATAGTATGTTGACTTTTATTCCGCTGAATGCATAGAGTGGACAATTACAATAAACTGTTATGCTTTAAAAAACCTTTATCACTCTCTAAAGGGGAAAAAAAAAACACCTAAAAATTACCAACCAATCAATTGGTTACCAACCAATCACTTTTAAGTATCTAGTCGTATAACCTCGATACATTATTTTAGATTTTACTATACATTTAGTCAGTCATCAGTACTGAGGGCAATGGTCCTTCTTAAATACTAAATGGTTCCACTTCTTACAAGCCAAAAATAAAATATTCATGCTGCAATGTAAAAATAATATCAAGAATAGTGACGTGCGAAAAACGTTATACTGAGCCAGCGGTGCCCATTGCCCAACCTATCTGGCTTGGCGACCTGGAGGGCTGGGGGGGGAGGAGAAGGTGGAAGAGGAGATAGTGCCCTGCCCACGTAGCTCCATTTGTGTGAGTGGCCACCACTGGTATGAGGGGAGCATTGCGTGCACGCAGACGCTGACCCGCCACTTGCATGGCCCTGATCCAAATAGGCTTGTTGTTCCAAACTGGCCTGTTGCATGGCCCTGTTCCAAACAGGCCTGTACTAAGCAATGTACTAATCAAAGAGAAGTTTGTCTTGTTTTCATACCTCATCTCGAACCTGAATACTCATTTCATGGGACAAGTGAAGCAAACAAAGGACAGCGCTCTTCGTAACTCCTTTTCCCATGAAAGACATGGCATTGCCCCCCCACTCAACATAAAAAGATGAGATGACCTGAAAGGAGAAGCCAAAAAAAAAAAAAAAAAGCTGTTCAAAGGCATCACAACTTTGTCACAAATATCAGCTTATCAACCCTTAAAGTTAAACTCTGGAACAGTTTTGAAGGCTGCTTGGGGAAATGAAAGTTCGTTTACATGCAGATTCTGTTCTTTCTGAATTTGGAAATAGCTTCGGCTCTCTCAACGCATACATTTAGCAACTATTAATTCCTGTCTTTACTGGACGCTGGCCAGATGTAAGATGCAAAAAAGAAGAAGTATTAATTGTATCACTTTGGGGATACGCAAAAAGTGGAAAAAAGCCTGTAGAATTTTAATCAAGGCCTGAAGAGCTGACAGCTATTGTGCAATATATCTGGGTATGTAAACTGTGGAGAGATATTTCCTTTGAAAGAATTATGCCTGCATAATATATGTCTAAAGATCTGGAGTGTGATAATTTTATTCTGCTTATTTAAAATTATCATTTAGTTCACTTTCTAAACTCTGCATAAACTCAAATTAGATGTGATATAGGATGTCTTTAATAAAATTTCTGTTATTTTTAAGGGATAGATAACATGTGTACCAGGAAATGGATCTGATCAGACGAATTATGGTTGAGGAAAGCTAATTCACTCTTCCCCTTACTCATTTTGTCGCAATTAAGTATAGTAATCTAAAAACTGCTACAAAATCCCTTGTCACATTGTAAGGTTCCATTCTTTCCTGATCTCTCATTTAGATTGCAGTCCAGCAGGAAGATCTTTTTCTTATTAGTTACACACAAGTTGCTCTAAGACTTTTTTCAGTTGTGAGGTTATTTTTTTAATACGATCATGAACATATATTTAAATTACACATAATAATTAAAAGTATTCTATTCTGCTGGGCTCTATGTTAAAATTTTAGAGTCTGTTTGTGGTGCTTTCACAAAGGAAATGATCTGTGGGTTAGGCTTTATTTTTTTAGAAATTAACCAAATAATATGAAAACTATTTAAAAATAAAATGCAATATATGCTATTTTCTATCTAATTCATCTTCAGAAGGGTAACTATTATATGGCAAGTGTGGTTTTCAAAATTAGCAATAGACACATATTTGTAGCCCACAGTAATGAGATGTGTAAGGATACAACAATTATTAATGAAACTATTCATTGACCAGAACCTGATAAAATACTATACTAAAGGTTTTCAAAAGATGACTCTCTAGAAAAACTTCCAATTGTAAAGGACACAGTGAAACCTGTTCCCTTTCCCCCTGGTGAAATCTTGGCTGGAATGTCAAGTATTCTGTTTAAAGCAGGGTCAGTCCACTCTTTTTATTTCCAATCACACACACAAGAAATATTCATTGTTCATTTACCTCAAGAAGCCCAGCTAAGTATTTCTTGCAAATCATGAATGGCTCCACTGTGACAGAGTATGAACTCCAGCCTGGCAGTGCTGTGACATGAACCATACTATTTAATGTCCTTTCCAAGAAAGGTAATCCATAGAAATGAGGGGCATCTGTTACTCGCAAATACTGCAGAAGCTTCAAGGCTAGTTCTGTTCGGAAATAGCCAGTAAGTTCCAAATCTTTTCTGTAAAAAAAATAGAGACAATGGTAAGAAAGGGTATTAGAGAGTCTAGAGCAGGAGTGTCAAACTGGTGGCCTGCAGGCCAGATGTGTCATGTGCAGGCCACACCCACACCAGCTTCGCAAAGGCAAAAGGCATATCACGTGATATGACTGTGTTTGAAACCAGTCTAGTGGTAAAGGCACCAGGCTAGTAGCCAGGAGACCAGGATTTCTAGTTTAGATAGGAAGCTATTTGGGTGACTTTGGGCCAATCATTCCCACTCAGACCTAGGAAGTAGACAATGGCAAGAGTCCTCAGAAATCTTGACAAGAAACCAGGAGGAAACTTCTGAAAGATTCCTGAGGTTCTAATTAAGATTCGAGGAGGCTGATTGTGGTTCTGGAACATCAGATCTTGCACTTTAAGAATCAACTAATTATACTAGTGATCTATATTGCTGGGTATCTCATTTTATGCCATACCTGTCAGTAACAGACATGAACCTGAGTAGAAGTGTGTTAAAGAAAGCAATCAATTCTTTCTGCAATTGTTGTCTTACAGCTGTCTTTAGCTCATCAGCTTCATCTTGGACCGGAGATTCTGGCTGTACCACAAGATCTAACAGAGATTTTGGATTCTGCACAGGAGATCAAGGCATAAAATCAGTATAGAACATGTTTCATTACCTATTCTTCAACAGAGCATAAAATTCAGATTGAAGCTAGCAATTGACATGCTTTTTCATATTAGAAAGAAGCTATTTATGAATAAATTTTCTGAACAATTTATACAGAATTAATATGCTGCATGACGGAAATCACCAGTTATTCAGTAAACTAATTTCAATGATATAAAAATTCAAGCAAGCAGATGGTAAGAGTTTCCTGGCAGAGACAAGACAAATTTACCAAATGGTTTATTAATTGACACTAACTCCTTGGCTACAACCTACCAGATTCAGTGATTTTGTGAAGAGTTTTCTTTTGGTGAATATATTTAAATGTACTTCCTGTCACAATAGTCATTTTGTGGCAAGCATACATTTCTCCCGATCTAAAATCCACAGATTGTTTCTAATCTGTGTGCTTTTTGTTGTGGAAGGTCTTGTGCATCGTATTTTTATAACAGATAACTTTTAATAATGGTGGGATAAAAATCTAATAAATGAATGAATGAATGAATGACTAATGGGACAAAGCCTCTTCTTCTGCAGAAGATCAGGGTCCTCCTCCTCCAAATCATTCCAGTATGCAGCGTCATGATTTTAGACCGTACTATGGGAAGAAATTGTCACCTCCTAAGTTAGTGTCAGCCCTGGTGTTCTCAGCAGCTTGGAGCTGCCATTCTGCTGGTGGGGAGATTTGTGACTGTGGTGTTTTGTGACTTGGATCGCTGCTGTGCCACACTTGTTTCCCTGACGTGCCAAGAGCTTGAAGGACCTTTGGATCCTGCAGTGGCTTTCATACGGAACAGCACAAACGCATACATGGCAATGTAAACCAGCATGGTCTGTCACATCATTGGAGTATATTGGGTGTATTGCGCACGTGTAGGAGAGGGCGGGCCACAGGAGGGCGGGGTATAGGAGGGTTTAAATGGTGGAGGGAAATACGGAATTACAGGTTTGACTTTAATTCACTCGTGTTTTGCATTGTGTGTTTGTTGGAAGTACCAGAACAGGCTTGTATAGATTACATTTACCATGAACTACCTGCTTAGTCACCTTGTTTGTTTTCTTTGACTGAACGGAACCTGACAGTTAGATTACCCATACAGACGGCTCCATCCAAAAAGAAAAAATAGAAAACAATCAACCGCTTCTAATACTTACTATGCACACATAGTAAGTATAGTAAGTAGAGATAGTAAGTAGAGATAAAGAGCCTTTTGAGACAAGTACAAAGGCACAAATATGTAAGTACAGGAAAGTACCTTGGTACTCATTGTGAATTGGTTACAAGAAATATGTTGATTACCTAAAATGATGAATACTAAACAAATGTTTTCCATAAGGAATAATGTAGTGAGTAATATAATGAGTCACAAGGCAGCCGATACCAACAAGCCTGTGTTGAGTATCAAACAAATGTTAAGAATTGGAACAAAACGTTTGTGTCAAAATGTGCTAAGTACCAAATTTGATGAGTTTCAAAGCAGTTGAATACCAAGCTACCACTGTATGTGAAAATACATGATCAGGTGTTACCCAAGATCCTTACATGCTTCAGGACCACATCCAGGATCCATTTTAGGTGTTCAAACTCTGAAATATTCTTCTGTTCCTTCATAAACTTGTTTAAAAAACATATGACATCGGCCAAAAGTTTTTCATCATCTGAAGACGCTGGAAGCACTTGAAGAAACCTATTAGGCATAAACCATGATATCGTACATGTCATTTTGTAGCAGTATCCTGTCACTAGCATTACATGATTAATGTAGTTTGCTGAAACATTAACGTTAAACTTAAAGAGATTGAAAACAGCAATGTGCTTATGCTAAATATAAAGATGTCAGAAATCCAAAGCAGATGAATGCAAGAGGTCTTTTTTCATAATAATAAAAATAATAAGCATCAAAAGGTTCAACTATGAAACACCATATTAAAAAAAACATAGCAGAAGGAATGGTCAAAGAAGAAACTTATTGCCTTTATCTTTTTTCCCTATTCTTTATTCATTTAGCCTCCATGAACCATCTGTATATACAAATCCTACAGCCAGAAAATTGCCAAAATCAGACGTCTCATTGCTCTAGGCATGCCTCACAATATTCTGGCAGGAAGATGAATGCAATGCTTACAGTAGGAAGGGAAAAGGGGCCAAACATGTTTTCTAGCACTGCTTTATTCTTATCCAGCCTGTGAATGTGAAAACTTCTGCCTTTTTGGTTTGTAAATACAACTGATTTACCATTTTCAAAGGCATTTCTTGCTGCAGAAAATGTTTGGGAAGATTCTAAAGAAACTGGCTATCTTCGAAAATGTTGAAGCTAAATCTACAATGACAGATGGCTTTGTAGTCAGTTAGGTACCTTGTTCTTACACACCAACCTGCTTAATGCTGTTTGCCAAGCCAAGGACTTGAAAGTGGCTCCAGAAGGACTACCGCTGCACATTAATGCCAGCCTATCGTTCAAAATATAAAAATTCATTTTTGTGACAGCAGCCCTAACTTCCCCGTGAGATGCTGCTTGAGTGATGGCATTAAGACAATCCTGCAGACCGAAGGTTGCACATGTTAACTTAAGGATAATAATATCTTCTGAGGAGAGCTTTAAAGTGCTGGAAAATCTGGAATTTTTTTAAAAAAAAGAACATTAAAATGACAATTAAAGGATTTATTTTAAGGTAACCAACGAATATAGCATCTCAATTTATATTTTGTTTTTTCTTTCTTCATCACACTGATTTAAAGTTTTATCTTTTTGGTTTTGCAGCCATCAAATAGAATTTGATCTTCTTGTTCTATGGGGCCGTTCATGAAGAAATCTTTCACTACAGTGTTTTTCATAAGTTTACACTGGATACACAAAGACTACCACAAATATATACCCAATCAAGCTATGGAAAAATTTAAGGAAAAACTAAGGCTATGGGAGAAATGAACTGCCTGTCTTATTGTTTGCTAACAATTTGGGAGAACGGACCACTGGCTGGAAACTTTGTTAGAAATCTCTGACTTTAAAACATTAGTGGGTTCCTGTTTTCTCCATCCCTCATCATTAATCATACTAGCTGGAGATGACAGAATTTGAAATCTAAGATTGCCAACCCTATTCCCAAATGGAGTTTCAGTGTTTTATGGTCTGGTGTCATTCATTAAAACAAAAGACATTTCCAAGTGAGGACCCAGAACTAAGTCAGGATTGCTCTTTGTTAAATACAAATTGGAAGAAATATCAGAACTGGAAAAACAAAATGAATAGCTTACTGTTCTGCTGCTGTCTCATAACTGGCAAGCGCAACTAAATTATCTGCTCCATGGAACCAAGACAAGTTCCAAGCCATTTTCAGCATATCTGACAGGTGTTTCGAGGTCCAGAATTCACAAGAAAAGGGTAACACTACCGAGTTAGGACTGACAGCATGATATGCAGAGACTTTAATAGGTAGATGATACCTTTAGGAATAAAAAGGGACAAATTGAAATAATGCTGGTTTTGGAGAACAAAACTTGTATTGTTCACTATTTGCTTATAGTCATGGTTTAAGACTTCTGAAATATTTCTTTACACACTACTCTTTCATGGCATATTAAATGAGTTCCTATTCAAGTTACTGATAGTCCCCACACTGACTGTATGCCAATCAATTCTGTAGAATCAGTTCATCACAAACTAGAATCTAACTTAAAAATAACGTTCTTATGCCCTGTCTTAAATTATACCTTGAACAAACATCAACAATCAACAGGAACATTTATAATTTTAACTCTATGTATTCATTGAGTATATACTCTGAACTAAGGCATAGTTTGTTTTAATCATGGTTTAACAAAATATAGTGATTGGGGTTCACATATAATTCCAATTAATGCCAGCCTATCATTCATTGTAATAAATTGTAACTACTATGTCCTGGTTCACACCTCACATCTAAGCCACAATTGCAGGTTGTTTGATTTTCATCAGCATGAATGAATTCAGATCTTCTGCTTTGCAAATCATGGCTTATGGTTAATATATGAACTATGCCATTTTGGACTGCTCAAACAATCACAGCCATTGCTTAGAATCCTGTGAGTTGGTGTCCCCATTTTTGACTGATGCTAGATGGGGAAATATAATTACGGAGTAACAAAAAGAAAAAAATCAGAGTAAAGTGTAAGGTGTAACAAAAATGCACAAGGTTCATGTATTCCCAACAGAGTAGTGTTGTGGGAGGAAGGGAGCAACAGAAATTGATCTAAGAAGAGAGCTTTCTCTGCTGTTGCCCCCACCTGTGGAATTCTCTCCAGAGATTAGGTAGGCCTCTACTCTCCTGGCTTTCCAAACAGGAGTCAAAACATGGCTCTTTGGCCTCAAATCGGGAGCTTAGAGGAGCATTCAGGCCCAGGGCTAGTTAGTGCCCTGAGAACCATCCTGTCAGGCTTGGAAGCCATCTTTTCCTTCGGGCAAAAAGCCTGCCACACATTCTACTGTGGGAAACTGGAGGGGTGGGGAGGGGATTGTATGGAGTATGGGAGATATGCAGCCAAAATAACATTCTTTCTCAGAGTCAATGTCATTTTGCCCCGATTCCTGGACTGACATGGATGGGAGGAATCTTCTTTCATGACAGGGACTGATTGGACCATGTGATGGACTTGTGGGTGTTGAGAGCAGGGTCTTGAACTTTCAACTGGGTGGGGAAAACCTGGAAGCTTTCAGATTCGGGTTTTCCCTGATGTGCCAACATGGCTCTCTTAATAAATTGGAGTTTTGAGGAATCTCTAGCCTTGGATTCTTATTTTATCGAGGATGCTATTTGGAACCCTGACACCTCCCTTTGTCTTTTAACTAATTTTAATAGGGTTTAATCATTCACGCATCCTTCTAAGGTTTTTGAATTTTTATATTTTAATGTTTTATTGTGCACTGACCAGAGTCCCACTTTGAGGAAGATGGGTGGATCACAAATGTGAAAATAAATAAATGGCCATAATGGAGTACACCAAATGGTTTTCATACTTTAACTAAAACCACAAATGAAATAACAAAAACAAATAAGTGTTGTGTTTTGTGTCAAGGGTCTTCAAACATCTGTGAAAGGGGCTTTCTCGATTTTTTTAAAATTTAAAATATTTCCCTCACAGTGCAAAAACCAATATTTCTGCATGGGTAACTCTTAATATGAATAATAACTCTTACCTCCTTACAACGGCAACAGGCAAGGTGAAGTGGGAAATGGTAGAAGGATCACAGGAAACAGTATCAGCCCTGCATAAAACGAACAAATGAATTCAAACAAAACCAAAGAAGACACTAGGTCCGTGATGGCGAACCTATGGCACGGGTGCCACAGGTGGCACGCGGAACCATTTCTTAGGGCATGCAAGGTGTTGCTCTGTCAGCTCCAGCATGCAAGTGTGCACTGGCCAGCTGATTTAGGCCTTATTTGAGGCCATTTTTCACCCTCTGGAGGCTTCAGGAGCTTCCCTGGAGGTGGGGGGGAGGCTGTCTTCACCCTTCCCAGGCTCCTAGAAAGCCTCTGGAGCCTGGGGAGGGTGAAAAAAGTGTGCCAAAAGCAGGGGGTCGCGAACATAGCATTATGGGTGTGGCATGCTCACGCACGACCCCCCCTGCACTCTCCCCGCTTTTGGCACGCGAGCCAAAAAAGGTTAGCCATCACTGCACTAGGTGTTAATCACGACATGCATTAAATGTCATATACGTTCAGCTGAGCACTGTCATATCTACACAGGGCAATGCTCAAAGTGCAGTGAAGGAAATCTGCATTTCAGCTTTATGTCTGTCAGCTTTCACCCTGGGGCTCGGTACCAAATCCAAGTCCTTAGGTCTCTTCTTATTCAGGAATTGGCTGAATTAGAAGCAGACGATTCTTTGACATGACTTCTCATTCCCGACGAGAATGAAGCCTGATACAAAAAGAGGATTTGCCATCTCCAGGACAAAGTATCAAAGGCCTTTTTAAAGATAGGGGTCTCCCAAACTTAAACTCTCGGGATTTCTTCCCTCCTACCTTTCTCATTTGACAGCTATGTAACTATTCTTTGACAATCTTGGAAGGCATCTGATAAACACTGAAATAAGGATATTTTCTAGCCTGGGAAATTCTGGTTTCCATCTCATCAGCTGCAGCCCTTACAATATCAGCAATATAAAGCGGGGAAGCAGGATGCAGGATAGAAGAAAAACATAAAGAATCACAATATGGCTGTCTGGTCATGAGACATCAGAAATAACTCATTGCCACTGGGTGCCCTCCTGCTGCTTCGCTTGCAAAACCCCTTTCCATGCAACAACCCAAAGCAGAAGTGTTTGTAAGCGATAAGCTAGAATATGCACAGCTGACAAAATCTTTAAGTAAACATCTGTTTTTAAAAATCTGTTTTTAAATAACGTTTAAAATATTTCACATCATGTATAAAATGTATAGGTGCCTCTTCAAAAATAACTCAGGGGAGCGGAGGTCGAACTGAAAGAACAAGATGCTAATAAAATAGACCACCTTGAAATAGAACATACAGTAATTTCTGCCAAAGGCATTTGAAACAATCACACCAGCAGGATTATCTAAAATAAAGTGGCCAATTTTCCGGTTATAAAGAGAACTACAATTTATTTTAACTAAAAGATTTAAATATGATTCCTAAGACTGGAAAGATAATGCAAGTCTGAATATCTGGATCAACTCTTCATTTGAAGAGTTATTATTTCAATGTTATCCGAAAGTATTTTGCAATAATGGCATTACTAAAAATATAGATATTACCCTTAACAACACCTTTGTGGTAAGAGTTTCTAGTACAAAATTTTTATTAATCCATCAGCAATTAACATGGGATGGAAACATCTGCCACATCTTTCTGTTCTGCATTTATTATCTTAGCACATCTTAATTAGTCACCTTGTAGCTGATGGATTTGTTTTGGTAAAAGGTCCTGAAACATTTCCTCTAATGTGAGCAGAAAAGTAGGTTTGATTATATTTGCAGCAATGATAGGCTTTTGATTATTCAAAGATGTCAGCAGGTCACCATGTTACTTATGTTTGCATCTATATAATTTAAAACAGCAATGTAGTGAAAGGCGAGGAGACAATCAGCCACTGTTTTATATTCTGAGAGAGAGAGAGAGAGAGAGAGAGAGAGGGAGGGAGGGAGGGAGGGAGGGAGGGAGGGAGAGGGAGGGAGGAGAATGCATATGATATACAAGCATAAATGTTGTCTATAATTTACATATATTGTAGCCGGCACTAAAAGGGATAGTTTGCTTGCAGGAGTAATGAAGTAGCACAGAACCAATCACTACAAATTACCCTACCACATCTCTTTCCTTGCTGCTTCATCAAAAAGTAGTAGACAAAGTAATACTGAAGTTTCACTCGTGATAGCACCATAATCTTGGAATATCAAGGCAACTGAAAACAGAAGAGACATTTACATGTTTTTTTCTAATAGCATAAAGGCTTTCAAGACCAAATATCAAATTTCCAAAGAACAACAAAAGGAAGTATTTGCTCTTATGATCTAGTCATAAGAGCAAATAGCAACAAGATATATGGGAAATATTAATTTTGCTCTTAAAACTGCAAGCTAGGAAATACAAATCTATCCGGCTTTTTGGAAACAAAATAATTGTAAAAATATCACTCCTGATATTTAATTGCTTAATTCAAAAGTATAAAAACAAATGCTTTCTACACTTTTTTATTTTGCTTTTATGAGGTTACCTCTAAATAACAGAAGCAAGACAGAAGGCTGGTAAGCCAATGACAGACGTTTGACGGGATCATCAGAGAGAAGTTTCCGCAAAAGTGCAAGACATGGCAACATCATACAGTCCATGATCTATCAAACAAAAGAAATTATGGCTTGTTAAGCAAAATCTGTAGTAGCATCCTACTGAGTAAGCATTCTGAAACTTCTCTGAAATCAATACTCCTTGGAAGTTTACAGCAATGTCTTTCAGTACGTTATCTTAGTCCATTATTCACAAATCCAGAGAATTTACTTCTCATAAAAAAGCTCATATTTTAATATTTAATTCCAAAGACAGGAAGGCAATAGAAATAATCTGTGACACATATTTGAAGCAAGCCTCTTTGTTTGCTTTTACAGCACAAACCATCAAATATAGATTAAAATTTGCAAGGACTTTTAATATTTCACCCCAATTCACAGATAAATAGAATTAAATTAAATTAGGGTTTCTATTAATGTTTTAATTAAAGCTCTTCTAAATTTATTTACAAAATTAGTTTCTGCTGGGCAAATCGTATTGTAATCATGAAACTGGACAAACCATCCTTAGATATACAAGTAATATTGTTCCAAGATCTCTGAAGCTGGGCTTGATCGGTTTTGGCATCATTTAAATCAGGGGTCCCCAACCTTTTTGGCACCAGGGACCGGTTTCATGTTAAAAAAATTCCGCGGACCGGTGGCCATGGCTCAGCGGGTGTAGAGGGGGAGCAGGAGGGAGGAGGAACAGGCGGCGCATGCGCGCGCGGGGTGTGTGTGAGTTGGCTCACTCACCCCTCTAGGGCCCCCAATGGCATGAGCGGCCGCGCCTGCGCTCTCCCGTCCCAGTGTGCGCTCTGCCCAGGGGGCTGCCCCTCCTCCCTCCTCTTCCTCTCCGGCCCTTACTAAGAGTTGTGCTGCTCACTGCGGCCCGGTTCCTATCAAGCCACGGACCGGCACCGGTCCACGGACCGGGGGTTGGAGACCCGATTTAAATCATGAAGAAAAAACTAAACACTTTATTCAATATTTAATAACTGATGGGGCTAATTTGGCTACTCCTGCAGTCCTTGAGCCACAATGAGTTGAGAATCAGCCTGAAGGAACCACCACATAAATTTATCTAGACACTGTACCATCTGAATTTCAATAGGATTTAATCACCATTCCTTTCTGGGCTCCTTACTTTCCCTCAGCCCACTGCCATGCCCCACCTACCTTTGCACATGGCTACTAATGATATTATAGTGTACCAGTGTAGACAAGAAAAAAAAAAGTATTTTACTAATTTCCATCATTCTTCACTTCCTGCCTGGAAGCTAAGCTGATGGGTTTTTTTAAATGAATCAATTCCTAAATAAGGTAACAATCTTGAATGGTCTTTAGCCATTTGTGGTATAGCCATTTATGACTGCTACTTTTTAAACTTGGAGATCAGCTAAATTATAACAAACCATTCTGCTTCCTAATCAAATAGAAAGAGGAGAGGGAAGAGGAAGACACAGGAGTCTGGGGTTTCATATTAGCTCCTTTCTTCCTCTGCTATTTAAATATGCTTTTTTAAATGGCAAATTTCTGTATGAGATTTAGCTTTTTTTTTAACAAGCTGAGAAATGATAATAGAGTCAAAGAATTAGACATTGAAGTTGCCTTTTATTACACTCCACGTGTTTAGTTACCATCATGAGAGAATACTCCTCATATTCCAAACAGAAAATATTTAATTCCTATCTAAAATTATTTAATTGAACATACAATATTTGGAGGCCTGGAATGGTTCTTCTGAAAGAAAAGTTGAAGTAGATTTACCTTGCCATCCTGAGCAACACACTTAGTAAAGTAAGCAAGAATTCTGTCCACTGCTCCCATATTTTTGATAATTGGATGCAATTTAGAATCTGGAAGGAAAAAAATTACTTTCCATATACACACTTTACAACAACGTATAACACTGGCTTCAGATCAATTCAGAACTGCTTTATCTTTAAATAAGCACTAGGTATAAACTAGGTATGGCTAGGTTCTTGTGTCTCCTTCCTGCAATCATTAAACTACATTTAATAGTAAATCAAAGTCCTGATTTGTGGTCAATTTCAGTTCCCTGTCAATCTTTCAAATATTCCCATCTTAATTCCTGCCACTCTAGCGTTTTAATTACCACCCCACTCTGCCAACAATAATGCATTGAATGTACTCTTCAGTTACAAATCCTTGGTCCATTTTGAGGTAGAGAGGGGATAGTGGGAATTGCTGGTATAGGATTCCCCCCCCCTCAGCTTTTTAGTATTTTTGCTATGATTCTGACTATCTAGTGAATATGCCGATGTACTTGAAGAAGGTATTTTGAACCAGCTCTTGGAGAATTGAAAGAGGAACTAGAAATATGTATGAAATCTGTCACAAAATGTTCCAGAGTAAAATGCTTCTATTCAACTTTCTAGCCAGTAGGCTCATCCCTCTGTCATATTACTCCTTTTATACAAGTTTTAAGGAAAGTGACTTAGGAGGTCATGCTATTGGCATATAAGCAGCAAGATCATACATAATAGATAAAAAGTGGCTAAGGAAATTCAGATTTTATTACAAGAGAAAAATAATCACCTGAATTACCCATCATGTCATGACTTTCCCCAGGTTGGAACAACTCTATGTCTCAATGGTAAATTGTATTTTGAAGAATTTTACCTTGCATGATTATGACTAATTGCTCAGCTGCTGACTTCCTCAAAGTCAAATCAACGGTGTCAGATATAAAGATACTGAACAATTTTTCAACTGTCTCAGCCTAAAAGCAAAACAAATATATCCTCTTATTTATCTGTTCACCTATTTTCCCATATCATATCTTACAGGGAAAAAGCCATTTCAAGTCTAATGTCACCAATAAGGAACAGCAACATACATAGCAAGACATTGGGCTTCAATTGTCTCTCACAACATATCAGAACAAACAACTAAATACTCCCAAGTTCAAACTAGAATATTATTGCCTCTAAGTTTTTAAAGCCCAAATATCCATTTTTGAGGCTATCTCACAAACTGTTTCACTTGTGCTGCTTTATAATCTTCCCAATTTCACTTAAGGGGCTTATAGAGAATTGAGGAGCTTCCAGGGTTTCCTGTTGTGTGACTGTATCAATCTCTAATAGAATATGATATAATTGCTTTATATAGGTAGTCCTTGATTTATGACCGCAATGGAGCCCAAAATGTCTGTTAGTGGGACACTTGTTAGGTGAGTTTTGTCCCATTTTAGAATCCTTCTTGCCGCAGTTGCTAAGTGAATCACTGCCGTTATTAAGTTAATGGCACAGCTCTTAAGTGAATTTGGCTTCCCCATTGACTTTGCTTGTCATAAGGTCACAAAAGCTGATCACATGATTCCGGGGCACTGCAACCATCATACATATGAGTTGGTTGCCAAGATTCTGAACTTTGATCATATGACCATGGAGATGCTAGAATGGTAGTGTGAAAAATGTTCATTAGTCCCTTCTTCCAGTGCCATATATATATTTCAACAGTACCACCTGCATTGCATTTCCTTGCTTAGGAGATCCCTCTGGTTATCAATCTTGTGCAAAGTTTTCTCCATTCACCTTAAAAACAGATTCTCTTGTGTCATCCAGCTTGAGTTCAATAGGCTTTTCCACAATAAGGATGTTAGAAATACTTGAGAGAATGCTGCCACGCAACAGTGGACGCTTTAGATGGGACTCTTCTTCTTCCATAAGGTGAAACATTAACTGTTTGAGTGCCACAGAACGAACTCTGGGGAGCGATAAAGCATTTCCTTAGAAGGTTCCCAAACTTTTACTGAAGAAATAGGTGCATAAAAATCTAAATCTCATACCATATGTTTTTTTGAATCACTCTGATTTTATACATATTACTTAACTTCTCGAACATCTTTATGACCTTAGGCAAATTGTTCCTGTTAAAAGCCATATTGGCTGAATTAAATCTGATCAAATTTTTGATGCATGATATCAGACAGCACTGGCTGCCAGTTAATAATTTTAGGTTTTCAAAAAAGTACAGAAAATCAAATAGTCCAATATCAACTCAATGTTGATGTATAAAAATACAGTAGATGAGATTTCAATACCAATGTTTTACAAGTTGATTTCCTTGTCACCTCAATCAGTATCATAATTTCTGTATTCCACTTTCCCAACAGTAAAAACAATCTTGTCACTACTTTTTCAGCCCAGTCAGTCATAATCAATTTCTACACCCCTCTGCTTTTTTCAAATTAGTGTCTTTCAGCCATTTTACAGCCTTCTAAGGGTTGGCAGAGTTTCCAGCATCTCAAGGATGTGCTACTTCACTCTAAAATGATTTATCTAAGTGGAGGGTTGTCACTTGGGCTGTGTGCCATTTTCTATCTTTTTGCAAATTGGCTAAACTGACGTGCAGCTGAAAAAGTTGTATCACCTGCAAGCACGTGCAAAGGAAGAAACTACGCCCTCATCTGCCTTTTCCATTCGAAACAAAAATTAGCATACTGTATCTTCAAAACCATGGCGGCTAGGGGACAGTTAATAACCCTTCCCTGGCTGAAATGAGATTACTAAGGGCTGGGGGACAGTTAATAACCCTTCCCTGGCTGAAATGAGATTGCTAATCTACTCACAGTGGCTTTTTTGAGAAGAGAAGACGAAGAGAAGCTCTTAGCTTCGTAGTTCTTGGGAGAATCCCTTCATTTTCAGTTGGTGTTTCACTCAGGGCGAGAATACAGTTACCTAGAGGTTCTTCTGTGTTTGCATAACCCTAAGTAAATACTTACAAGTTAACACAGGCAGTTAATTACCATAAGTAAATATCATGCTCCAAAAGAGACATCATTGCTTTATTACCAAGAAAACTGTCTCTGTAATTGGCAACAGGAAGTTAATAGACCAATTGATAGGCAATTGCCATTTGTTTTTCAAACGTTCATTGTTTGTTGGAGAAGTTCCAATTTGGGGAGACAGAGTGATGTACTGAGCATGCGCGAAGGAATGGCGGCGGAGGTTTGAGGCGATGCTGACCGGAGGCCCATTTGGCTTTGGAGGACGCGGCCGGCCCCTTTGGGGCGATCGGTAAGGGCCGGCCCAGCAAGTTGAAGACCCAGCCGTCACACTGAGGCCTTTCCAACGCCGGTGAGTGTGACGGCTGAGACGGGAGGCGCGGGGGGAGCCCGGAGGAAAGACGCCGGAAAAAAAAAAAAAAAACGCCGGCAGGCCGGAAAGTCGGAGGCCCTAGCGGAGGCCAAGCAAACCACTGATAGAGCGGCGGCAGAGGGAGCGCCGGAAGGCCGGAGGCCCTGGCAGAAGCCGGAGGCCTCAGATGGAATGGAGCGGCGGCGGAGAGCGCCGGAAGATCCTGAGGCCCTGGCGGAGGCTGGTGGAGGCCGGAGGCCCTGGCGGAGCGGCGGCGGAGAGCGCCAAAAGGCCGGAGGCCCCAGCGGAGGTTGGCGGAGGCTGGTGGCCCCCGGCGGAGGGGCTGAGCGGCAGCGGAGCGCTGGAGGGAGCGCCGGAACGCCGGGTGGTAGGAAAGGCGGAGCGGCGGCGGAGCAGTGGCGGAGCTGCGCGGACCATCTCAAACCCGGCGGAGGCCCCCGTGGAGCAGCGAGGCCGGGTGAAGGCCTCCACAGGGGATGGCTGGTGAGGTTGGCGGCCGCAGAGGGACGGGAGGCGCGGCGGACCGATGGAGCGCCGGAGGCCCCAGCAGAGGCCTATTGGAGTGGTGGAGGCCCTGGCTGAGGCCCTGGTGTGGGGTGGCGAGCCTGCGACGCGGTGAGGCCCTGTGGAGGCCTGATAGAACAGTGGAGGGAATTTTCCTTCCCCCCCCAGGACTCCCCGATAAAACATCTACGGGGAGGGGGGGGGCGAGAGCGAAGCAAGGCCAGCCCAAAGGAAAACAGCTCCAGCCACCCCGTGGAAAGCCTCTACCCGAGGAAGAACTGACTGACTCTTATGATCTATTTTCCCTGTTGATTTGACTTGCACTTGCACTTTATCTAGGCGTTTCCTCCCTTTAAAGCCAGCAATGGAGCCACGGGATGGTTTTTTATTCAAGGTCCGACCTCCTCGATCTACGAGAGTCCCCCCTCTCGCAGGTCTGGCCCCTTAGTTTATCCCGGGCCCACCTCAAGGATGGGTTAATTAATCCAGAGAGGTGGAAAAAAACGCAAGCTCAGGGGGTTTTTAAATAAATTTTTAATTAGGCTTTTAAGGGGTTCTGGGGTGGGGGAGGGGTTTAAAAAAAGATATAGACAGATGGAGATTGAAACAGTGATCAATAGTAAGGGCCAGGATAGCAGTCGACGGCGGGAAGCGGAAGGCGAAAGGAAGGGGGATACTCGAGTCGTTCCACAGGAGGGCATACCAATTCAGAGGGTCGTGGGGAGGGGCAGGACCGAGGGGAGACAATTTTCATCCTCCCGGTTGGTGGCACGTAGCCGTTGGTTGCAAACGGTCGGGTGCCACAACCCCCGCAGGCTAGGTGGCCAGGGAATACAGAGCCAGGGTCTGCGGCTGATGTTTTGCAACGCCAGGTCCGTTGTCAACAAAGCCCCCCTCATTAGTGACCTTGTGTCAGAGGGGGAGCCGGACCTGGTAGGAATTGCAGAAACCTGGTTGGGCCACGAGGGAGGACTTCCCCTCGTTGAAATGTGCCCAACAGGCTACCGCGCATTTCATCAGCCGCGGGCCCTAGGCAGGGGTGGTGGGGTAGCGGTCATTATTAAGGAAGGCCTTGAGCCGAGAGAGACCATTGTGCCTCAGACTACCGGCTGTGAGTCCCTCTGCGTGAAGTGGGGCCTAGGGAGGCAGTTGGGCTTGCTGGTGGTATACCTGGCTCCCCGCTATGTAGCAGCAGCCCTGCCCGAGCTCCTGGAGGTGATCGCTACGGTGGCAGTTGAGACCCCCAGACTTATAGTCATGGGGGACTTTAACCTGCCATCGTTGGGCGAATCATCCGTGGCAGCTCGGGAGTTCATGGCTTCCATGACGGCCATGGACCTGACCCAAGTAATTCAGGGCCCCACCCACGAGGGTGGACACACGCCGGATCTCATCTTTGTCTCGGGCCAATGGAAGAGTGATCTGGGTACAGGGGACATAGTCATCACACCCTTGTCATGGTCAGACCACTCACTTCTCCGGCTCGACTTTCCGACCGCTGCTCCCCTCCGCGGGGAGGCGGAACCAGAGTTACCAATCTGGTACCGCCCCAGGCGCTTGATGGACCCGGATGGGTTCCAGACAGCGCTTGGGCCATTTCCTGTATCCCTGACCCGCGCCCCGATGGAGGACCTCACGGCCGCATGGAATAGTGCGGCCGTGGGAGCCTTAGATCGGGTCGCGCCCTTGCGGCCTCTCTTGCGGCGGCGAACCACCCTGGCTCCTTGGTTTACTGAGGAGCTGCGGGTGATGAAACGCCGCAAGAGATGCCTAGAGAGTAGATGGAGGTCTAGCCGCTCTGAATCTGACCGGACACAGGTAAGAGCCCATTTACGGACTTACATTGTGGCGCTGAGGGTGGCCAAACGTCATCATTGTGCCACTCTCATAGCATCCGCAGAAAACCGCCCTGCCGCCCTGTTTAGGGTGACCCGTGCCCTCCTTCAACAGAGGGAACGGGAAGCCCCGCTACAGGGTAGAGCAGAGGAATTTGTGACTTTTCTGCAGGAGAAAACCGCCCAGATACAGAGTGAGCTGGCCCCCATTCATGGCCCAGTGGGATGCCACGAGAGAGATCTTGTTTGGGAGGAGTTTGACCCGGTTACTTCCGAGGATATGGACAGGTTACGTGGGCGACTGCGAGCCACCACATGTTTATTGGACCCGTGCCCCTCCTGGCTTGTACTGGCATCCTGGGAGGTGACACGAGGCTGGCTCCAAGAGGTTGTCAACGCATCCTTGGGTGAGGGTTCCTTGCCTGCCTCCCTAAAAGAGGCGATGGTGAGGCCCCTCCTCAAGAAGCCCTCTTTGGACCCAGCTCTTTTAAACAACTACCGTCCAGTCTCCAACCTTCCCTTTTTGGCGAAGGTTGTCGAGAGTGTGGTGGCACAACAGTTTCCCCGTCACCTGGAGGAAGTTGACTATCTAGATCCGCGCCAGTCCGGCTTTCGGCCCGGGCATAGCACCGAGACGGCATTGGTCGCGTTGGTGGATGATCTCTGGAGGGCCAGAGATGGGGGATGTTCCTCCATCCTGGTCCTATTATACCTCTCGGCGGCTTTCGATACCATCGACCATGGTATCCTATTGCATCGGCTGGGGGGGTTGGGGGTGGGAGGCACCGTTTTACGGTGGTTCTCCTCCTACCTCTCTGGCCGATCGCAATTTGTGCGGGCAGGAGAGCAGAGGTCGACCCCGAGGCCCCTCACATGCGGGGTGCCTCAGGGGTCGGTCCTCTCGCCTCTCCTGTTTAATGCATACATGAAGCCGCTGGGTGAGATCATCCGTGGTTTTGGGGTAGAGTGCCACCTGTACGCTGATGACACCCAGCTGTACATATCTACCCCAAACCACCCCAACGATGCCGTAGCGGTGATGTGCCAGTGCCTGGAAGCCGTGCGGATCTGGATGGGAAGTAACGGACTTAGGCTCAACCCGACCAAGACCGAGTGGCTGTGGTTTCCGGCTGCCCGATTCAACCAGCTCTCTCCAACGCTGGCCATAGGGGGCGAACATCTTGCCCCTGTGGATGGGGCGCGCAATTTGGGTGTCCTCCTGGATACCCGGCTGTCTATGGAAGAGCAAGTGACAGCCGTGGCCAGGAGGGCGTTTTACCAGGTTCGCCTGGTACGCCAATTGCGCCCCCTATTGGATCGGGACGCCCTTCGCACAGTCACTCATGCCCTCGTGACATCCCGACTGGACTATTGTAACTCTCTCTACATGGGGCTCCCCTTGAGGTGCACCCGGAGGCTTCAGTTAGTTCAGAATGCAGCCGCGCGAGCAATTATGGGGACCACCAGGTTCACCCACGTTACACCGCTCTTGCGCGAGCTGCACTGGCTACCTGTCGTCTTCCGGGTGCGCTTCAAGGTGTTAATTATCATCTTCAAAGCGCTCCATGGCTCGGGACCTAGCTATCTGCGAGATCGGATCCTGCCCCATACATCCTCACGACCGATTCGCTCCCACAGAGAGGGACTTCTCCGGGTGCCGTCCACTAGACTTTGTCAGCGGGCGACGCCCAGGGGAAGGGCTCTCTCTGTGGTGGGCCCGGCCCTCTGGAACGACCTTCCCCCTGATATCAGAACGACCACTGACCTCCGCTCCTTCCGTACGAAATTGAAGACCTATTTCTTTCGACTGGCCGGCCTTGAATAATTCTCTCTGTCTATTGATTCTAAATGTATTTTAATGGGTTCTTAATCAGTTTTAGCACGGGCAACACTGTTTAATTATGTTTTAGTATGTATTTTGTATTTATTGTATATTGTTTTTAGTTTCTCCTGTGCACCGCCCCGGGTCCCTGTGGGGAGAGGGTGCGGTTAATAAATCCGAAATTGATTGATTGATTGATTGAGCTTCTGGCCAAGCGCGGTTCAATTCTCTTAGCAACCCGTTGCCTTGTCAGGATGCGCTGGTACCCTCACTGCCTACCAGAAATACAGCAAAAGAGGTTCCAACACAATCTATAGCGAGGGTCCCATATGTAATGCTCAGGTTCATTAACTTTCCCTATGTGCACGTACTAGACTTCCGATTCCAAGTAAAGGAAGTCTTAATAGGGAGGGTGGTGGTGATGGGGAAAATAAAAGAGAGACTAAGTCAGTGCTTTGTACTGTGTTTCTCCGAAAATAAGACAGGGTCTTATTTTCTTTTAACCTACAAAATAAGCGCTTGGCCTTATTTTCAGGGAGGTCTTATTATTTTTGAGGTGCAGGAGGCAATGAGCATGGTCACCTCATGGCTTCTGCTGCATTACAATATTTTCGGGGAGCCTTATTTTGGGGGGAGGGCTTATTTTAGTGCAAGTGCTCAAAAGCCCGATTGGGCTTATTGTCCGGGGAGGTGTTATTTTCAGGGAAACAGGGTATCTGTTCAGAATGCAGCCGCACGGGTGATTACGGGAGCTTCGAGGCACTCCCATATAACACCGATCATGTGTGAGCTGCACTGGCTTCCTGTGGTCTTTCGGGTGCGCTTCAAGGTTTTGACGACCATCTTCAAAGCGCTACATGGCTCGGGACCTAGTTATATGCGAGACCGTCTCCTGCCCCATACATCCCTTAGACCGATACGCTCCCACAGAGAGGGCCTTCTCAGGGTGTCGTCGGCCGGACAATGCCAACTGGCGACACCCAGGGGAAGGGCCTTCTCTGTGGCGGGCCCTGTCCTGTGGAGCAACCTACCCCCAGAACTCCGTACCATCACTGACCTCCGCCTCTTCCGCCAGTGTTTAAAAACACCTCTTTCATCAAGCCGGCCTAACATAACCTCCGCTGGGACTAGTGTAGATAGTTTTATTTCGGGGATTTTAATTGGTTTTTAGCGCAGGACAGACATTTAATAGGGGTTTTTTTAATTTTTGTATTACTTTGTATGTATTTTAAATTCCTGTGCGCCGCCCTGGGTCCTTTTGGAGAAGGGCGGGATATAAATCTAATAAATAAATAAAATAAAAAAATCTGATTGTATCTGCTCCAATAGCCATTTTGACATTGACAAGTTGTTTCCCATCAACATCCATGGTGTAAAAATTTTTTAAAAATGCAAGCACCTAGAATAGCCCTACAGAGAGATAACTGGCAAATGAATTTAACAAATAAATGAATGAATAAATATTCTCAACATTCTAAAAGTGTGAGGTCCTTGGTGCTCTCTGAGCTTGGTCATTTTCTTGCAGATGTTTCATTAGCAAACTAGGTAACATAATCAGTGTACTGATGTTACCTGGTTTGGTAATGAAATGTCTGCAAGAAAGCAAGAAAGCTCAGAGAGCACGAAGAACCCCATGGTTCAACCTTGAGTTACACAGTATTATCTTCTATTATGAATGCCTTTGCCAGAAAAGATGAAGAATTTTGTTTTATGGATTGGTAGCAGCATATTGGCAAGTAAAACAAGCAAAGTGCAACAACTCTCACAATAAGGTGAGTTTGGAATTTTATTTGAAAAAAGATTTAGGCAATGGTTAGGCAAGAAGTTTCCTGATGGGGTGATTATATTAAATTGATCATTTATATCCCACAAGCCATTTCTCCAAGTAACTCACATCTTATGATCAGTAAAAAAATTCAAGATGGTTCTGAACAATAGATATCCCACTAGAAAAACTGTCACATCATCAATTTCAAGATGATACTTCCTATTGAAAAAGTCTAATGTTACTTACTCATTCAGCTTTAGTTACAAGCATTCAAGCCACAACTCCAGTGGCAACCCCTCTTATGTCTGGTTGCCATGTTTACATATTTTCCCCTACTGTGTAATGTCAGTACTGCTTTTTCAGCGAAGCAATTAAGCTTATCTGAAGATAAACTACTTTTCAAGAAGATGAGATTACCTGAAGAATTGGAATAACAGGATAGAGGGTTTCAATAAACTTGTTCCAAGTCTCTGCTGCCATCATCAATTGGCCTTGAAGAAGATACATCAGTAGAAATGTGGCAGCAGAGCAAACCTGTTTTAATGAGAGAAGATACAATAGCGCAATAAAGAGTGTTCAAACCAATTTGCTGGTGTCAGAAATGGAAATTAGGCTTTGCTTTGGGACATTGCACCAAATAGCTTTTGTGTTTGTTTTCTTTTTCTTTTTAAAAAAAAGAAGAAAGCGATAAAATACTGTCAAGAATCTGCTGCCTTTTAGCACTGAACAGTCTTCAAGCAGAGAGTGGGATTTAGTTCAAGAAATGCTTTCAATAAAGCACCAAAGAAGAATTTTAAAAATAGTGCTCTAGTCTAAGCATTTAGGAAATCTTCACAACTTGAGATTGGTTTGCTTATTACCCATTGAAAAAGCAAAGCATATTAGAAAAAGATCTTGAGTTCAATGATAATTGAACTTGAATCTTAAGACAACTGTGTGTGAGAGAGAGGGGGGGGGGAGCTAGAGGGAAGGAGGGAGGGAGGGAGAGAGAGGCAGGGAGAAACAAATGAGAATTATACTGTATAAAAATCAAAAGTAAGCCTGGTGCTATCAAATGACTAATTGCACTTTAGTCATTTTCTGCATTACTTAAAATTGTTTTTATACTTTTGAAAATTCACAAACTTGTTGCAATCCTAAACATATTGAAAACAAAAGCAAGTACCATTAATTTTAGTAAAGATAATAAATATAATGCAGGTTTGTGATCTATATACAGCCAGTTGCAAGAGAGCAATTAATTAAAAAGCTAAACAGGGTGAAGTTTACAAAGGTACAAAGCTTTGGATCTACTAATTTCTTTTAATTTACAGATTAATTCTGGGAGTGGTATCATATTCAGAATGATGTACCTCATGCTGGGAATCCTGAAGCCCAAAAGTGCATATTTCATAAAGAACTTTGGGATGAAGCAGAAAATGTACACCACGACTGATTGAAGAAATAGGCTTTACAGCATTATGAATGCCTAAACATTCCTAAAACAAAGATAAAAGATGTTTAAATATTAACCTGACAACACATGAAAAATACTTAAATCTATTGAGTTAGAAAGAGCAACCCACTTTTAGACTGGAACACACACACACACGCAGCCTTAAAACTGCAAACTTTTCAATCTTACAACTGGGAGCAATACTGCTGGTTTCCTATTGCTAATACATCCTGTCTACTAGCTCAAAACTGCTAGTTTCTCACAGCAAGAAATCAGTGATCTGCAAGCAGGATAACTTGGAATAAGCAAAAACCTTTCTGCTGGGTCCCTCCTGCCAACCTTCTTTAAGACTGCTGAGAAAGAACGAGAAGAAAACAGCAAGAACACAAGGGAACCCCGACAATTGATAAAGACCAAAAGTACATCATGCAGTTAACTTATTTCCATAAGGCAATGATATCATTAAATCATAACACCTTATAACATGAAAAATTCAAACAGATATCCCTTCCTCTTTAAAACTCGGCAAATTAAAAAAAAAAAAAACCACCTCAGAATTAATTCACATCAGGCAATCTCAAGTTTATATAGTGAAAGATTGAGGTTTTTCAGCCTGACTAAAATCCCTGTGAGGTTATTAAATGAAAGAGGGGGGAATTTAGATGGAAAGAGAAAGGGGTGGAGGGAAGAGTATCTCCTGGATTCTGAAGAAACCACAGGCCTTGTTAAATGCTAACCTTAACAATGTCAAGGCAGCAGCGATAGGCTTCTGTTCTAATATTTGGCACAGGATGCGACAACAGATGGAGAAGCACCTTCTGACTCTCATTCTGCAGCAGTGGGTCAGCTCCAGCAGATTTCCAGCTGCAACCAGAAAAAAAACAGAGCATAACCGAAATGGCTTCAAGGCTTAGATAGCAAATTCTCTCCACTCAAGACCCGCCGAGGCCTTGGATTATTATTCAGTTATTTATTCGCTGCCATTCCTGGGTAAATCCCCAAGAAGATGAAACTTGGCAAGCTACAAGATTTGGGGTAATTTCAACAGTTAAACTGATCTTGTAGTCTTATATTTTGAAGAAAAATGAAGGAAGTTTTACTTTAACGCCGTTAGCTCTTCCTGACACATTTGTGAATGTCACCATTGTCAAGGTAGGAAAGTTTGGGAAGGTTTTGTGATCATTGTTTGTCTTAAATCTCTCTGTAAATTGTAAGATGTAGAGAAGCATACACACAAATCTGTATTTTCATTAGACAGATGTGTGTATTCATCTATACATAGCTACACCATGTTACCACATACAGTACATGGCACCATATAGTGCAAATTTCCCATTTCATTATCAGAATACTATCTTAAATGTATCCAATATTTATTTATTTAATTAATTAAATTTGTATACCGCCCTATCTCCCCGAGGGGACTCAGGGCGGTGCACAGAAATATAAAACAAATATAAAAACAATACAATAAATAACAGTCAATATGCTCTACAGATAGAGATTTTGTATGGATAAGTATAAAAATACACGTATATTATTTAATTCAAAGATTATGCACCTATATATGTATATATGCATCATCTTTGAATTAAATAATTACTGTATGTATACAATTGTAACTCTGTACTGTTGTAAGGACATATTCTACTATAGACAGTGTGTGTGTCTGTGTATTTGCTAATGTATTTTTTCATTTATTTTTAAGGACTCACCATGTCTTTTTTTAAATAATGTATATACAGGTAGTTACCAGCTTACAACAGTTTGCTTAGTAACCATTCGAAGTTACAACAGCACTGAAAAAAGTGACTTATGATCATTTTTCACTTATGGCCATTGCAGCACCCCCATGGTCATGTGATTTACATTTGGAGGCTTGACAACTGTCTCACATTTATGAGAGTTGCAGAGCCCTGGGGTCGTGTGATCATCTGGTGCAACCTTCTATCAAGCAATGTCAATGGGTAAACCAGATTCACTTAACAACCGTGTTATTAATTTAACGACTGCAGTGATTCACTTAGCAATAGCAATACCACCTAGACTTATATACCACTGCACAATGCTTTACAGCCCTCTCTAAGCGGTTTACAGAGTCAGCATATTGCCCCCCAACAATCTGGGTCCTCATTTTACCCACCTCGGAAGGATGGAAGGCTGAGTCAACCTTGAGCCTAGTGAGATTTGAGCTGCCAAATTGCAAGCAACGGGCAGTCAGCTGAAGTAGCCTGCAGTACTGCATTCTAACCACTGTGCCACCATAGCTCTTAATGTGGCAAGAAAAGTTGTAAAATGGGGCACACTCAGCAACATATATTTTGGGTTCATTTGTGGTCGTAAGTCAAGGACTACTTGTATTTTTGCATTTTATTCATTTCTTTTTCTCCTTTTCCATTATTATTTTAAAAGCAACAAAACATAAATAATGTATCCAATATCGTTATTCAGTCAAAAGAACAATTTATGTATTTAATAGCTGAAACCGTCATCACAAAATACTAATATAAGATTTTCATATGGCATGCAAATTGCCCAACTTACATATCTGAGCATATGTTGAGGTATTCCTTAAGTAGAACAAAATACTGGTGAAATGGAAGACTTTTTATGGCTTGTTCTGCCAATTCAAGTAAATCAAGAAGGTTTTTTTCTCCCTTTTAAAAAAGTGAAACATATCATTTCATTTTAAAGAGTAGACAGATGAATTAATGATCTATGACTCAGGACAATCAACAAAAATAATTATCTAGTAACAATGAATGTAACAAGTAGCAGCAACTCTCAAAACATCTATAGACAAGAAGACCAGCCAGTTTACCAGTATAATTACCAATAACCATATCAAATGATTAAATACTGAAAAGACTGATGATCAGGAGTACTCTTACAACACTTAACTAGGGTCTAGGGAGGCATACATGACATTTTAAACTCCTTCCCCCACAACTGAAGTTCACTTAAGCTGAACGTCTTACCTTCTTGCAAACATCCAGCATAAAATTACAAGCACACTCCATTGAATGGGCAGCTTCTGCGGCTTGTTTGTAAATACTGTAGTTTTCTGAATTCATTTGTTCCAAATAAGCGGTGACTGACTCATGTATGTTTGGATATTCTAAGGAAAATGGCATGTCCACGGAAAGGACAAATAAAGCTGTCACTAAAGTCTCTGGTAAAACACTAGCAGCCTGGAGGGAATAAAAGAAAAAAGGTTTAGGCTCTAAAGGCCAACCTATATAATAAATATTAGTCTTAACTTTTGATTATTTTGAATATGTGACCAACATAATTTCTTCAAACAAACTTATGTTTCATTTGCAGACATATTACCGTATTTTTCGGAGTATAAGACGCACCCAGGTTTTGAAGAGACAGTTTTTTTAAAAAAGTAGGTAGGCAGATAGAGGGATAGAGAGGGAGAGAAAGAGAGAGAAAGAGAGAGAAATACAGTAGGTAGGTAGGGAGAGAGAGAGAGAGAGTAGGTAGGTAGGTAGGTAGGTAGGTAGGTAGAGGGAGGGAAGGAGGGAGAGAGAAATAACAGTAGGTAGGTAGGTAGGGAGAGAGTGTAGATAGGTAGGTAGGTAGAGAGATATAGAGAGACAAATAGAGAGAGAGACATACAGTAGATAGGTAGGGAGAGAGAGAGAGAGAGAGAGAGAAGGTAGGTAGGTAGGTAGATGTTTCCAGGGGTATTTATCCATGTGCTGGAGAAGGAAATCACTGACCACCTTTGGAACAAATCTTTGTTTCTGCAGGCACAGTACTTGACCAACATAATTCTCATCAATCACTCTAACTAAACAGCTTTCCAAAAGGGAAAAAACCATCCTTTTTGCACTTTGCAAACCTTCCCCAAACAGCCCGTTTTATGTGGAATGTTTGCAACCCCCCACCCCCAAAAAACCTATGCTTAATTTAAGAAGGTAATTGTTCGATTTCCTGGGACAGACATATGTCAGGATCTTTAATCTTTTACTGCTTTCTTCTAGATTATTTTAAAAATCTAAAATCTATCTTTTGGGCACTGAGTTCTCCTACTCCAAAAAGCAATTTCAATAATCCCCCCAAATAAATATTTACAATATAATTATATTTTGCTTATTTCTGCGCCCATCAGGTAAATCTCTATTTTGGTCTTCTTTTATTAACTTTTTAGCTGCTTCATAAACTATACTGCATCATTAATGGAATGAATGTATCATCACAAATACAGTAGTTACAGCAGTTCATTTAATGACAATCAAAGTTACAACAGCACTGAAAAAAGTAACTTATGGCTTTTGCAGCATCCCCATGGCCACATGATCAAATTCAGATGCTTGGAAACTGACTCATATTTATGATGGTTGCAGTGTTTTGGAGTCATGCGATCACCTTTTCCGAACTTCTGACAAGCAAAATCAATGGGGAAGCCAGATTCACTTAACAATCATGTTACTAGCTTAACAGCTAGAATTATTCACTTAAGGACTGTGCCAAGAAAGGTCATAAAATGAGGCAAATTTCACTTAACATGTTTCATTTAGCAACAGAAATTTTGGGCTCAATTGTGATTATAAGTTGAGGACTACCTCTCCATATTATTTTAAATGGTTCCGTAAAGGAAAAAGAACAATCACATATTTTACAAACATACAAATGATATCTATAACGGCTGTTGTTCACAATGCAGCAAAGCAATTTTTAAGCAGGAATATAGAGCAGTAAAATTACACAAGTGACCAGCAATGTTTTTTAACATTATAAATAGTTCTTGATTTCTGACTACAATTGGGACAAAAACTTGCATTGCTAAGTGAGGATATTGCACCTGGCTTTATGACCTTTTGTGCTAAAGTTGTTATGTGAATCATTGCCATTCTTAAGTGAATCATGGTTGTTAAATGAATCCAGCTTCCCCACTGACGTTGCTTGTTGGAAGCCAGCTGGGAAGGTTGCAAATGGCAATCATATCACCTTGAGACACTGCAACCACCAAAAATATATGCCAGAAATATATGCCAGAAATATATGCCATTTTCCAAGCATCCATGAGACTGTAAGAAGGCTGTAACAGTCGTAAGTGCGAGGATAAGTCGAAAGTTCTAACCCATGTTGAAGTGCTACTTTAACTTTGAATAGTTGCTAAACAAATGATTGCATGTCAAGGACAATATGTACCAATTTCTAATTGAAATCAAAGGTAAGAATAAGCTTCAAACCTCTCAGACACAACAGAATTGACGATTGTCAGAAAAATCTCAAGATTAGTAGCACTGTCCTTTAAGATGTAAAGTTCTTATCCAGCCACTAGGGGGCAGACAATACACTTGTCATTTTTATATTTGTTCCTTTAAAATGCTGTTTTGCAATACCTTCCACTTATTTATTGCACAACGTTACCAATACAAGGTCTGTAACTCAGACCAGAAATCTATTCTGCACGAACAGCAACATCAAGTGGCTTTGTTTTGACAACTGCAATTGAAAACATCACTATGAGGAGTACAAAATTTGAACACCAAATCAAAGTAACTGCTTAGCATGACGAAAGCAAAACAATGAAGACCAGATACTGATGACTATGTTTCAAAGCTAGACAGAACATCAACTACTTCTAGTAATATATTAAATGCTATAGGTCAATGATGGCGAACCTTTTTGGCATCGAGTGCCGAAAAGGTTGCGCAGAAATGTCGACCATGCACACGCTTGTCAGAGCCGCACTCCGAAAAAGCCGAACTTCTGGGTTGTAGCGCACATGTGCACCCAGACAATCAGCCAGCTAGCATGCACACACCAATTTTTGGCACTGCCGTGCACATGAAGGTATTGCACTCCGGAAAAGCCGACGTTCCGGGTTCTGCCACACATATGCACCCAACAATCAGTTGACCGGAGCGCATGCACACACCGGTTTTGGGCACTGCCACGTATGTGAAGGACAGCTGATCATTGCACGTGTATGTGCATCATAAGCCCAGAAGACAAATAGGCAAGGCCACGCATGGCGGGCGACATGGCTTAACATGCCACTTTGAGCACACGTGCCATAGGTTCACCATCACGGCTGTAGGTTGTTTGATATTGTAGAGAGTCAGGGAGATGACCTTGAGGGAAATAGGGGAAAAAATTTACCTAAGAAACAGGGCTCTTGCTTGTTTTTAAGAGTTCTGCAATGTATTTCCCTTTATCTGTGTCTAATTGAAATTTGTTGTTGTTAGTTGCGAAGTTGTGTCCAACCCATCACGACCCCATGGACAACGTTCTTCCAGGTCTTCCTATCCTCTACCATCCCCGGGCGTCCATTTAAGCTCACAGCTACTGCTTTGGTGACTCCATCCAGCCACCGCATTCTCTGTTGTCCCCTTCTTCTTTTGCCCTCAATCTTTTCCAGCATTAGACTCTTCTCTAGTGAGTCCTTCCTTCTCATTAGGTGACCAAAGTATCTGATTTTCCATCTTCAGGATCTGGCTTTCTAAAAGAGCAGTCAGGGTTGATCTCCTTTAGGACTGACCGGTTTGAAATATTACCATTTAAATGCATGTTATCTTAAGCATTTTTTCCCAACATAACTTTGAAGATGTACAGAAATGGGCACATCTCACCTTCTCTACAGGTAGCAACACTTGCAGGAGTCGAACTGTGAAAAGTGAAACGCTCACAAATGCCATCCTGTGGTGCACTACTGCAAGCTCAGATTTTTCTGAGCTGGTGTTACTTTTGTGATAGGTAATGATTTCGCCTAATGAATCTAGGATTCCAATCAGTTTTTCTTTCTGTAGATGAAACAAAAAAAGTTGCAAATCAATACTCCCAACAGGTGCCAGGAATACAGTCACTTCTAATGCAGGGACTGTTTGAAGATAAAGCCTCCCTGGAGAATTTATTCATTGTTTAATTTAGTTATTTGATTTCTATCTCATATTCCCATCAATGAATAGCATTTATGCTGGCTAACCAAAATAAAAGTCACAAACATGTATTTCTCCTAGCTCTATTTTGATTTCATGCCAAAATAAATTCCTGAACAATTGATTTTTTTTAATCATTACAAATCTACAAAGAAAGTATGTTCCAACCTGTTTTTTTAGAAATACAATGTCAGCGGAATTGCTGAGGTGATGTGGACTTCTTCACTAATGAACAGGCAAAGTCCTATGTTACCATCTTATGCATTAATTTATGATGTTCTCAATTAAGAATGTTCTTTTGTTCCTTGTTACTTTATGTTTCAAGGAGGTTTTTAGGCAACTAGACAAAAAAAAGCAAGTTTGTTACAACTTGCATATTCCTACTCTTAAGAAGAGTATTGAAGAAACTGAAGAGGACCACGGAGAGGAAATTGAAGAGGACCATGGAGAGAATGATCACTCTTAACTCCCTCAATGACTTTTTATGTAATTTTACTTTTACCCATGACTGGATGTTTAAAAAAGATGAATACAGAATGTATCATTCGGTTTTTAAAAATTATTAGTGTTTATAAACCCTTATAAACCCTTCATCATAATGGTAGATAAAGTAGATAATGGTAGATAAAGTAGAATACTTTTTATCTTAAAGATAAAAAGATGACATATTTAAGATAAGCTTACAATCGCTGTACGGAATTGGTATATGCAGTACATAAATATAACTAGCAAACAAATAAATAAGCAAATTATTCTGGTTAAAATAGAATCATTTTAAATTCTCACAAATTCTAGACCGAAGAGACTCTTGTCTTCCCAAACATCTTCAGACACAGCATCAACAATAAGTAGCAGGTCTTCGGCAACCAATTCCAACACTTGTATGGTTATTCTCCTACTACCTGAGAATTGATAAAACAGAGAAGGATTGCAGCAGTCATGTTCCTTCCTGCTGAATAATACAATATGTTAATTGGTAAGGATTTCTTAAAGAAAGAAGTATTAAAAGAAGGATCATTACAGATTTCCCTTCCATGCGTTGTGATCCTGGTTGGTCAGATGAAACTGCACTATACTAAATATCGGGCAGTACCTTAGGACAGGGGTCTCCAACCTTTGCAACTTTAAGTCTGAAGGACTTCAGCTCCCAGAATTCTCCAGCCAGCAAAGCTGGCTGAAGAAGTCTGGGAGCTGAAGTCCTTCAGACTTAAAGTTGCAAAGGTTGGAGACCCCTACCTTAGAAGACTTAAACATTTTTCTTGCCAAAGGGAGTTTAGATGTTTAATATTTTCTAAATGAAACACTATTATACAATACTACTACAAGTAGTCCTCAGTTAACAACAATAATTGGGACTGGAATTTCCATCACTAAGCAATGTAGTAAGAAAGCACTTCTTTGGGCAAGACCAGGATGGTGAGCCCCCAGGAGAGAGAAGGTACTGTAGGTGAAGATGACAAAGGTTAGCAGGAGGGGGGCAGCCATAAATGAGAGCTGGCTTGAATTTTTATCATGTGACCACAGGGGCGCTGCGACTGTAAGTGGAAGAGTGGTCGTAAGTGGAAGAACCAGTCACAAGTCAATTTTTGCCAGCACCACAACTTTTGAATTATTGTTGAATGAGGGCCACATATATATTTTAACAAAGGCTTTCAGTACAGGGTAGCATGCTATTATAAGAAGTAAAAAAATAAAAAGTAGCATGAATCAGTAAATAACAGAAGGGTGTATATAAAACACAATTAGGCATTCAACATTTCAAAATCAAGCTATCAACATTTAATCTGATGCCTATATGGTAATAATTGGACAAAGGCATTCCATAAATAGTATCCCAACACTATTATCTGCTCACAGCTCTCTGTCTAATTTCCTTTTGTGAGTACAGCCAGAATAAAGCTTCAGAGGCAATTCAGCAAGTGTTGGACTGCACTTCAGATATTGAATGCTTGAGGACAGTTTTAGGTATCAGCAATAACTCTTCAAACTAGCCTTAGAAACAGAGTGGCATTAGAACCACGAAGAACACAATGGCATCGCACCATTGCCTCAATCTTACTGCTCAGTTCTGAAACTTCTGAAAGTTTCTAAATTTTTGAGATAGTCCCTTCCTGCTGAAAAGAGTATGAAAATTATTCCAACCAAGTCTGCTACTTTCTTCAGTTCTTCTCTCTCCATGAAAATACATTATAAACAGCTACCACTTTATCAATCAGTTACAAATTACATCTTCTAACGAGGGCATTTCTTCCTGCAAAACCTAAAGAAAGTGGAGCCATTAAATCCCACATGATCTTCCAGTCCATTCCCTCAACAGTTCCCCTATCTCTCCCACCCCATTTGTCAAAATATCTTCTTTTAATCTTAAAGTAAAATGGTAAAAGACAGTAAAACTAGACAGCTTGATGTTAAAATAAAACAGCAACCTCAAGCAGCTTTATAAACTGTCTGTCAAACTGACATAGCTCATTTGGTTGCTACAAGGAAAGAAATGGAGGGAAGGAAGAACCATGAAGAATGTCCTAATCAATGTGAAGGAAAGATGCCACACAATCATATTATCACTTTATAAACAAAAAGTTTGAAACAGACAATAAAACTGTTGCTATTCTATCTTGCTTTTGAGCTTATCTTTGTGGAGAAAGAATCATAAACTAAAAGGAGAGAAGCTGAATATAAGGCAGAGCTCCAAACACAAGTGTTAAATTTTCCAAAACACTACAGTCTTCACACTGACTATTAGACAGATACGAAAAATGCAAATGGGGGTGCTTAGATTCACAACGTTCAGATTGCCATGTCAAGCCTATTTTTTGTGTGGTAGAAAAAGAATGGTCGGAGTTAAAGTATGATTACTGTAGGCAAAAACTCCTTTAAAAATAAATGTTACCTGTTTTAAGAAGAGGCACCGCATGTTCCAAAATGGCTACACAGAACTGAGGAAGACTGAACTGTTGAAACTGTAGCTCCAAAGTGTCCACATTTTCCAGTTCTGGCAGGTCAACATGACCCATATCCAAAGGTGATGGATTGGATACTCTAGAAGTTACATTACCATGACCACTGCCTCCACTATGAAAAAAACAAACAAACCCCAAAACAATGATAAATGCAAAAAAGGCATTATGTTTCTATAGCCAGCATTATATTATAAAAATAGCCAATGATCAGGCTGAATGGGCAAACTGGCCTAAACAAAATTATTCTATTCAAACTACAATTGATGGATCTAATGTAATTCCACCCAAGCTCCTTCCCCTGTGGATAGGTGGTTTATAATACTAATAAGCCTCCTAAAATCAGATATATCAAAGAGAATTGAAAACAAACCTTAACAAGTCAAAGAAAATGGAGAGTTTAGAATTGAGCGCCACTGAAGGCAACAGAAGAATCAAAAGCCTTCTTTCTGCCTGCATGAAATTATATAAGTATTGGAGCTAATTTAGCCTCTCTGGCAAGATAATTCCATATTTAGGATGATGCCACAGGACAATCTTATTCCCCTCTTCCTGCCAACTAACCTCCTTTTTAGTGTTGGGCTATAAGCTTCTTGAGATAACTGCAACTTCCCTTTCCAATTAGGACTTCATAGCCAAGATCATCACACTCATTGGGTATATATCTATTTATCTACATCTTCCACCACTAAGCTTTTATATAACTCATTCTACATTTTACTCCAATGTCTGCCCAAGTTGTTTATACTACCTATGTGATCAAGGATGGGAGCTCACTGAGTGCTTGTAGATGCAATGATACAAATTTCTGGAAAAAGGTGTAATTGCATGCAAGAGAATACTTTCTTATGAAATATTAATAAAATAGAATTGCATTTTGCGCATTTTAAAAATTATTTTCTGGAATAGTAACAGTGAAATACTTATATTAAAGGAAATAATACCATTCCAAATAATCTTATTTTACAATCTGCTTGGTAACTGGAACCAGAGGTTTAGACTTCTGAGCATTCTGGTGAGAGAGAAGTTCTCTGAGGATGGGCTCCAGTATGGGTCCAAAAGCTCAGAAGACTAAACCCCTGACTAGCCCAGATAGGATCCTGCAATATTATCCTTCAACATGTCTGTTTGTCTCCATTCGTGAATCCTAGCGTAATCCAATGGCAGCAGAAGGAAGTTTTAATTACTCCAGACTTACAAGTATGGTCTGTTTCACTGTGTTGTTCAACTATTTAACTATTTCACTGTGTTGTTCCACCAATATAATTGATATAAATAAGAATAAGGACAAAGAATACTCAGAAGATTTGGTGTTTCAGATAAACTACATTTACAGGTTTGCTAGTTCGATTATGGAAGCAGCCTCACAAACCAGCATTGCCAAGCATTTCTTAACCAACTCTGGATCCTTTATCCACAAAACCGATGAACTGGAGCTATGGATGGCAGCGAATGGGCTCATTGGTGACTGCTGTGTGATGATCATCACAGAGACCTGGCTTCATCCACTTGTGCCTGTGGAGCTAACTAGCCGCACCACACACCGCTTTGACAGACAACAACTCTGGTGGAAGCAAGGGTGCAGGACTGTGTATTTACACCCATGATAACTGGTGTACTAGCGGTGGAGTTGCTTGTGCGCACTGTTCTGCAGACGTGGAATTTCCAACTGTCATTTGTCGGCCATTTTAACTGCCTGGAGAGATTTCTGTTATGGTTGTCACTGCTGTCTATATTCCACCTGATGCAAATGTTAGCACAACGCTCAAACCAATTTCATTGTAATTTATTTTATTTTATTACAATGACAATAAAGATTATTCTTATTCTTCTTATAGTTTATATATCATTTCATTTAAGCTATTATTGAAGGACCTAAACATCAATAACTAAATAATGTAAATCAGGAAGAGGAGGAGGAAGAACATGTTTCTTTTGTAATAATCATAATATACCCAGATGTCTTCTTACTTGGAAGAGTCTGCATCCCAATCCTGACCATCACCCCTTGGACGCTGGCCTATACGTCCTATTACAGAAGGTCGAGGGCTGCTGCTTCCAGGAGATGGATTCTGCGAATGAGGAAATCTTCGGGCATCTTGGCAATAGGACATTGATGAATTCTGGGAAATGGTACCTTTCATAACACACATAGATATGTAGATATGGCCTCTGTCATATCACTAACACATACTTTTACTTAAAAGGAAAAATCTCATTTCTTTCTGCATAGGGGAAAAAAAATCAGTGGAAGCCATGATCTCTGCCTTCGGGATGTACTCAAATGCTAGAAGATTTTGGTGTTTCACATACTTGAAATTCAGCTGGAAAAATTCCTTTCTCTTTTGCTAAAACTTACAAGATGCAGAAAACAATGGGGGAGGGGAGGATGAACAAATATGTAAATAGAAAAAAAAATGATGAGTGTAAAATAGGGCAGGATTAATGCATACCTAAGCTGGGCCCCAACTGATAAAACACAATGAGAAATTGCTGGTGGGATCTATGGAATTAGCTAAGGAGCTTCAAATAAAGTCCTTGCTGCAATAACTATAGACTGTTCCTATGTGTGGAGAATAGCTACAGGTAGTCCTCGACTTACAACAGTTCATTTAGTGATAGTTTAAAGTTAAAATGGCACTGGAAAAAGTGACCATTTTAGCATCTCTCGTGGTCATTCAATCAAAATTCAGATGCTTGGCAACTGACTCATAGAACATAGAATAATAGAGTTGAAAGGGACCTTTAAGGTCTTCTGGTCCAACCCCCTATTTGAGCTGGAGGTCCTCCATCATTTCAAACAATTGGTTATCCAGTCTCTTTTTGAAAACCTCCAGACCTTCAAGTTCAATCCAGAAGCTAAGATGGTCTTCATCATATAGATCCGTGATGACGAACCTATGGCATGTGTGCCAGAAGTAGCACACAGCACCATCTCTCCAGACACGCAAGCCATTGCCCATTGCTCTTCTGGGTTCCGGCACACTGGCCAGCTGGTCTTCACATGCATGGGAACGCCAGAAACTGTAAGAGCAGCACACCAGCAAGATGATCTTCCGGTTTCCGGCACGTGGATGCACACTGGCCAGCTTGTCTTGAGACGTGCATGCATGCCAGAAACCGGAAGATCATCTTCCTGGTGCACACATGTGCACTGGGCAACTGCTCTACAGGTTTCCGGCACATGTACATGCGCATGCATACGTACATTCCCGTTTCAGCACTTGGTGCTGAAAAAAGTTCGTCAACACGGATATAGATCATGAAAGACAACTAAATGTTCATCAGCTCCTAAAGCTTGTTTACTTTACTCTTCAGGTTCTGGCATCTCTTCGCTTGCTTTACATTTATTCCTCCTTGCTCCCTTTTGTGAAATTATTTTACTGGGACTTCACAATAGTCTGAAAGCTAATCCATAAAGAGGCATTTTAAGTTTAGCAACACTTTACTGGATTGAATCCTCCCACGGTATACATGTAAGCTCATAATAGGATCCATATTTATGACAGCTGCAATGTCCTGGGGTCATCTGATCCTCTTTTATGATCTTCTGACAAGCAAAGCCAATGGAGAAACCAGATTTACTTAATGACCCTGTTACTAACTTAACAATTGTGGTGATTCACTTAAACAACTGTGGCAAGAAAGGTCATAATATGGGGCAAAAATCATGTAGCAACTGTCTCAGCTGTGTTTGTAAGTCGAGGACTACCTGTACAGCCAACATATCCAGAATCACTTGTCACTCTGTCAATAGTGAGGGAAATCCTGAACAAAAATGCTAAAATAAAGACGGATCCAGGTTCCATTGGATAATCTATGGCATCCTGGAGATAATATTTATAATTCCATTATTAAACTGCTTGAAACGATTACTTCCCAACACTGCTATTTTCTTTTCACTATTTTAACTGTTACAACTCACCATTTCATTTTCTTATTAGCACTTTTAGATAGAACAGACTCCTTAGCCACAGGAAGTAAATTGAGTTTGAATCCTCACACTTTTCTCTACTACTTTTTTTTTTAACCTCCCATAGTAAAAGCCATTTGAGCGGTACACTTCTACATCTTACTTAAAACAGGGGAAGGCAGGGGGAGAAGAAATCATTAAGTTAATGGTGAATAAAACAGACTCAGGTTATCCTGAAGAGCTATATGCAGACCTGTATCACTTGAGACAAAACTTGGATCTCTATGGAAGTTCAGTCTGTTCCTTAAGAAAACACATAGTTGCTCTAGACATAAGACAGCCTGCAATGCCAAATGGTGTTGTCCATCTTTTGCAAGGCCTAGCGTTGTTAGATTCAGAAGACTCTAAAATAAACACAAGTAAATTTTGTTGACTTCAGCAAAATAATTTTACATGTCTGCCTAGTTAATATATTCAGTGCACCCTAAATATTTATTGCTGATGCTTCTTTCCTAAATATTTCTTGCCAAAATGTTGCAAATCAGAGACAAACACGAGTCCATGGAATTTTTGCAGTGCAATCATTCAGTACTTTCCGATAGATTATTTTAATATAAAACATTTGCATTCTGGTCTTCATCCATGATATAAAGGACTGACTATAAAACATTTATTTTTCTGAAACCATATTCCAGGAGGAGGATTTTTATTTTGTTCAGGAAGTGAACTCTTTTGTAAACACCCTTAGGGATTGCAATTTTCTATGCGAGTATAAACATCTATCCCTGGAGTTTTATATAAATACACTAAATTATAGGCTATACATTAAATGGAATCATATCCATATAATCAAAGCAATTCTTATTTTAGATGAATCTCGGGCATGTATCAAACAAACATTACGTTTGTTTCCCATATTACTTATATGATCAAATGTCAGATTTGTCAGGCTTAATAAGACAACCTCTACTTCCCATTTCCAATTCAAAGACTTAAGATGACTCAGAGTTGTATGGAAAGCATTTAAAGAAGCTGTTGATAATTTTTTTTGGCAACTACAGAGTATAAAAATACATTCAGCTGGTTGACACATTTCTTACAGCAGACAAGACCATGCAGTGCAACATGTCACTGAAGATTCATTTTCTGCATTCACATGTGGACTTCTTTCTTGAAAAATCTAGGTGCAGCCATTGGTGAAAGCTTTCACCAGATCACTGCCACAATGGAAGAATGTTGGGCACTGCAGTGAGATACATTAGACACCCTGTTTCCAGGAAAATAAGACCTCCCCAGATAATAAGCCCAGTTGGGCTTTTGAGTGCATGCACTAAAATAAGCCCTCCCCCCCAAAATAAGCCCTCTCTGAAAATATTGCAACACAGCAGCAGCCATGAGGTGGCCATGCTTGCCGCCTCTTGCACCTCAAAAATAATAAGACCTCCCTGAAAATAAGGCCAAGGGAAACATGGTACTGATACTGGAAATCAGCAGCAAAACATTTTTAGCCTTGTTGAACTCATGCAGCATGTCTGACATATTATACATAGTAATTATTAAAAGTTAATTTCCTATTTCTCAAGATTCCTGTGTGATATAGTCATTCTGAAACTATCTTTGCTGTTCAGTAGAAAGGGTGTATCATAATAACCAACTTTTTCAGGAAGCGAAACTTTTGGGAGGGAAAAAACCCTCTAGTCCAATGAAACCAAAATCATGCAGGCCAATATTACTCAGCCAGATGTTTAGACTTGGATTTAGCATTTTTATCCACCTATCAAGTCCTTCCCAAGATCTTGGATAGGCAGATGATGTTTAATGGTGTTAAAGATATTGTTACAGGATGCAAGCTTTTTCTAAGTAGCACTGCCTTTTGCAATCAACTGATGGTGATTTTGCATATCCTTCTCATCGGAAGCATCATCAGGGAAATCTAAGATCTACCTCTGGAGTTAGTAAGAGTGAAAGGTTCACTTTTGAATATATTGGCTTCAGTGTAGAAAAATGTCTTGCTGTCATGATGTATTTCAAACCAGTGATCCTGACAACTTCAAGGTTTCCAAATATGACTTTACCCAAAGGAACCAATGAAATATTTTAATTAAATGAAAGCATTCTAACCTGAACAATCTTTGGCCTCTGTAAAAAGATCTCAGCAGGAAAGTCTTGCATGATAACATCTCGCAGAAGTTCACAAGTATTCCAAATTAACTTGGAGTTTTTGCTTCTCAGTGAACTGAAAAATACATGTAAATGACGACACTAGGCATTTGCTTAGCAAACTTATTTAAATCTTTCTCATTAATTTAGTTTTGGAATGGATAATAAACCAACAACATAAATAGTTGGATCAGCATAGTTTAACTGTTGAGGCATAAAACATAGCTTGAGAATAGAGTTTTGTCTCAGTATCCCATGGAGTACCAGCAATCATCCCTTTATTATATAGTTTCTCTGTCTTTTGCTACTCCTGAGTTTTTCTAGAATTGGGTCTAGGCTATTATGCAAAAAGATAAGCCCCCTGCACTGACTTCCATAATTACTAGCATGTTTATTCTGCTGTTGTTTTTAGTACAGTTCTAATCCAATACAAAGTTATCAAATTTCTAGCCACTGGGAACCTTCAAATATTGTCTTGTTTCTTCTTCCTAACAAGCTTTCTTACCACCTATAGTGTAACTTAACAGTCCTTGGTGAACTGTGAGAGCTAATTTCGAAGTCTTGAGGCTCTCTAGTACTGTATTGTTTGTATAAGCAATATATTCTGTTATAGACTGTAGCTAACATTACAATATAGGTAGCTGCTACTGAGCACAATTCAAGCAAATCTAGGATCTTTTTAAGCCCCATTCATTTCAGTACACCACAGCCTTTTAAATGCATACTGTAAAATTAATCAATGGAAGCTTACCATTAAGGAGATTAATGTTTTGCCAATGAAATCAAGCCAAGTTGGGAAAATGTAGCTTCAGCAAGAGCATCAATTAGACTCAATTGGGAAGAATACAAGAACCAATTGTGGTGTGAACTTTTCTCCAATTAAGCCCAGGGGCAAGGGGAGGGGAGCTTTTAGGGTTGTTGTTTTTTTTTACATAGTTTTGCTAAAGTTACACTCTTCAAAATAATTCATAAGCTGAGGCAAAATATACTTATTCTTCTGAGATAAATTATAGTGTTAATTTTATATTACCTTTCACTTGATGAAAGAACATGTCTATCTGTGGTGGTCAGAGATAACCAAGGAAATGTAGAAAACTTCAGACATTTCACTATATGTTTCACTGGAAGAAAAAAAATAACCCAAAGAATTCTGCATGTGTAAATTCTCAAGTGCTTTCCCTACAGGAACAGACAGTTTTTACCCAATACCCTACTTATCTATTTTAAAAAAAATCTAGTACTGCTAATGCTCAATTTCATAATTCTACATCAAAAATCATGCAATTTGAAACTAAGTTTGAAGATAGATTTTAAATATGTATTACTTAATTTACTATAGCTTTTTAATACAGGAATGAAGAATATGCTGGAAACCTAAAAATGGATGTCTTATGCTATTAGCATAAATTCTGAGAAACAACTCAGCATGGCTCAACCTCAGTTAATTCACTCAAATATCTAACATGGCATGGTTATACTAAGGGGAATCCACAAAACAATTCATTGGCCTCTTATAGAAATAGCATTTAAGACTTGTATAACACTTCATTGTGCTTTACAGCCCGCTCTAAGCGGTTTAAAGAGTCAGCTTATTGCCCCCAACAATCTTACCGACCTCGGAAGGATGAGTCAACCTTGAGCCCCTCAGGATTGAACTCCTGGCAGTGGGCAGAGTTAGCCTGAAATACTACATTCTAACCACTGTGCCACCACGGATCTTCCATTTATATATCATTTAGATTAATTCTGTAACTTCTTTGTCCCTTTCTTCTCATAGTTTAACAGACTTTTTGAATTGAACTTTTGGCCTTGAAACTGGGTGACTGGTGATTGTTTGACATACTGTATACGACAGCTCAACCCTCCCACTTCCTAGTTCAATATTTATTTGTTTATTTAGAAGTTACCTCAATGTCCACATGATTCAATGCTCTTCTGTTTTTAGCTTTTGAGTCAGGCAAAGTTAGGAAAGAGGCACAGCCAGGATTCCAACAATGCTCTCCATTGTGATAGGCCAGAAGAACAGAATCTTCAGGACTTCAGAGGGTTACTCTCTGGCTCTATCTTGTGCCAAATAAAATCAGTCCAAAATTATTTTGATTTTGTTCTCAGGCTTTTTCCTTTCTTGGATCAATTCCTCTCTTAATGATTCAGTTATCCCTGTTCCCTCCCAACGTAAGGTCTAGATTCTTTCATTCTTTCCTTTTTGTTCAAAATACCTATCTTTTCATATTAAGTTTACTGCTTTACTGAGTAGTATTTTTTAAACAACACTGAAATATCTCTGCCCACAGGTTCCTCATTTCTTTAATTCTATTCAGATGTTACACCGCTTAATCAACAGTTACACTAGTCCCTTTTTTACATAGAGTTTAATTTTATCCAAACCTCCCAATTTTTTAAGCAAAGGTTAATTCGAAAAGTATTTAAAATTTTCATAAAAATTCTATTTGCATCAAAACATTCAATCCACCATGTCACAGATCTCGCTGCCATACAAAACCCAAAACAGAGAAAAACGTGACACTGAAGCTCAGAGTTACCAATAAACTAAAAGAAAATTAAGTAAACTTATCACTCCTTGTCATGTTTAAAAGAATCAATCTGATCGTTAATATCTACTTCTCCTCAAAGCAGAAACTCATATTGATTTTTTAATATGCTGAGAATGCAGCATCCTTCTTATCTCTCCAATGGAGTTGAGAAGCTTAGAGAAGCTTGTTCTGTATTGCTCAGAATAAGGACTGCAAAGTAATTAATAGAAAGCAAAAACAATGTTCTTTGCTAAAAGAATTTGTCTGCTGAACAATGAATGGAGGTTTAATATACCCTGGAGGACATACAAGTTGTCTTCAACTTACAGCTACAATTGGGACCAGAATTTCTGTCTTAAATTGTTGCAATTGTAAGCTGAGTCAGAACCAGTTTTATGATAATGGTTTAAGCAATTCACCAAAGTCTTTAACCAAATCACACTGTCATTTGGCAAATCTAGTTTCCCTAGTGCAGGGGTGTCAAACTCCCATTGTCATGTGACATATGCTTCCCCCCCTTTCCCTAACCGGGGGGGCCAGGGCCAAATTGTGACGCATCTGGCCTGCAGCCTGCGAGTTTAACACCCCTGCCTTAGTGGATGTCTTTTGCTGGAAATATGCAAAAAAGGGAGCAAAAAAGGGAGCAAACAGAGATCATGTGACTGCATTTAGTCTGCCATCAGTCCTAAATGAGAGCTAGTTACCAAGCATCAGATTTCAATCACCTGACCATGGTGTGCCTTGATGGTCATAGGTGCAAGTACAAGCCATAAGACATCTTTTTCAAGACCATCATACTTTTGAACTGTCCTTAAATGAATGGTCACAATGGTCACAAGTCAAGGACTACTTATATTTAGAATATATGATCAATTGGACTGAAAGAACATACTGCGACCACGGGAGCCTTGGATCGGGTCGCGCCCTTGCGGCCTCTCTTGCGGTGGCGAGCCACCCTGGCTCCTTGGTTTACCGAGGAGCTGAGGGTGATGAAACGCCACAAGAGATGCCTAGAGAGAAGATGGAGGTCTACCCGCTCTGAATCTGACCGGACACAGGTAAGAGCCCATTTACGGACTTACATTGTGGCGCTGAGAGTGGCCAAACGTCACCATTGTGCCACTCTCATAGCATCCGCAGATAACCGCCCTGCCGCCCTGTTTAGGGTGACCCGCTCCCTCCTTCAACAGAGGGTGCGGGAAGCCCCCCTGCAGGGCAGAGCAGAGGAATTTGTGTCTTATCTGCAGGAGAAAACCGCTCAGATACAGAACGAGTTAGCCCCCATTGCTGGCACAGTGGAATGCCACGAGGCGGATCTTGTTTGGGAGGAATTTGACTCCGTTACTTCCGAGGATATGGACAGGTTACGTGGGCGACTGCGAGCCACCACATGTTTACTGGACCCGTGTCCCTCCTGGCTTGTACTGGCATCCTGGGAGGTGACACGAGGCTGGCTCCAAGAGGTTGTCAACGCTTCCTTGAGTGAGGGTTCCTTGCCTGCCTCTCTTAAAGAGGCTATGGTGAAGCCCCTCCTGAAGAAGCCCTCTTTGGACCCAGCTTTACTATCCAACTATCGTCCTGTCTCCAACCTTCCCTTTTTGGTGAAGGTTGTTGAGAGTGTGGTGGCACAACAGTTTCCACGTCACCTGGAGGAAGTTGATTATCTAGACCCGCGCCAGTCCGGCTTTCGGCCCGGGCATAGCACCGAGACGGCATTGGTCGCGTTGATGGATGATCTCTGGAGGGCCAGAGATGGGGGTTGTTCCTCCATCCTGGTTCTATTAGACCTCTCGGCGGCTTTCGATACCATCGACCATGGTATCCTATTGCATCGGCTGGGGGGGTTGGGGGTGGGAGGCACCGTTTTACGGTGGTTCTCCTCCTACCTCTCTGGCCGATCGCAATTTGTGTTGACAGGAGAGCAGAGGTCGACCTCGAGACCCCTCACATGTGGGGTGCCTCAGGGGTCGGTCCTCTCGCCTCTCCTGTTCAACACATATATGAAGCCGCTGGGTGAGATCATTCGTGGTTTTGGGGTAGAGTATCATCTCTACGCTGATGATACTCAGCTGTATATATCTACCCCAAACCACCCCAACGATGCCATAGCGGTGATGTGCCAGTGCCTGGAAGCCGTGCGGATCTGGATGGGAAGTAACGGACTCAAGCTCAACCCGACCAAGACCGAGTGGCTGTGGTTTCCTGCTGCCCGATTCAACCAGCTGATTCCATCTCTGGCCATAGGGGGCGAACATCTTGCCCCTGTGGATGGGGCGCGCAACTTGGGTGTCCTCCTGGATACCCGGCTGTCCATGGAAGATCAAGTGACAGCCGTGGCCAGGAGGGCGTTTTACCAGGTTCGCCTGGTACGCCAGTTGCGCCCCCTATTGGATCGGGACGCCCTTCGCACAGTCACTCATGCTCTCGTGACATCCCGACTGGACTATTGCAACTCTCTCTACATGGGGCTCCCCTTGAGGTGCACCCGGAGACTTCAGTTGGTCCAGAACGCAGCCGCGCGAGCAATAATGGGAACCCCTAGGTTTACCCACGTTACACCGCTCTTCCGCGAGCTGCACTGGCTACCTGTTGTCTTTCGGGTGCGCTTCAAGGTGTTAGTCATCTTTAAAGCGCTCCATGGCTCGGGACCTAGTTATCTGCGGGATCGGATCCTGCCCCATACATCCTCATGGCCGATTCGCTCCCACAGAGAGGGACTTCTCCGGGTGCCGTCCACTAGACTTTGTCAGCGGGCGACGCCCAGGGGAAGGGCTCTCTCTGTGGCGGGCCCTGCCCTCTGGAACGACCTTCCCCCCGACATTAGAACAACCACGGACCTCCGCTCCTTCCGCCTAAAACTAAAAACACATCTTTTTCGCTTGGCCGGCCTAGGGTAGTCTCTTTTAAGGTTAGGGGATATTATAAGGGATTTTAGCGCAGGGTTATTTGTTTAATCTATTTTTATTTAGTTTAGTCATTTATTTATATTTGTATTTTTAATTTTGTACTTTGTTGATTTTAGTTGTTTTTAATTCCCTGTGCCCCGCCTCGAGTCCCTTCGGGGAGAGAGAGCGGGTTAGAAATAAAATTATTATTATTATTATTATTATTATTATTATTATTATTATTATTATTATTATTATTATTATTATTATTATTATTATTATTATTATTATTATTATTATTATTATTATTATTATTATTATTATTTAAATTACTTCACATGAGAGAGCGCCATTATTTTGTCTTAACTTTTCAGGCAGATGCCCAACTATTATATAGCCCCAAATTATGTATATATACAAATGTTAAGGCACTATTAAACATGGTATATCCAATGTGCCCTAAATGCAGCTTTATAACAAGATGAAAACAAGATGATACACAATTCAGGTAAGAGCCTGAGTTTACGGTACTTTTAAAAATTCTGGTTCAAATTACTTTCTCCCTCTTTGTTTTTGGTTCTTTTGACATATAAAATAAACTATTGGTCTAATTGGCAGCAAAATAGTAGAGGACAAATTACAAGCTACTACAATTGCCCAGAATTCTATGATGTGATTGGAATTTACTAAAGTTGAGAAAACCTTAAACCAGCAAATAACAATTGATAACTTCCCAATTATTAGGAGTACAGTGCCTGATCTAGATTTGCACTTCCAGAGATATCTTTGCTGCAGTTAAGTAGCTTATCCATTTAAATTGAGTAACTCAGAGAACAGTTTTCACATCTGCACATTTTAATATACTTAGTCTTGACCCTGAGCAGCAGTGTCCAATATATATAATATATATTTGGATCACATCTACCTATTTGGTGCTGATGAAGCTGAATCAATAGCTCATCTGCTGTCCTAATACTTATAGAACAGAGCTATAATTAGAAACAGCTTCTCTTAGTTAAGACTCCTGGATGGATACAGAAATATTACATCATTTCTTATTAGGTGGCTAGTGCCAGAAATAGTTAAATATTGTGACAAAACATGCTTAGTAGATAAACCAATTGTATACACATCAGCTCTGTAAACATCTGCTACTATTCTCTGGGATTTCTGTGCCGATCAATTATAAATTACAAAGATAACATTTTCAAATAAATATTGCAATTACCTACCAGTTGGCTGTTTGGGTAGCATTTCTGACACTTGTGAATGATTTTTCCCTTGATGAAAATATCCAGCATGAGGTTCTTTGAGAATTACTTAACAAGACATAAAACAAGACATAACAAGACATAAAATAAACTGTAGTTGTTAAGTGAATCACACAGCTGTTAAGTGAATCTGGCTTACTTGTCTGTGCTTTGAACTCAACAAATGCTCCTGGTTATTTGAATCTAACAGGCAGCTGCGAAGGCTGCAAATAGTAATCACATGACCCCAAGATGCTGGAGGTTTCATAAATGTATACTGATTGCCAAGAACTCAAATTTTGATCATGTGACTATGGATATGCTGCAACTGTTGCAAGCATGAGATTTGGTTGTAAGTCACTTTCTTCAATCTCATAACTTTGAATGGTCCCTAAACAAATGGTTATAGATTGATGACTATCTGTACTTAAGGATCAACAGTGATGAACACAAACAGCATTAGATTCAGTAAAATTTGATAATAACATACTGTGAATAATAAAATAAAATAAATAAATTACAAATAAATGTCGGGGAATTTCTCGAAGTCCAGCACTCTGACAAATCAGCCATCAATAGACACATAGACAATAACAACTACAGACTATGGAAAAGAGACAATCAACCAACCCAAAAGAGGAAAAGACTCCAGCCCTCTCCACAAGTAATCAGCACTCATATCAGCATAGAGTAACTCCAAGGTTAATTTCAGACCAACAATCAATTAAGCAGTACCCCAATCAAGAAATTGCCATCAGTAAATAGCCCAACCAAAGAATCTCTAAGACCACCCCCACCCAAATATGACAGGCAAGACACCAGAATATAAACTGACACCCCTTACTAGCACTGATGATGTTACCTAGTTAGGGTAATGAAATGTCTGCAAGAAAACAAGCAAGGACCCCTAATAAATAAATTACCTGGGTTAGCTTCGGGTCCAGCTTCAGAGAGCTTTGTGTGATAATCCAAGATAACATCTGAAGGTAACACAAACAGACCATCTAGAATCCCATCAATCACTGCTTGAAGACTAGAATCCACATTGGGACGAAGCTGAGTGAAGAACTCTACTGCTCCAATCCCAACCAATTGTTCCACAACAGAAGGACGCTAAAATTATAAATGCAATATTGAATTTAAAATTATCAGAAAAGTGACTAGCCTCTTCTGAGTAAAATAAGTACTTGCTATTTAATTAAAGAAACCTTTTGGGGGGAAAGCCAAACAACAATAACAAAAACCTGGTTGCAAATATAGAATCAGGGGCTTGGTATCATATTTGGACAGTCTCATGTAGTATTTATCCCCTTGTTATTATATTTTAATACTCATCTCTACATTTATACAATATTAACACACAAGCACATAGATTTAAACTACATATAGTACATTCACCATGCGTACTATATAGTACAGAGTATAAGCATCATAGTAGCATTTTTGTTGCTCTTCATAGTGCAGAATTTTGAATCGATTAAACTTAGTTGCAGTAGAGGTAGTTTAAAGCCTTACAAATGAACAAATTTATAAAGTAATCTAGAATATTAGTGCCCAATGTTTTGTTGATAGACATTCTGAATATGCTGTTCAGGTAGTCCTCATTTAGCAACCATATGAAGTTACAAGGGATCTGAATAGCGTTACTTAGGATCAGCTCCCAAAGTTTTGGCTATCCAAACTAGGCAATTGGATCAATTACCATAGTTACAATGTCCTTTAGTCACATGACTGCCTTTGCGACTTTCTCTGATGGCTTCCCATAAGTAAAGTCAATAGGGAAGGGAAGGTCACAAGTTGTTTCAAATAAGTTGCTCACACAATTTCTCACCCAGAAGCAGCCACCCCCAGCCCTGTTGCGTTCAGGCCATGCCTCACAGGCAACCGATGAAACCTACCCCTCTCCTCAGCAACCATCCAGCTTCTCACACTCAAAAGCACCCACTTTCCTAATAGACAGCCTACTTGTAAGCGGCCTGAGACTTGATTAACAACTCATGATTATTATTTAACGATGGCAACAGGGAGTGCGAGGGCTGCAGGTGATCCTCAACTTACATTTCATTTAGTGACTGTTCAAACTTACAACAACACTGGAAAACAGTGGCAGGATCATTTTTCACATTTAGGGCCATGGCAACATCCCTATGGTCACATGATCAAAATCCAGATGCTTGGCAACTGACTCATATTTATGATAGTTGCCAGGACCCGGGCTCACGTGATCACCTTTTGTAACCTTAAGACAAACAAAGTCAAATGGAGAAACCAAATTCACTTAACAACGACAACAATTCACTCAACAACTGTGGCAAGCAAGGTTGTAAAATGGATCCAAACTCATTTAACAAATGTCTTGCTTAGTCACATAAATGGCTCAATTGTGGTCGTAAATCGAGGACTACCTGACTAATGCAGTACTGTTATGTTGTACTCTATGACCATATTTCTTGGTGATGGAAATTCCAGACCCAATTACCATTGTTAATCGAGGACGACCTCTGTTGGCAAAATGTTAAAATGTACCAAAGTGTATATTTTAAGGTTTTTGTTCCAAAAGAATGCTTAAATTAAATTGATTAATGCTGTGATTTTTAAAAATGTGACATTTTAGTAGACATTAATTATCAGCTATTTCTATTACTCTTTCAGAAAAAAAGGAATATAGAAGGCAATACCTTTAACAAGTTGGTCATTAAGTTCAAAACTTCTTCCTTCATTGGTACTACAGGAAAGTTGAACCATTCTAAAAGACTGATAAATAGTAGCTTTTCTTGAACCAAATCATCATACGTAATCAAATTATGGTTTAATTTAGATAAAATATTCTTAAGCGCTCTTTCTCTAATTTCAGACAGCTCGTGACCTGTTTATTTTTTTAAAAAAGAGGGAAACATTGCAAAAGAAAGTTATTTTTTTTACATACACACACATTTTATACATTCCAAACAATCTGCTGCAGAATAAACAATTTCTTCCCTGAACATTACAGACCATAATTTAGCACAGTGCAGGTGACAGGCAGATGTTTTGACTACCATCTTTAAAGCGCTCCATGGCTCGGGACCTAGTTATATGCGAGACCGCCTCCTGCCCCATACATCCCTCAGACCAATCCGCTCCCACAGAGAGGGCCTCCTCAGGGTACCGTCGGCCGGACAATGCCGACTGGCGACGCCCAGGGGAAGAGCCTTCTCTGTGGCGGGGCCAGCCCTTTGGAATGACCTACCCCCTGAATTACGTACCATCACCGACCTCCGCCTCTTCCGCCAATGTCTTAAGACATATCTGTTTCAACAAGCCGGCCTAGCCTAACCTCCCTTGGGGACTTAAGATAGTTTTAAATTGGGTTTTAAAATTTGGTTTTAGTGCAGGATGGGGTTATTTAATAGTTTTTTAAATTATATTTATTGTATTTTTGTATGTTTTTTAAATTTCCTGTGCGCCGCCCTGGGTCCTCTGTGGAGAAGGGCAGGGTATAAATTTAAATAAATAAATAAAATAAATAAATAAATGTTTTTAACTTCCTAGTCTAGGGCTCAGAGAGAGTGATTGGTCCAAAATTACCCAATGAGCTTCTGCAGCTATGGTTGGATTATTAGAGACTGTCTCTCCTCATATCTATTCTTGTACATGTGATACCACCCACATATTCACTAACAGGTATTGCTTTGCACAAAATTAGCCAGTGAATTGATTTTGTTAAAATATCACACTGAAAATTTAGGATACTTTCTTAGTACAAGGCATGTGGCTGTTTATTATCTTTCAATCATGATCTCATATAATCTATTATTTTAAGCATTTTTCTTCTTCTTTTAATATCAGGAATAATAATCTTTATTGTTAAAAGCTTTGATTACTGTTTTTGTCACTTGCATTCTTTCCATTTGCTGATGGTCTCAATATTCCTTTTTAGTTTCCCACTCCATCTCCCTTCACTACATTCTAGCCAATTTTGTGCAGTTCTGCTGCAACAATGTTAACACATCTACACTCTTTATCAATTTTTCCTCTTTTTGGCATTCCCTTTGTATAGAAGATTGTGAAGAACATTTGTTTATTTTGCGTGATGGTTAAGAGTTGACACTAATGGGATGACACAGTCACCAATCAATCAATACGTATAAAAATATATGCGACTTTGAAAAGGGGTCGTATTGAGAATCTACCAAACTCAAAACCAAAAGTAGAGAAATAAGGGAGGAATATGCTACTTTTCTGCGTGCAATTAACAGATTCACACTTGGGGTTTGTACATCCTGAGAATCCTGGTTTGGGATGTTTTGCGCAGCTAAACAGTGATTTGGGGTCCCTTTTTTCATCCCCAAAGCAAAGTCATTATCAACTTTTAGGGATCCAAAAGCAAAAAACAAAACAAAACAGCCCCTGAGTAGGCTTTCTGGCTATCGGTGGGACAAACCAACCACTTACGAAGTTTCCGGATAAGCGGAGTCAACTCGATTGGGGGAGACGCCGCATTAACATTGCAGCCAGCCATCGCGACCGCCTTCCCAGAGCGGCCCAGGTTCAACCGCCGCGCCGTAGGGAACGCGAATGCGCTCGGAAAAAGCGGGAGGCTATTTTTTCAAGAGGACGCTGGGAAATGTAGTTCCGTCTCTGGCTCCCCGCCTATCCGCTCTATATATTCTCAGACGAGAGAATTGTATACTGGAGATCGAGTGGTTGGGTAATTCTCGCGAGTTTTGACCCGAGTCTTCCTAGTTGCCTAGAGAACAAGGTTTTCTCCCCTCGCCTTCTGGAAGCGCCGCTTTTCCCGCCTCGGCCTTTTTAACTGCAAGGAGCTCAATGAATCCGCCCGGCTCTCAGCTTAGGTTTTTTCCATGGTGAAATCTCTGCCACAATTGTGGGTCTCTTTTAGGCAAGCGTATGCAATACCTTTTCTGAATCGTCACTAAATCCTGTTAATTGGATCACAATTAACAGAATATAGAATAACGTTTCATGAAGCTGGTACTATTTTCCAGACTGACTGGGAGTTCTGGGAGTTGTAGTTGCGGCAATCTAGTGTACCGCAGAAGAGTCTATAACGGTTAATATTTATTCATTTGTATTTAGCTAGTTAGTTTGTCAAAGATGTACGAGATAACAGGTATAAGTATAAACATGGACATGAGAACATAAAATGAGGACAAATAAATGGGGACAGTAGAACGGACTATATATTAATATATAATTAAATTTATATTATATATATATAGCCCAGTTGGGTTTTCAGTTTAATTAAATTTATTGTCATTGCACATGGTACAACAAAATTAAATAAATAAATAAAATAAATGTTTTGAGCGCATGCGCTAAAATAAGCCCTCCCTGAAAATATTGCAACACAGCTGCCGCCATGAGGACCATGCTCACTGCCTCCTGCACCTCAAAAATAATAAGACCTCCCTGAAAATAAGGCTACATGCTTATTTTGGAGGTCAAAAGAAACACTGTATATATTAATATATAGCAGGTGGAACATTATTTCCACCACAACCCATCTTTTTACTTTCAATTTCTGGCAATAGCATTCATTCAGGCAGCAAGTGCTTCCAGTAGTAGTTTTATTGTGCATGTCCGTAACTTCAGGCAGCACTGAAGTGTGTGTTGAAACCAAATGGAAATACTGGAAATACTTCAAAGTGCAGATTTACTTGTGTGTGAATATGTGTTTTATTACAGTTCTTGGCTGTGACCCCTCAACACATTGAATCACAAGCTAATCGACCTTATTTCTAGCCTAGTATAGTATACAAATCCAATTCATGAGGTAAGTATTATTAGCTGCTTGTCATACTTGTCACATGTCAGAATAATCATTTCAGAGAAGTTTAACTATATAAACAGTTGTAAGTAAAAATGTAACAAATGTGTTGAAACATTGAACTACCTTTCCACAGAAGTATTAAAATTAAAGGCCCACTTGAAGTAAGAAGTCAGCTAAATAATCTTGGATGATGATTTCCCCCCTACATTTCTCTCTGAATGAATGCACCTTAGAAAGCCACAAAACTGGATTAACAGTGACTAAGTGAGTCATCCAAATACAAACTTGAAGATTGAAGATCAGTCTTGCAAAGAGAGACTTAAGGGAGCTGAAAATCTTTAGCACTGTTATAAAATATAACAGAAAGAGGAAATGATAGCTGTTTTTTCTGCAATCTCTCTTCAATAAATAATGGCAGCACATGGAATAATGGTTTTAAACTACAATATTTGGGTTGAATGTCAGGAACAGCTTAATTCAAAAATGAATTTTGTCCCTTTTATAACTTCCTTGCCACAGTTGTTAATCATTGCATTGTTAAGTTAGTAACATGATTACAGTAATCCCTCGTTTTTCGCGGCTAATCGGGACCGGACCTTTCCGCGAAAGCCGAAAAACCGCGAAGTAGGATTCGCCACTAGGAATGCTCCCCCCCCTGCGCGCCTCAGCCTTGATGCTCCTGTGGAAAAGTGGTGGACTTGGGGAAGGAGTGAGGAGGGGAGGGGTGGCCGAAATGGCTGCTTCCCTCCTCGGCTGGGGAGCAGCAGTAGGCACCGCCACCCCCCTGGGGACAGCAGCAGGAGGCAAGTCAATGCGGCAGCCTCCTCAGTGAGGGAGCAGCGCCGCGGCGGGTGGAGCAAGCGAGCCACCGACCGACCCCCGTGCGTCCCATCGCCGACTCCAGCTCGGCGGGCGAAGGGGCGAACTGGGAAGCTGACGCACCCCCCCCATCTCTCTCCCCCCCCCCACTCCGTAACCCCGGATGCCCACTGCCGCCGCGGCGCCTGAAGCATGGGAACGCTCACCAGCCGGCAGAACGCCGGAGTGGAAGAGGTGGATATCCCGTCCAATTCCCTCTACAGATACCCCCCGAAATCTGGTAAGGCGGAGTGAGCAGGCGGTGTGTATGTGTGTGTGTGGCGAATTTGCAAGAGGTTTGCGGGGAGTCCCACCTGGCAGGGTTTTGCGCGCGCTCCGTACTCCGGGTTGAGGGAATGGCGAGCGGCGACTGCAACCCCGGAGCTCGGCTAGGCGAGGGCTAGAAAGGCGAGCAGCGGGACGGACCCTTGCTGTCAATACCTCTTCCCCCCCCTCCCAAAATCTCCCCTCTTGCGCTTTTTCGCAGCTGTCCCGTCGTTCTCTCGCCAGTGGGGCTGCTCCCGTGACGGGGTGGTTTTTTCTTCTTCTTCTTTCTTTTCCCCCGCCAAGGAGTTTCCTGAGAGTTTTGGAGGGTCAGGAGAACGACCCTCTTTGCAACGCCGCCTATTGCAAGCTCCGGCTGCTTGGGAGGGTGGTTATTTATTTATTTATTTATTTTTCTTCCCGCCTCCTCTTTCTCGCCGGCGTGCAAGGATTGCGGCGCCGGCGGCGGCTGGGATGGAAATAGTGACATTCGTGGTGGCATCGTGTTTGGGGCTAAAAGCTGCTTTTCGTTCGCGGCAGCAACTGCTCTTTGGGAATTCTTGCTTGAAAAGAACAGGACTCCTTCGTCCTGTGGTCGATTTTTGTTTGCATTTTTTAAAAGAATACTATTTTTGAAAAATCCGCGAAGGACTGAAGCCGCGAAAAATGAGGCCGCGAAAAACGAGGGATCACTGTACTAAGTGAATCTATCCCCACTGATTTGTTTATCAGATGGTTGCAAAAGGTGATCACGTGATCCTGGGATATTGCAACTATTATAAATATGAGTCAGTTGCCAAATGTCTGAATTTTGATCAAATGACCATGAGAATGCTGTAAGGGTCATACCTATGAAAAATGGTTTTAAGCCACTTTTTTCAGTGCTTCTTTCACTTTTTTCAAACAATCACTAAAAGAACTATTGTAAGTTGAAGAATACAGTATCTGTATTAGTGGAATCCATGGCTAAAAATTTTTGTTTCCTTTACACAATGCAAAGTTCAGAAAATGGGAAATGTGTTATTCATTTCATATGTTCATGACTTGTAATCTGGATCCTCTCAGAAGCAGCTGCTTTAAGTTCACAGGAAGTTGAACTCAAACAACAAAATGAACTGGAATCTCATATGCAATAATATTTCCCACATTTTGATAATTTCATAAATTTCTGTAGAAAGAAAAGCAAAAAAAGGCGTATTTCATTGGGTTGCTTCTGACTCATATAGACACAAACAGAGTTTCCCTAAATATAATAGTAAGAATTGCCATACTAGTGATGAATAGCTTTTAAACTTTGTGTTATTTATGTTAGAGAATGAATACAAGAAAGGGATTTTAATGAAAAAATTAATTCTCGTAATTTTCAACTTCTTGACTGGAATTATGGGAAGTATAATCTAGTATATCTAGCTTTATTAAATGTTTCTTTTCTAGAAATTGCCACGATTCCAAGCAGTATTTATCTAGTTCTTAATATTCAAAAGGCTGAATTATAAAATGTTTATTTAAACAGCAAACTATCCTTTACCAATTGTACTCAAATGAACTTCAAAATTGGGTTTCAAAAGTAGTTTGTTATGTAGTGGGTGATAAAGCAACAGTAAATTTTTGAATGAAAGTAAAATACTGTTATTGTAACAAAATAATTTCATATCTCTAAATCACTGAATTTAAAGATTGTTGATTGCTAATCACGTAATGAGATTTTTTGCTATATTTTGTCTAAACATTCATGTATCCAGAAAACAGTTCACTGCAAAGCAAAGTTGAACAGTATTTTCTTCCTGTCACCCTTTTCTATCTTTAGGGAAGGGTAGAGGACATGTATGGGAAGGATACACATGTGCCTGCAGAAGACCTCTAAGTGTAAAGTAAACACTCAAAACTTGCAGTCCTATGTTTACTCTAAACCAGTGGTGTCCAAACTTTTTTCAAAGAGGGCCAGATTGGATGAAGTGAACATGGTGGAGGGCCGAACATTTTTCCGAACATTCTTTGAACCATTACAATTAAATGCAAATAAATTATTTTATGCCAAGTTAATTGCAAATGACATACTTTTCATTTCATAACATTAAGATCAACTGACAGTTGAGTTTTCACAATGTATTGAAAATAAATTTTTAAAAAACTTACCTACCTCTTTCTCTCTTTCTCTCTTTCTTCCTCTCTCTCTCTCTCCATTTCTCTCGCTCTTTCTCTCTTTCTTTCTCTCTCTCTCTCTTTTTCTCTTTCTTTCTGTCTCTCTTTCTTTCTCTCTCTCTCTTTCTTCCCCCCTCTCTCTCTCCATTTCTCTCGCTCTTTCTCTCTCTCTTTTTCTCTTTCTTTCTGTCTCCCTTTCTCTCTCACTCTCTCTCTCTCTCTTTCTTCCTCTCTCTCTCCATTTCTCTCTCTTTCTCTCTCTCTCTCTTTCTCTTTCTTTCTGTCTCTTTCTTTCTCTCTCTCTTTCTTTCTCTTCCCTTCTCTTTTTCTTTCTTTCTCTCTTTCTCTTTCTCTCTTTCTCTCTGTCACTCTGTGTGTGTGTCTGTCTGTCTGTCTGTCTCTCACTCACTTAATCAGTCTCTATCTATCTGTCTCTCCCTCCCTCTCTCTGTCTCTCCGTCTCTGTGTGTGTCACTCTCTCTGATTCTCTCCCTCCCTCCCTCTCTCTGTATGTCTGTCTCTCTCTCTTTCCCCGTCTGTCTCCGATTCAATCCGATTCCGATTCATTCTCTATCTGTGTCTCTCTCCGTCTCTCTCCCTCCCTCTCTTTCTCTCTGTCTCTCTGTCTTTCCCTCCCTCCCCTTCTGTCTCTGTCTGTCAGTCACTCCCTCGCCACTCGCAGCGGGCGAGGGAGCAGGCGGGGTGAGTACCCAAGGCTACCGTCATCTTAAGCACCACCGAGGCTGTCGCCCGGCAGGGGCGTCAGACAGGGAAGCCGGTCGCGTCTCCATCACGGCTCCCTCCGGCAGCCACCACGGCTTACGTTCTGAGGCCGCGCGTCCATCTTCCCTGCCTGACGCCCCTGCCGGGCGACCTTGTGCGGCGGGAGCTGCACGTTCTGGGGCTGCGTGGCTGGGAGGGAGGTGAACGCGCCAAGCGGACGTTCTGGGGCCGTGCGTTCACCTCCCTCCCAGCTTCGCAGCCCCAGAACGTGCAGCGATGGAGGCGCGACCGGTTTCCCTGACTGATGCCCCTGCCGGGCGACAGCCTCGGTGGTGCTTAAGATGACGGTAGCCTTGGGTGCTCACCCCGCCTGCTCCCTCGCCCGCTGCGGGAGGAGGCGTCCGTAACCTCCGTCCACCTCCCTCCCAGCCACACAGCCCCAGAGACAGAGGGAGGAAAAGAGGGCCACATTTACACAGAGCAGGGAGGGCTGTTGGAGGGCCGTATTAAACCGACCCCCGGGCCGCAAATGGCCCCTGGGCCTGACTTTGGACATGCCTGCTCTAAACTATCTGTTGGTGAACAAGTATTTAAGACCAAATTCTTCAATTTGTATGATATTAGTAGCTTATACTTCTACATTTTGTAGGCATATTATGTATAAAAATCCATGTCTCATACAGTGGTGGGTTTCAAAAAATTTTTAGAATCTCTTCTGTAGGTGTGGACTGCTTTGTGGGACTGCTTTGTGGCCATGTGACTGCTTTGGCCATGTGACCAGGTGGGAGTGGCTTGGCAGTCATGTGACTGGGTGGGCATGGCCAACCTGTAAAATGTGGTGAAATTCACTTAACAACGCTCTTGCTTAGTAACCAAAATGTTGGCTCAGAAACTCTAGCATTTGAAGCACCAAGTCTTAAAGCTGTCAAGTTACAAGACCCTTGCACCCCTAACCCTTTAGAAAAAAAACCCTCCTGTTTATCTGTTCAAACTTTACAGCTTTAAGACTTGTGGACTTCAACTCCCAGAATTCCTCCTCTCGCTCTTCATCTTGATGATATGCAGACAAGGGGGGGGGGGGGAGCTGGAACCGGTTCTAAGCAGCACTTTAGATTTGTGAAACCTTTTGTAGAAGAGGTTAGAACTGGCAGGAACCCACCCCTGGTCTCATAGCTTTGTATCCAGAATAAGAAGTGATAAAACATTAACAGACTTTATACATCATGAATCTGAACAGGGGTAGTGTTGACTTAAAGAAGTAAATACTGAACTTATAAAGTATTTTATTGATGAACTGGGATAAGATAAAAGCAATGTGATGATGCAAATAAAGGGGATGATTGACTTTATTAGAATATGATTATTCAGTGAGACAGAGAATCCAAAATAACCAGACTTCTATACAACCTGTCAAAGGGCATTTGTCCCACTAGATAAAAGTTTTTGTAAGTTGCCCTGAAAATGTAATTTTGTAGTTATGTATGAATTGAGCTTATTGTTTTGCTAGAAACACTATATAGTCATATGATACTGAATGTTCTGTGTTTTAAGAGCAATGCTGTTTGCTATCAGCTGCCAGTCAGATGATGATTCAGCAGATCCAGGACATAAAGCCAGATCTAGCAGAGAGCCATAAGGCAACTGAAGTCTTGTGATTTCATTATTACTTGCCTTGAATAGTTGAAATTGATTGCCCTTTATCCTATGAAAGTTCTGAATGGCCATAAAATGTACTAAATGGTAAATGTAACTTAAGTTTAAGATAACAACATCTGCTGCCTAAATTATTTATTTTCTGGTATTTTTATAGTATTATCATGGCATAGTTTCAACATTTTTATAGACAAGGATTTAAGTTGTGATGTAATCTTGCTTTCTTCTGAATTTATGTATCATTTTTACATTTATTTTGGATCAATAGAAATAATATAGTGATCAGTTTTATTGTCAATAATCTGAATTTTATAGGAATAGTGCTATTTACTGGTTAGGTCTTCGTTCAGAAAGCAATCTTAGTTTGGAATAGCTTGTTTGTTTCATGGCTTGCTTATGTATGTATGCACTATATGTATATATGAAGCCTCAGTGCTGACTTTATGATGTCTTGACTGCAAATCTATGAATGACCACTGGAAGTCAAAAAAAGATACAGATTGCTCTAGTTGTCATCTAGTGGACATCTAAGGTTTTGAAGGTCAAATTTATTCTATGCCATCTTTCAAAATACTGTTCTTGCAGTCAGATATAACTTTAAAAATAATACTGGTATTTAAAATATTAAGGATGGCATCCAGCATATGCCAGTAGATTTATGCCAGTGGAGTAATGAATAGGAAGTCCACCTATATAAGTAAAGCATATGGGGAATGCAGCTAGAAAAACTTTTTCCCTTCTAGTTCCATAAATGAAAAGTGCTTCCATTAAAAGAAGTATCTAATGGCCATTAACAAAAACAGTTACAACAGTGTAGTCTGAATATATCCAGGGAGAAAGAAAGTATAAGAGAACTTCGAACATATCAGTAAATCTTCATTTGGAGCAGCCGAAGCCTACTTTATAATACTTAGAGACAGATTCGCACAACTTAGTATCACCTGGGTTATTACTGAAACAATGGTTTGTGGTTTAGTGATTTGTATAAGTGCAGTGTATTGCAGTGTATTTCAAAACATAATTAAACTGTGATGGAGCATAATGAGAGATACCAATTATATAGCTTACTCCCCCAGAATATAGAAATTCATTTGATGACTTTATGGTCTTATTGGCTAAATTATGTGGGCAGAATTGTTTGCTGCAGGTGCATAAGGCTTTCTCTGCACTTTTGTGAATTTTACATTCAAGAATCAAGAATTAATTTTTGAATTTCAATTGCAATATATTCCAACATAATAGAACAAAAGTATGGCATTGTATGTTTTATTACCCATTATTATTGTTGAATTATATTACCTTGCTTTCATTTAATACTCTTTAACGGCTTTTGGGTTTTTTTTTTACATTTTGTTTTTGAAACAACAATTATCTTAGAAAGCTGAAATAGCATCACTGCAGAACCATTTGCATGACTAACAAAGAAGGGTAGTGAATGCTCACAAATAGCATTGTTTGTTAATTTGTAATGTGGCAGTCACATATAATGGAATCTGACCTCTAAGGGTAAGAGGAATTGTCCATATGCCATTCCCAGAACCAGAAACAAAAGATCCACACATAAACTAAAACTGCTGTTAAATGGTTATTTCTAAAAGAACAGCTTGTTCTTCATTTCTTTGTTTATCTGATTTTTTTTCAAAACTAAATTTCAGTGTAGCAACATTGCTTACTGAAAAATAGTTGCTGTTATCCTCCAAACTAAAATTGAAGCAGAGGGAAATTAGCCAATGACACATCCTGCCCTTGTAAGATAAATGTAATTACAAAATAGATGCCAATTTTTAGCTCAAGGATAAAACTAAGAAATTTGTATTTCACCAGGAGATAGACATTTGAATATGTGTTCTATTATGACACACTTAAATTGTAATGATAGAACATTGTTCTTCTAATGAAGAATTAGCTGTATTAAAGAACAAGCTTCTGTATGTCGCATGCTCTAACTGCAGTTGTAGGATACTTCCTTTTTAGTGTATAGCATTTTATTTTCTAACTGATCAATATATGAAATGGAGGTAAACCATGAGCTCCATATACTCTGGTTCACATTTCATAATCTCAATGACTTTCATTGTTTCAGGGGTAACCATTTTGTGAAAAATTAATATATCTTTATTTTTACATAGCATTTGCTTTATCTGTGAAATGGTTCAAATCTAGTAATGTTTTTCTATATAATATAAATGTGTTTAAGTTTTAGAAATCAAAATACTTTGGCATACTGCAATATTTTTCTACCATTTTCATTGCAGTATATTATTATTATTATTATTAGACTATTGTAATGAATTAGAAGTTACAATAATCTAACATGGCATAATATAGTAAATAGTCACATAAAATATATTTAAAACAACACCTAAAAACTTTTGAAAACAACACCTTGATAAAACATGTATAATATGAATCCCTGTATGCTGGTATTAAAATAAGCATTGTATTTATCTTGCTTTTTCAAAGAGAGAATATATTTGCATTAAAAACCCTAATAGATTTGCTTCCATGAATTGTCCTCTTTTCCAGCTCCAGAAGCCTTGAACAAAGAAATAAACTGAATCTGCATTAATACAAGGAAGTCCATATAGGAAACTAATGCACACTGTGGATATGTGATTCAGTAGTGCTAAAGGGGCTACTTAGTGGCATCAAGTGTTGATGCTGGATCATTAATTCCTCAGTTCTGGAGTTGCATTATTCATCTTACTGGTAAAAGTATGAGTTCAATCATATACCTTTTAAAGCCATACATAGCATGGGACCACATTATTTGAAAGGCTGCCTCTTCCCAATTACAACTACCTGCCCCACCAGATCAGGAAGAGGAGTGCATGTTATGAGTCCTGTCTGCTAAAGAGCTCCATCTGATGGGATCCAGGAGACATGCCTTTTCTGTTGTGGCTCTTGCCTTCTGGAATATCATTCCCTCAAAATAAGGTTAGTTCCATGCCTACCATTTTTCTGGAAAACCCCTAAAACAAGATTTTTTTTTCCCAGCAACCTTGGGGATCCCATGGAAATAGAGAACCTGCACAAATACTCCATGAGTCATCATCATAGAATATTGTTTTGTTAGCACTTCTATTTTTGTGTACCCTAAAAAAATGTTCTGGAAATGCTCTTGCTGGTTCTATGGCAGCCCTTTCATTATCCTTATTTGTAATGCAAAATAAAAGGTTGTTACAAGGAACAAAATTATACAGATATGGACAAACTAAAATTAGGAGGTATAATGCTTAAAGCACTCTTCATAAAGCCATGGTATACATAACTACATCCCACCAATGTTCTAAAAAACCAGCACTGTCATCTCATACTTTTTGATGAATTTATCCCCATTAAAATTATGCATGAAAAATGTAGAATAAACTCCACAACGATTTTTTTCCTCTGGAAACATAGACTTGCACTTATGAACTTATAATAAATATTGTATAAGGAGGTTCAGATAATAATAACTGCAATAAAAGGAGTTACTGTCTGTCTATCTTATCCATCTTCAGGATTTTAATCCTGCCTGTCTTCTTCCCTTACATGGCACCATACTTTTGCTGCTTCTCAGCTTTGGGTTTTGAGGGAACTTTTATAATGTTCTAATAATAGTCTTTGATTTCAGACTTCCAGCTTTGCTGGCTTCATCTTTTACAAAAATAGGAAGAGATACATACACACAAAACTAACAGTGATGTTATATAGAGTCCAGTGGTGGGTAGCCAATTTTTTTTACTACCAGTTCGTGCATGTGCAGAAGCGTCCGGGTGGGCGGGCAGAGCCTTCCGCTGCCACTACTACTGGTTCACCCAATCCAGGCCAAACTGGGAGCAACCCACCTTTGATAGAGTCTATAAAATTGCGTAAGACATGATGATAGCTTATTAAATCTCTCATCTGGAAGCATTATAGGTAAAGAGCACCACATGTTTTAATGTTATTTTTAGGCTAATACATGCAAGACTTCTACTTATCTTTTGTATTATTTTTCTGAAACACAAAGTTACATGTGGTTTTAATGGATTTTCATAAGATAACCCCTATTGTCCATGCATTAAGAATATTACAGTGAAATTATTATATTACTTACTTGTATTCATATTCCTGGCATGATAAAGAGTCTTGAAATAAAACAACCCTGAGTATTTGAAATTACTTCATAATTTGCTGGACAATGCCGGCTGCCGACCCCCAGGGGGAGAGCCTTCTCTGTGGCAAGCCCTGCCCTGTGGAATGACCTTCCCCCCGACCTTCGCACCATCACGGACCTACGCCTCTTCCGTCGGACACTAAAAACACATCTTTTCCATGTGGCTGGCCTGGCATAGTTTTTTAGTGACATAGTTTGATTATAATAATTTTAATTGCTTTTAATCATAATTTTTAGCACAGACCCACTATATTTAATCTATTTTTAACTTCTTTTATATTGTCATTGTGTGTACTGCCTTTTTTATCCTTTCTGTGCACCGCCCTGAGTCCCTCTAGTGAGATAGAGCGGTATACAAATGCAATTAAATAAATAAATAAAATTCATTAGAAATTTTTAAAAATTTCACTTCCATGACAGTGGAAGTGAAATTTGCACAAATTCTTGTTTTCCCCACGTTTTTATTTCTTGGGAACCTAAACATTGAAGAATATGAAATTCCACTGATGGAATTTTAGATGCATGTTTTGAAAATAAATATTTTTGAAGATATCAAAAGATACCAGTAGACCTTCAACATTATAACTGAACAACCTTGATATATATATGTTTATCCATTCTACCTTAGTAGGGGTTTTTTGTACAGTATGTCCTTGGTTTACAACCATGATTGAATCCAACATTTCTATTGTGAGTTTTGCCCCATTTTATGATACAATTTTTAAATAAATCATGGCAGTTGCTAAGTTAGTAACACGGTTGTTAAGTGAATCTGGCTTCTCCATTGACTTTGCTCATCAGAAGGATGCAAAAGATGATCATATGGCCCTGGGATACTGTAATTGCCACAAATACATGCAAGTTGTCAATTGTCTGAATTTTGATCACATGACCACGGGGTTGCTGCAATGATAGTAAGTGTGAAAAAAGTTCACAGTTGACTTTTTTAGTACCCTTGTAACTTCAAATGGTCACTAAATGAATGTTTGTAAGTCAAAAACTACCTATTGCTTGGCTCATTTATTTTATTTTCTATAACAATTTTGTATTTAGGAAATTCTAGCTTTGGAAATGATTTCTTTAAACTTTCTTTCAAGGGTTGAATGCTGCCTATTATAAATTGTAGGTTATGGTGATGTCCAACTGAGAATGTCTAGTTATTTCAGTTTTTCTAAATATAAAATTGTAAATTAATGTACAGTGTATTGTAGTGTACAGTCTACTTCAACACATTAAATTTGCATTGACAATTGATGTTTTGATGGTTTATTAGGAAGATGCCTCTTTCTGTGTTTCATTCTCACTAGAAAATATTTTTGATCTAATTAAATTGTATTTCTTTAAAATCTCTAAGTAACCTTAGAAATCACAATGTAATAAGATTGGAGTAAAAGTTAAATATCATGCTTCTTACATATTAAATGCAATTTAAAATTACATTAACAGATTACATTGTGATAGCTGGGTGATTATATAGATTTGATGCTTTAGTTGGAGTAAATGAAGAAAGCATCCTATGAATTTGCTTCACCTAGGCATTTTCACAAATGTGCCTGATTGCTTACATGTTTTCAGACAAATTGCATTCACATCCTGGTGTAAATTTACAATAATTCATTTCAGCAAATTTGCAATCCAAATACTACAAGAAAAAAAAACAGCTGGATAATGCAGATGGGAATACAAAGTAATGGCATTGGCATAATGATGAATGAATGTTACACATGGTTCTCTAGCCTCTAGTCAATTAAGTGAAAATAGAGGTTAAGGATCATTTTAAACATGACAGCCATGGACCTGACCCAGGTAGTTTTAGGCCCTACTCACGAGGGCGGACACACCCTGGATCTCATCTTCGTCTCGGGACAGTGGAGTAATGATCTGGGAATAGGGGATTTAGTCATCACACCCCTGTCATGGACAGAGCACGCTCTCCTTCGGCTCGACTTTCCGATCGCTGCACCTCACTGCGGGGAGGCGGAACCGGACATTCCTATATGGTTCCGCCCCAGGCTCCTGATGGACCCGATAAGGTTCCAGAGGGAGCTTGGGCCAATTCCTGTGGACTTGCCCCACGACTCGACTGAGGACCTAGTGGCTGCATGGTTAAGTGCGGCCACGGGGGCCTTGGACCGAGTTGCGCCCTTGCGGCCTCTCTTGCGGCGACGAACCACCTGGGCTCCTTGGTTTACCGAGGGGCTTAGGGAGATGAAGCGCCACAAGAGACGCCTAGAGAGCAGATGGAGATCTTCTCACTCCGAAGCCGACCGAACACTAGTGAGAGACCATATTAGGACTTACTTAGTGGCGATAAAAGTGGCCAAACGTGAGTATTGTGCCACTCTTATTGCATCCGCAGATAACCGCCCTGCTGCCCTGTTTGGGGTGACCCGCTCCCTCCTTCAACAGAGGCCGCGGGAAGCCCCTTTACAGGGTCGAGCAGAGGAATTTGGGATTTATCTGCAGGAGAAAATCACTCGGATTCGGAACGAGCTACCCTCCATCGACAGTGGTCCAGTCGAGCAGGCCGAGGCTGTTCTTGTGACACCATCCTGGGAGGAGTTTGATTTTGTTACCACCGAGGATATGGACAAGCTGTCAAAGAGACTTAGGGCTACCACATGTTTATTGGACCCGTGTCCCTCCTGGCTTGTACTGGCATCCTGGGAGACGACACGAGGCTGGCTCCAGGGCATTGTCAACGCATCTTTGAGTGAGGGGTCCTTGCCTGCCGTCCTGAAAGAGGCGGTGGTGAGGCCCCTCCTCAAGAAGCCGTCCCTGGATCCAGCATTATTAGAGAACTATCGTCCCGTCTCCAACCTCCACTTTTTAGTGAAGGTTGTTGAGAGTGTGGTGGCTCAACAGTTTCCGCGACACTTGGAGGAAGTTGATTATCTAGACCCGCGCCAGTCCGGCTTCCGACCCGGGCACAGCACCGAGACGGCATTGGTCGCGTTGGTTGATGATCTCTGGAGGGCGCGGGATAGAGGATATTCCTCTATCCTAGTCCTATTAGACCTCTCAGCGGCTTTTGATACCATCGACCATGGTATCCTATTGCACCGACTGGGGAGGTTGGGGTTGGGAGGCACCGTTCTGCGGTGGTTCTCATCCTACCTCTCTGGTCGGTCGCAATATGTGTTGGCAGGGGGGCAGAGGTCGGCCTCGAGGTCCCTCATATGTGGGGTTCCTCAGGGGTCGGTCCCCTCACCCTTACTGTTCAACACATATATGAAGCCGCTGGGTGAGATCATCCGTGGTTTTGGGGTGGGATATCATCTGTACACTGATGATACTCAGTTGTACATATCCACCCAAGACCACCCCAACGATGCCGTCGAGGTTATGTCCCGGTGTTTGGAGGCCGTACGGATCTGGATGGGTGGTAACAAACTCAGGCTCAACCCGTCCAAGACTGAGTGGCTGTGGCTTCCGGCGCCCCGGTTCAGCCAGATTATTCCAACTCTGGCCATTGGGGGCGAAACACCGGCCCCCGTGGAGAGGGCGCGCAATTTGGGTGTCCTCCTGGATTCCCGGCTGTCTATGGAAGATCGTGTGGCAGCCGTGGCCAGGGGGGCATTCCATCAGGTACGCCTGATGCGCCAATTGCGCCCCTTACTGGACCGGGGTGCCTTACGCACAGTCACTCAAGCACTCGTCACCTCTCGACTTGACTACTGTAATGCTCTCTACATGGGGCTCCCCTTGAGGTGCACCCGAAAGCTGCAGCTAGTCCAGAACGCAGCCGCGCGGGTGATTACGGGAGCGCCTAGACACTCCCACATAACACCTATCCTGCGCGAGCTGCACTGGCTCCCTGTGGTCTTTCGGGTGCGCTTCAAGGTTTTAACGACCATCTTTAAAGCACTCCATGGCTCGGGGCCTAGTTATATGCGAGACCGCCTCCTGCCCCATACATCCCTCAGACCGATACGCTCCCACAGAGAGGGCCTCCTCAGGGTGCCGTCGGCTGGACAATGCCGACTGGCGACACCCAGGGGAAGAGCCTTCTCTGTGGCGGGCCCTTCCCTTTGGAACGACCTACCCCCTGAACTCCGCACCATCTCTGACCTCCGCCTCTTCCGCAAGTGTCTGAAGACACACCTATTCCATCTAGCCGGCCTAGCATAACCCCCATTACTGACTCTTAGATAGTTTTAAATTTGGGTTTTTTAAATTCGGTTTTTAGCGCAGGGTCTATTAGAATAAGTTTTTAAAAATTTTATATGTTTTATATGTGTTTTAACATCCCTGTGCGCCGCCCTGGGTCCGTTTGGAGAAGGGCGGGGTATAAATTTAATAAAAAAAATAAAAAAAAATAAATATTAAAAAGGGCATTGCCAATAGGGTACAGTATTTAAAAATCATATAGGTACTCAAATTTATTTGTTTTACTTTATATACAGACACACCATAATGAATCTCAAAATGTGTAATCTTACCAATATTTTATCTCATATCTTTTCAAAATGATCACAAACTATATCATTTCTTTTGAATAGATAACTACTGTATATAGATGAAACTGAAAGCTAGAGGTTAAGGCACCAGGCTAAACAAGAAACCATGACTTCAAGTCCCATCTTAGCCATGAAAACCAGCTGGATGGTTTTGAATCAGTCTTCCTGTCTCAGCCCAACTCACCTTACAGGGCTGTTATGGTGGGGAAAATAGGAAGAGGGGATATTCTGTATGTTAACTACCTTAACTTATTTTTAAAAGTAATAAAGGTGGGAAATACATACATACACACACACACACTGCTAAAGACCTGGTTATTCTCCCAGGTGGTTGAACTCATTTAATTGTTGTTTTTCTGTTTGATCCTTTACACTTTGCCTCTGGTTAGTTTTCTCCTTTTTTCCCTGATGTGACTTATTTTCTTTTTAATTTGTAAATTACCCTGATTCACCTTGGATTTGGCTGTCCTTGAAATTAAACTCATGATAAATCTGTACATACATCCTGTGATAACTCCCCAAAATAGGTTTCAATGTTAAATATAAGTAGGTCTATCTCTGGACCAGGAGTAGCGTGGGATTAAATCCTTGATTTATGACTGGTCACTTAGTGATCAGTTAAAACCATGATAGACCCCTTCCCCCAAGGGGTTGACCTGTTTCAATGTTCCAGAGGCCAGGCCCTCACTCCCTCACTGTCACATGGTCATGTTTTGGGCATCCAGTAACCAGCCTGCATTTATGGGCCTTTGCAACATCCTGTGGCCATATGACTCTGATTTACAATAGTTTTGCCAAAACCAGACATTTACTTCTGGTTTTGGGCAACAAAGGCCCCATAGTAAACAATGGATTTTCTTAACAACCAAAATGGTCATTTAATGTCTGCAGATTTACTTACCCATGATGATTTGCTTAATGACCATCACAAAAGTAAAATTGGGTCAGTTATATGATGACTTGCTTTTCAACCATCATGTCTTACAACCATAATGGGTATTTAAAATATCTAATGTGTAGCTTAAAAGCCACCCAGAGTTGCTTAATAGTGAGGTGGGTGGCATATAAATTTAATAAACAAATAGTTCTCCAGTCAACTCGATCACATCCAGTGACCTATGTGAGATATTTTATGAAAATTCTTTCACAATGGTAAGTTCTCTGATACTGGATTGGTAATTGCCTTTCTCTAACATAAATTTATTGTAATAGCCTTTTTTTATGGTGGGCCTTGAAGTGAAGAATACTTTCATATTTCACCTCAATTGTTTTTTCTTAAACTACACATACCAATTTTCCTCAGTCTCTTGGTATAGACTTTAGTTCCTAACCCCCTTCTTTTCTTATATGTCTGTAGCCAACTTCATTTTATATTTTCAGTTAATCACATTTTTTCATCTATATTATTAAAATGTTGAAGAATACAAATCCTCTGGATGTCTACTTGTTATCTTTTCCCAATTTGATAAGCATTATTTGAATACAACTATTAATGAACTTCAATAGTTTGCAAACAATATAGTCAACCAGCAAGCCACTCTTTGTCAAATGTTCTGCTGAAATCAAGCTATATTAGAACTATACCTAGTATCTATGATATTTATATCCCACAATTTGCTGACAATCTTTGTTTTTTATTGGTTAACTTCCTTAGTGGATTTGTGGAATATGTACTGTAGATCTAATATAGCTTGATTTCAGAAAGTACTGAATAGCATTAACCCATGGTTTTTCTCATCCCATATTCCTGCAATAAAGGTAATGTCATGCCTTATATTCCTATAATCTTCTGTACCATTTTTAGAAGGTGTCTAACCTGTAGACTTGTGGCCTTTGGCATTCTTTTGCTTTTATTGGCAGAGTCCAGTGATCACTGTATTTGTGTATGCCATTAAAAGATACTTTTGTTGATAGATATCTCCACAACAAAATACATATTGGCTGGTTGAATATTGTTTTCAAAGTGCCTTCAAGTCAATCATTTTATTATATATTGTAAATTAATCGCTCTAGGTTCAGATATTACTTTGTTTGGAATGCAGATTTCCCCCCCTTTTTCCATTCTTTTGTTCTCCTCAATACTTTTGTGAAAATGAGGAATCTTTGTTCTTCAAGTTCCTATAGGACTTTAGGATTCAATCATACTATTGGAGATTTGGATTCATCCAAGGTCATGCACTCAATTGAGTTTCTGTCAAGCTCAAAACAGAATATAAATCCTTCAGACCAATTTCTCCAACTACCTATAGATCATGTAGCTTTCTAGAAAAGATAGCTGAGTATTTCTGACTAATTTCACTTCTGCCATCTTCAATGTACTTGAAGTTCTTTTCATTTTTATTTAAAAATGTATGTGAAGAAATCCTTTTTATTTCTTGTTGCTCACTCTAAAGTTTACCTTTTCTTAATACCGTTTTTAGGAATCTGGCTATCTTTGCATATTCTTTCTTGGAAAAGTACTTCTTTCCACTGCTTGTATCTGCCTTTATTTATTTTAGGCTTTGTGTAGTCATATTAGCTTTCAAAACTGGGTTGAATTTTTCCCCTTAATAGAATGTCTTCTTGTTGTGCTTTTGCTATTTCTTTTTTAGAAACTCCAGATATTTGAGCTCCTTATTAGCTCCTCTGTAATGAAATCTTATTAAATAATTAATGTTTATTAAAATCTACTTTCTTAAGAACTCATCTCAATTAAAGTCAACTCATCTCTTTCAAATCAAGAAATTACATGGTTTATTTCCTTCCAAACTATCCACTTCACTTTGAGCTCTTTAGTTTTCCCAATTGAGTAGGACCACGCCTGAGTTGGAATAAAAACAACAGCAAAATCTATTTTTAAATGCTGAAACCAGCTAAAATCAGGGAATTTTGAAAAAAGATAAATTCATGCAAAGACATGAACAAAAGGATTTAAGAGTCAAACCGGAGCGTTAATCCCACAACTTTGAACTTTTTTGAGTTAAAATTGCAGCTGATACAGAAGGAGTAGAAATTACAGGAAAACTTTCAGATTTCAAACTTTTAAAAGTTTTTATAAAAACATTAGATGAGCACAAAGATGGCCAGAATCAGATCTCAAAATTTATATGCATCCCATAATTTTTAACTCTTTTTTGAGTTAAAATTGCAGCTGATACAGAAGGAGTAGAAATTACGGGAAAACTTTCAGATTTCAAACTTTTAAAGTTTTTATAAAAACATTAGATGAGCACAAAGATGGCCGGAATCAGATCTCAAAATTTATATGCATCCCATAATTTTTAACTCTAGTTTGCCTTTACCTCAGCCAGCATACATCCAAAGTGACAAAAGGAACAGTTAATAACAGATACCCCTGCTGGCTTTGAAGGTTTTGGTTTTGTTTCTAATAAACATTAAGGGTAGCTAGTCTTTTTGAACCTGGCAGTCTCTTAACAACATTGACTAGAACTACCAAAATTTTAAACCTGCAGTAACAGCTATGTTTACGTTGAATTCTGGGAATTGTAGTCAAAATCCACTGGAGAGCATCAGCCTGAGAAAGCCTGCCACAGATACCACCGTAAAGCGTAGTTCATGCTTGCAGCGAATGGGAAGCAACATCATGCAATTCCATATACAGCCACTACGTTTAGCTATCTAGAGAAGGTCAGCCAACCCGGACAAGGAAGGAATAGTTAAAAAGCTCTTGGTATTCCCTCCCCTTTCAAATCATGTGTAGCTATGCATGATGTGTTCCATCAAAAAAAAAAACACCTAATAGTTTACAAAAACATTTTGTAATCCTGTCAATTCGCCTAGCTTTGAAACGGTCGTTTCTTGACTTGCAGGGAAAACAGCTAGAAAGGCGTACTTTTATTATTTCCAGTGAAGATTGGCAAAGGGACCAAACCCCACTGAAATGTTAGGGGGAGATTGACACGCATATACAGGAATGGAGTATTGTGCGTCTTCCTAACCCTTTCACGGGCAGCGTCTCAACTCTTAACTGAGGAAAGAAACAGAACAGTATACAAGCATGTTTTGCCTAGTTAAGGTGCACGGCAGCTGCGTTGACGTTGGAATGAAACGAAGCTGCTTCAAAAGGGTAAAAGTGACCGAAAAGAAAAAGGCGAGTGTCTGAGGCCAAGCGGGGCACCAGAGAGACCGGGGGCGTAAGGAATGCGGCCGGGTGTCACACGGGCGGCGAAACAACAAACACGCCAAGGGGAGATGACCGGCCTGGGCCCCGTCCTCCCTTCAGCCCTGCGACGGCAGGCGCGTGTGAAGAAGCTTTTCTCGTACGTGAACTGACGGCGGCGGTAGCGCCCTCGCTATCCCCCCTCGCGCCCCTGCGGAGACGGAGGGCGCAGGAGGAGGAAGGAGGACGAGGAGGCGGGGGGAAACTGCAACGCCAGGAGCAGGAGGAGGAGGAGGAGGAAGTAGCGGCGACCGACGAGAAGGGACCTTGGTGGAGGCGGAGCCGGCGCTTGAGCCCGGCCGGCCTGGACTCGGCTCATTACGACGGCCGCCACCGGCAGCAGCAGCAGCAGCGTTTGGCTGCCTTCGGTGAGTCGCCTTCTGCCTTACGCCTCTTGTCCGTGCAAGAAAGGGAATCCGGGCCTGGGTTGATTGGCGGGGAAGGGGGGGGGGGGATTCAGGCCCCGATGAAGCCAAGCGGCGGCCTCCAGCGTGGAAGTCTTCCTGCTTGGCCTGACTCGGCCTCCGTTCGCCCATCCCTGCTCAGCCCCCGTTCCTTCCCCTTTTGTTCTGTCGGGGGCTTGCAGCTACACAGCCGAGGCCTGGAGAGAAGAAGAAGAAGAAGAAAAAGGAGCTCCGCTGGCGCCCGAGAGGGGATGGGGAGGCGCAGCGTGGTCATCCACGGGAAGGAGGACCGTCCTGCAGTTTTATCCCGGCTCCTTGTTGCAGCCTCCACCTTCCTAACACAACAACCCCCCTCCCCTCTTCCCTGTCCCCAGCCAAAATCAGCAGGGTGGCTGCACCAGGGCTATAAGGAGTTGAATCCCACCCAACCCCTAAGAGGTAGGATTGGATTCCCTTTGGAGTTCGGGGCTACCTGGAAAAGTCTGGTTTATAAACTTCGTGCTCGCCTTCTAAGCACTTTTTTTTTCCTTTTCAACACCATCCTGATGTTCCTTCCTCCACCCTCTCAAGTTCCAGGCACTCATATAAGGCGCCAAAGAAAAGAGACAGAAAAAAAACCTAGGGTGTGCTTTTAGCTGTTTTCATTAGTTTTGAGAACCCCCTTTGAACTGCAAGGGGAAAAGGCGGGGGAAACAGGGAAAAAAGACTGAGATTGATGGTGGAAGGATCTGAAGAACTCCTACTGTGAATCCAAAGCATAGCCCCATGCCAGCCTCCTTTCTTCTTTCACACATCAGAAACAATGAAGTCTAGACAATTAATTTTGTTCTAAGGTAGGCCTCTTATAATCCCAGCCTAGTGATCTCTCTGAAGTAAACATTCATTAACAGCACATCATCTGTCACTCACTTCCATCTTGAAAAAGTGTATTTAACTTGTTAGTTGAGACAGTTGGCTGTAAGGCTGGTGTACCAAATGGTAAAATTCAGTGAAACTATATTATTTTCTTTGTGTAAATATCATGCATAAAATACATAGAAGGTGATCCTAAAGTTGTATTTCCACTTTTACCAAAGTTTTTTTTTCCAGGGAGTATCAAAGTTCATGTGCTGATGTAATTTTAACAGGAGGAAGGCTTCTAGTGAAACTAAAATAGTATGGCCAGAGTTATGTAGAAAATGATCTATATAGAACTTAGGTCTTGTTTAGCTTCTTGCTTCATTTCTATGTGTATTGCATGCAGTTAAATCTAATAATGTGAATATACAAATATTTTAAGGTATGGGTGTTTGCAGTCTGAATGCTATATATTGCCAAGATTCAGCTCTACATTCTAATAACTACTCTAAAATAATGTTACATGTTACTATTGTAAGCATACAAATGATACAGTATATATTTTAGTTAACTTTCAAAACTATTACTGGAATAGATATTTTGCTTCCATTCAATATTTAAATCAGTTTAAATATTTTTTTAAACAAAATTGTGTCACTATGTTCAACAAATTCATCCATTTGGGACTCAGTTCCAGATAACTTCATTGATCAGTTTGGTTTTTAATGTTTAACATAGATTCTTCATCTTACCTTTTTCTTCCTCAACTTACTACAGTAATGCTTATTTTGAACTTAAACATTCAAAATAATTTTGTATCTGTAAAAAAAATTGCGTCAAATTATTTATCTGGTAAAAGACCACAGTATTATAGAGTTAGCTATTGTTGTTGAGACAATAACATATCTGAATTTTCTATCTTCCAGTTGAGTTGCGTGAGAATTCCCAGGTAACAGTGATTCTAGTTTAGTTAGCATGGCCATTATAATTTAATAAGTATAAGTATAATAAGTTTAATAAGTATGGAGGCACCAAGGCACAGAAAGCTGTAGTGGAGAATTTTTCCCATTTTGCTTCCATGACATATGAAAGGTATCTTTTGTTGCATCATGGGTAGCCTAGCTGTCTTTTTTATCAAAGATGGAAAGACTGAATAAAATCCACAATTAAAGATAAAATACATTAAATGAAGATACAATAAATGGAAATGAGTTTATGCAGAAGTAAAGTTCATTTGAATGTGATTAATTTCATCCTTACTTTAGTCTTACATATTGAATGAGGTTCTTCTATTGGTGGGACATTGATTCATTTAAAAAGTAAAATTTTAAATAACTTAAAAATAACTTTGGATAATTTTGGTTAGCAAAAAGTCCTGATTTCCTGTGATGTCAGCAGAAGTGGCGCACCCAAAAGTTATATATGAGCGTAAACAGAGGAAACATATTTTTTTCCAGTTACAAAATGTTGTAGTTTCAGTTCTATAAATCACTTTCTCACTACTATCATGATTTATATTGATATATGAATTGCTTTTTCTTTGGTTGCATTTATTTATTTATGCATTTATCACTTATTAAATATTTTTATACTACACAGTCCCAAAGGACTTTTAAGTAAACTTTCAGGGTTTTTTCTTCCTAAATTCCTGTCCTCTGTTACATTTTAGTAATTGCACGTATATTTTTTTTCAATTCTTGTAATTGTTAGTTTAAAAATACAAAACAACTAAATAATATTGACTATCGAAGCATAATTGTAAAAATAAAAGAAGACAACTAGAATATACTTACTTTTCAGAAAAAGCTAAACTTTAATGCTATTTGATAGTATATTGATAGTAGAATGCTATTTAAATTTAATATTAAGTATTGCTAATTAAAGACTAGAAATGTTTCATGTAGTAAATTTAGGATTATGGATTGATTTTACGTTCCTTTATTTAAATAGCAGAAAACTCAAAATTCAGCCCATAGCCTTCCTGAATGTAGTTGACACAGCTTTTTTCTAATTGTACTATTCTATATGCACTTTCTTCAGAGAAGATTGTATTGGGCATAGGTAGAATTGCTTTAGAAATAGACTTAAGTACTCAAATGTGTTTAATATTTCTCATTGATAAAATGAAAGAATGAGATGTAGATCTCATTCTTGATGTGGATTTAGAATCAATATAATTTTATCAAACCTTATTGAAATAGCACGTCAAGGAAATGATTTGTCTGGAAAATACATAAGTTGATATGTTATAAAACAAATTATTGGTTAATTATTCAACCAGCATTTTAGTTGAAGTAAGTTAAGGTACAGTCTTCCTGGAGTCAGGCTCAATCCATGGTGTCTGCGTGGATAGATCTATGTTGCTTTCCTGGCAACAATAAGATAATGATTTGCTATTGATCTGTTTAACCATCTGGCCTACTATATTCTAGTGTCCTGGATTTCTTTGTGGTTTTCAATTCAAGAACTAATCAAGTTTAAGACTTTTTATCTTTTTCAAGGTCAGTCATTATCAGTTGATGTATGTAATGTTTATATCCATAGTAACATCAAACAATAAAATTACCTTAAAGGGAAAGGCAGCTAGTCATGTAAGTGCTATCAGGTGACAACTGCATGCCTTTTAACATAGTATACTTATGTTGAGCTACTTAAAAGAAATAATCATTTGTTATGTTGGACTAAGGCAATTGTGTTATTTTTAAAATGCATCCCTTTGAACTTCCAGCAGGTAAATACTTTGATACTTTATTCAAATAATAAAAGAATTGTTGCTGTGAAAACATTTCAAACTAAAAAAGTGGGAGGGTGATAATTTTATACTATGAAGTTGCTATAAGTAACTTAATTCAGTGGGAGGCATAAATTTGAGTCAAATAAGTACAGGAAGACCAGTCTAGCAATATTATATTCTCCTATTGACACATTTCTACATAATAAATGATTCAAAAACAGAGTTCCGTGACTTTTTTTGTCTTATGACCATCAAAAGGATTTGGTAAAACCTGTGTTATCTTTAATTTAAACACCCTGTTCCTACATATTATAGAGAGTGCTAAGATGTTCCAGGGAGGAGGCATATGTTAAATCAGGGGTCCCCAACCCCCAGTCCGCGGACCGGTGCCGGTCCGTGGCTTGATAGGAACCGGGCCGCAGTACGAGAGAGGAGAAGGAGGGAGGACGGGACAGTTCCCTGGGCAGAGCACGCACCGGGGCAGGAAAGCGCAGGTGCGACCGCTCACGCCATTGGGGGCCCTAGAGGGGCGAGTGAGCCGACTCACCACCACCACCCGTGCGCATGCGCCGCCTGTTTCCCCCTCCCCCCGCTCCCCCTCTATGCCGGCCGGTCCGCGGAATTTTCTTTAAAATGAAACCGGTCCCTGGTGCAAAAAAGGTTGGGGACCCCTGCGTTAAATAATATCTTTTTCTTCTTTGGGGAAAATGGATTCATAAACCATTAAAAGAATACTGCATGAATATTGTTCGTTTACTTAACTACTTAGATACACAGTTTAATATATAAAAACCAATTGTATGTGAACTAATAGAAATTTCTAGATGTCTTGATCTCTGATCATTAAACACCAAGGTATTTCACTTACAAGATGCTGAACTGCAGGCTAAAAGTTATCCTTGTGCCTCAACTTTTCGAATAGAAAGCTACCGTATATACGGTAATCATTGCAATTGTTTTGATTCTGCATGTGACTATTATAGAATTAATAACGGGAGAAAAACAACAGAGAAATTGAACACTAAAATAATGTGTACTCTCTGTCTGTGTCTGTGGTGTTGCTTTAGATGCTTGAATTGTTTTTCAAAAATATCTTTATAAACCATAATTGATAGTTATGCTGTGTGTAAAATAAAAAATTGGATGTTTCCAGTGTTTCCAACAGATTGCCATTATTAATGGTAAGAAATATTGTAAACTGTAGTTCAGTGAAATATAGAAAGTTGTTCAAAGGTACCATGAAGTTAAGCATATTACAAGATCATAAACTCCATTTGCCAAGAAATGTCCTTCCTGATTTATTTAATTATTTATAAGACACTTACGGTACAATACAAATTTTCTAGATGCTTACTTTCATCTACAATTTTATTACAACCCTACAAACATTAGTTACTAGATTGCAGCATAATGTATTTTAACTAAATCAGGCATCTGGAATGATAAAAATACAACTTATTGCATCTCCTAAAACAGTGATGGCTAACCTTTTTTGGATCGTGTGCAAAAGCGAGAGGATCGCAGGGCGGTCGTGTGCGGTCAGGTCCACACTCATAATGCTATAAATTATATTTATAGTGATGAAGCCTCTTTGCACATATTTTAAATTTTACACAAAGGTGCTGGGTGAACTCATCTACTACTATGGAGTGAGGTATTATCAGTATGTTGATGATATCCAACTACATAGCTTAGCCCTTGGATAAGCGATGAGAATGTTTTAACCTGGTGTCTGGAGACTATGAGGATTTGGTTGGGGAACAACAGGCTTCAGCTGAACCCTGGCAAGACTGAGTAGCTCCATGTTTCAGGACCTACAAAGTTTTAGAACTATGCCATATTTTGTGCTGGATGGGGATCACGCCATCCCGGACAGACCCAGTGTACAATCTAAATTTTCTTAAAACTCACAATTTCTGTTTGAGTAACAAGTGGCAGTAGTGGTTAGGAGGGCCCTTGCACAGCTTTGAGTTGTGCAGCAGTTGCACCTATTCCTGGATTGGGGGGCTTTGGTCACAGTCACCCATGCCCTAGTCAACTCCATATTGGACTCTTGTGGGGCTTGAAGAACATTTGGAATGTGCATGGTGCAATGACATGGGCAGTTATGTGTGCTCCTAGGACAGCTCATGTTGCACGTTTGTTCCATCTCTGTGAGCTACATTGATTGCCAGTTTGCTTCCAGATCCAATTCCAGGCACTTCAAGGGTTTTAATCTATAAAGTCCTTTGTGACATAGGACTGGATTATCTGAGGGACCGCCTCCTTCCAGTTATATCAGACTGGCCCATTAGATCTGGCAGAGAGGGTATGCTGCGAGGTGCCTATATTTTGTGAGTCCCAGGTGACATGCTTTCTCTGCTGTGGCTCTCACCATTTGGAACATTTGGGAAGTGTCACGCTTTTATTGTTGCAGAAATCCCTCAAGATCTGATTATGCTATCAGGCCTCTGTTCCCAGGAGTCAGAGATTTGTTATAGAGTGGAATGGAATTGAATGGAATGGAATGGAATGGAATGGAATAGAATAATAGAGTTGGAAGAAACCCTACATCACTTCAGACAAATTGTGTGTGTGTAGTGTTTTAATCATTTTAATTTTAATGCTGATTTTTCTATTCTTAAATGGCTTTTTAGATACGTACAATATTATTTTTATCATTATTGTATACTGCCCAGAGTCACTTCTTGTGAGATAGGACGCTATATAAATTCAATTAACAAATGACTGAAGTCTGATGGCTTTACAAACATAAGTTATAATTATTTTTTAATAATAGCAATAATTCATGCAAACTGGCCGGCCTGGCCTAACCTACCTTCCAGCCTCTCAGTCTGAACATTTAAATTGTTTTAATTGGGTTTTTAAGGGGTTTAGTTTTTAGTATTTTGGGTTTTTAGCGCAGGGATAAATTGTTTAATCTGATTTTATATATATTTATGATGTATTTATGTTTGTATGTTTTTAATTCCCCTGTGCACCGCTCCGAGTCCCTTCGGGGAGAGGGAGCGGTCTACAAATTAAATTTATTATTATTATTATTAAATATGCTGCACAGTATTTAAAAATATAATTTTTGTTCAATTAACTCTAGTGCCATCTAAGCATCTTGGTTTTGAATCATAACACAGCAGCATTAGCACTTAGAAATTCTGAGAGTTCCTACACTTCTAAGGGAACCAGATTGTTTATTTCTTCACTGAGTACGGTGTTTAAGATGATGTTCTTAGAAATTAAAGCAGGTTGTAAATAATTTTTAAAAGATAGTAGCTTGCTTGCATTTCTGAATAGCTTGTGTTTCCATAGGGAACACTAAACTCTTAGTCTGTAAAGCTAAAGATGGATGAGCTTTCCTTTCTAGCCAGAATAAAAACAAGTGAATGGAAGAGGAAACAAAGAGTTGTCCACAAATTACTCACTAATTTTCATAGATTCAAATCTGTACTAGTATAGTGTCTTTCCTCGGTGAGTCACTGCATCAGTTGCAATATCCTACAGCTATTTGAAATGGAATAATCTAGGCATTCAATAGGCAGACATTTGGCAGTACAGTATAGTGGCTGTATCTGATTTAGATGGGGTAAGAAGTGAAGCAGTATGCTATAAATTGATTTGTATAGAAACCTTTTAAAATTATTTGCATGCAGAAACAAAAAAATAAAATTTGCTTTGCTATCTAATTTGGTCTAGATTCTGCTTTTTTGCATAATTTATTGAACTTTAAAGCGATAACCTCTAGAGAAACTACAATATAAAGATTTATAGTTACATGAGTCATATATGTTTGTTGTGGTTAAGTATACTGATCTACAGTTAACTCCTTTGGCACAACTAGTTGGAAATTCATACTGTAAGTATACTTTGTTTAGCCTTCCACAAGGATCAAGGCCCGTCTCTTGACATGTTGGAATTTAAAACCAGGCTTCATCTTGGCTTCTTTTAAGAATAATAAGTTTAGTATCTTGGCTTATGTGTAGTTCACAACAAACCCTGTTTTGTATTACTATTCCTTACTGGTAGTAGAAGAGAGACAAGAAATATGGAGGAGCATACATCAGCCTGCTAATTCAAACATGATAAGCCAGTATTTGTTGCTAATGTGCAATTTGTCTACAATCTGGGTACAATTTGTATAGGCAGAAAACCTGAGTATACTATGCTATTTCTTTAGAAATCTCTGTTAATACTTAGAAAAATATTTCTACTCCTGTCAGCCAATAATAGGAAACATGATGAGATAACCTAATTCTATTTTATTTTATTATAAAGCTACATTAACAGAATCCTGGAAGGAGTATTTTCTTGCTGTCTGCCTCTTTTACATGTTGAAATACTAGAGAGGGTCCCTTCTGAGTTTCTTGCCCTGGCCAAGACTTACCAGCTATGGGCTATGTTGTTTCTTTATTTGACCATTTCCTAGGCAGCATCTCTTTTCCCTGTTTCTTGTCATATACCATTACCATTCCTTTTTATTTCCTTTCTTTTTTTTTAACCGTATATAAAGAAACATGTCCATTTTTATGCCAGTGCCCCAATATATTGTTACCGTAAAGTAGTGGAGCAGAGTTGTACAAAATAGAGTTTATTTAAGGTCATGCCATCAAGCTTTGCAACTGAGTTGGGATTTCATCAGAATCAAACACTTTAGCCAAGTATCTATCTTAACTTGGATACAAAGCCATGGGTAACGTCAAGTGTCGCATCGCTTTTTCAAGATCATCCATCTGTGACACAAGGTCGTTTAGGAAGAAAAAAAATGGAAGAGATAAGATTGGAGATATTTTTGTTAGAAGTTTCATTAGGACAATCCTTGGAAATACTTGCTTTTGTTCGGATAAATTAAGGAAACTAACGTATTTGCATGCTTTTCATCAGTTTCATAATAGTTTTTAATCTGGGCTGCTCTGAATTTCACCAGGATTCGAGCATAAGCCAGAGGTTTTTACTCTAACCTTTCAGTTCCTTCTGTATGCATCTAACAATAGATTTCTGAGTTGCTTGATGATCATTATTTTTGAGTTTGAGTTGTTTGAATTTTGCCAAAATCTCAATTTAAATATTAGGGCTACATGAATCGTGTGGAAGGATGCTTTGTGAAACACTCCTCTGAATTGCACCTTTAAGTATCAAAGTGCTGGGGTTTTTTTAAGGATTACTGCACACAATTCAAGTATTCCTCCATATTATCTGGATAATCCAGGAGAAATCCCACAGTGTGGGCACATACAGGATAATACACATACAGATAATCCAATAATAATTTTTATTCGTTTGTCTATTAAATATATATTACTGCCCAACTCACAGTTTTTATTCTTATGAAATTATGATGTATTATATAATAGCAGGCTAAAAATTATTTTGTGTGGCTCTTTTAAAAAGCGCCACACAAAAAGAGAGAGAAAAAAGAGCTATCAGCCGTCTGTGTCTTATTTACTCTCTCATATTTGCCTTATTTGCAGCAGGAGTAAAGAGAATTGGGCATGGGAAGGATAGCTCCTCTGGCTTGGGAAAGCATCCATATTAATAGCTTTCAAGTCAAGTGCCAGACAATGAATTTCTGTTAATGGTACTTTCAATTATTATTTTTCTATAAAAGGTGAAGTATATTCCTTAAAAAGAAATAGCCATTTAAGCTAAAATTTAATCATCTGTTGGTGGCAAGAATCAATCTAGATATCAAAGTTCAAGAATCCCCAAGAGATGGTTATCGAATCTCTCCTTGAATGCATGTATTAAAGACACTGATTAGGAGTCTGTGTAATTCCCCTGTTGAAATGTATTTACTCTTGAGAGGATTCCCCCCTAGCATTCCATTTGAATTCATTTTCTATAATAATTTAAATCTATTATTCCATAATAAAGGTCCTGGCCTTTTTGAGGTGACACCTGTTTAGATATTTGAACCATGCTAGCGAGTTCTTTTTGCAATGTTAAATATATCAGCTCTTTCAGACTCTCTTCGTAGGGCTCAATTTCCAACAACTGGTTAGCCTCATTGGCTTTCTGTAAAGGTATAGATTTAATACGGAACATTAGAACAAAACCAAGGACCTCTCTGTTTTCAAGAGTTTCAAAAAATTGCTTAAAATGACCCTTGGTTTGGCTTGAACAGTTATAGCGCATCCTTTGCTGGCTTTTGTTTATCTTGCTCATTAGTATCTTCCTTGTTCAGAAGTCAAACATGCTCAGGTCCATCCAAGTAACAGGCCAGCTGAGGTGTGCTGTGGAATTTCTTCCCACTTGGACCCAAAGGAAGACAGCACGGGCTCTCTCTCGGACTTTCAGAAGCCCCCGGCGCCTTGGCCATCTTCCCCAGGTGGTACATCAGGTGCCACGTGGTCCCAAAGCCCAGGACCCCGCACCTTTTGACCCCAGATGCTCCGCCCCACCAGGCCAGCCCACAGGGGATGGAGGTGGGGGCAGCCGCAAGCACATGATAGGGGCCTCGCCTTCACCCTGCGGCCTTTGAGTGCCAAATTCCGGCTTCCTCCCTTCCTCAGTGCCTGTGACCCTTGCGTCTATTGTTTAGTCTTCCACTATTCAATAATGACCTTAGTGATGGTTAGTTTTACTGTACATTTAATCCAGCATTATTGTATAGATTATAGCTAACCAAATTGCATTCTAAATGGCTTTCTATTTTTTTTATTCCTGTAAGATTTACAAGCTTGATTAGAGGAAGGCTGGTGAAGCATAAAAACATGGCCCTCCAGAATTGTTGAAATATATTCCCAAGTGCCCACCAGCATGGCCATATCAGCATCTGAAAAGCAGCTGATTGCACATCCCTATCAAGTCTTTCTGTACAGAAATAGTTTACAGATTAAAATTGTAACACCTCTTCTATCTATGAGAAAGTGGGTTATGGGTGTATGTATTGTGAGAAGAGGACATTAGCATAAATTATCTTGATAAAAGTGCTACTGCAATGTTAAACACAAGTTTTGGTTTTCAGTTTTAAGAAATGTATGATCCTCATGGTGTTATAAATGGTTTTCTTTGCCATCTCCCATTGTGGAAAAAGAGTCATTTATCCAATTCAGAGTTCTCCTGTTTGATGTAATTGGCAATCTTAGTCAGATACAAGTCATAACGGAAGGATAAGAGGGAAGAAGCATTTTACCCTATTATTTATTCCTGTTTTTGAACCAGCTTTCCTGAACTGTGGGTTACAATTATCCCAACTGGATTGTTTCTAAATTATGCAGTGAAATATGCTGATAATGCTGTTTGTGAATAATGTCCACTTATATTTGCTGATGGTTCTTATATGGAACCACATGGAAATATCCAAATGGCTCATTAAATTTCTTCCTTTTTAATTAGTTGACCTTTTTTTTTAAAAAAAAGTTATAATTGCATTGGTATTTTATGATAAAACAAAGCGTACTCCGGACATTTATAAAAGTCATTTAGCTGTCAGCAGTCAAACAGATGATGAATGAACAGCAAGCCAATTTTTCAAGCATTGTGCTTTCATGGCGTATTAACAATATCTGTTAATTGACAATATTTTAAAGATGAATATTCTAAGTTGCATTTACAGTATTCAAAACAGATAAAGATGGATAGAACAAAGATACACAATCAAAGGACCCACAGAGTCTTGAATACACGCCCCAGATATGGGGATATTTTCAAAATACAATAAGAGCAATCATTTTAACTGTATGAATTTACTTTTAATTCATTTCAGATTAAATTTATATTTCTACTTTATTTTTATTTATTATTATCTTCTTTCTGGAATACAGCCTTCAAGTTTGCAACTTCCAAGTTCAAGCATAATTTTGACACAAAAAGTGTCAGAAACAAGTGACACTAACTTGTCACTTTGTTTATGAAATAGGCAGCTATATAAATTTGACAAATAAATAAAATAAATGGATGCTTCCTGCCTAGAGTTAGTGTGGTAATGAAGGCAGCATGCAAATCAATCAGTAAATTACACCTCCACTTATTTATCCTGGCAAAAATATGGAAGTGACTTCAGGATTGTTTTTAACCTTCGGGTCTGGGCTATAATTTTGGGGTTTCTTGGTAGCCTTCAACCCAAATAGTAAAGTAGTCTTATTCTGCTGTGTGCTGTCACAATGCGGTATGGCAAGCTATGGCTTATCCTCAGCTTACAACCACAATTAGACTTGAAGTTCCACCACTTATGTTGTGGTCATAAGATGAGTTGAACCAAATTTTACAACAATTTTATGGTGATTGCTAAGTAAAGACAATTCAGCATGGTCATTAAGCATTGTCAAGTGAATCTAGCTTCACTATTGGGTATTTTTGCCAAACCTTGTGATCACATGACTACAGCAAATAGTGAACCAGTTGCCAAATGCCCAAATTGCAATCATGTGATTGTGGGGTTAGTATGAGATCATATGTGTAAATATATGTCATAAGTCATTTATTTTTCCAAGGAGTTCCTAACTTTGAACCATAGTTAATTGAACTGTCATATCTCAAGGACTACCTGTTCAGTCTTGAAAACTATATTGAAATATCTATTTGTTTAGTCAACAGCGTGACTTTAATTTTTTCTCTTACTTCTAGGATTTTCTTTTCTTGTAGCCTTGGAATTTCCTGGTGGTCTCCTATCCCTAGTAATCTTATATCCCATGATCCTGCTTAGCTTTTTCAAAATCAGCTGAGTGTGCTAGGCTTTTCCTTGCTTTCAAAGTTCTGAAAAATCTTAGCAAATAAAGAGTGTGTTGAAATAATAGAGAACTAAATTATTTTAACAATGCTTTGTGGAGCTGACATGTGACAATCTGACTGTTGGATGATATGTGCATATTTTAATATCTGGGCATTTAATAGGAGACATCACAGTCCACAGTTAGAGGCTCATTTAGACCCTGTGGAAATCTTTGCTTTAAAAGAAGCATTGAATGCAGTAGCACTTTGTTTGCATGAACCTTAAGGAAAATAAAGTTAATTAATTTCCATTAATAATGTATTACAATATTTAAACAATTTACACCAAATGATCAAGTACTTATTAATTGCAGATATTGTTGATAATAAATTGCTACTAAACCTTTTGTATTTAAAAAATGTCTGTGCTTACATGATTAAAAATGGCACCAAATCATAATAAATCATGGAGTAATGAGAAATTCTATCACTTTACCTGCCCAGATTTTAAATATTTCATATATCTATACACCAGTATAGTTTTATATTTGGACTCTCATTTTATATGGACAAAGCAGCATATAAAATTCACATGCATGCAGCTGATTCTAGGCGTTGGGTTATTACAAATTTAATTAATGACTGGAACATGGAATGGCAAGGTTGGCAAACCTACACAGAAGCTGGATTAACCTGAGGCCCCAGAGGTTGCTTTTCAAAATCTTTTCTTGATTCGGGAAAAGCCAGAAGACACCTACCAAAGGTATGCATGTGGCCAGAAAGAGATGCTAGAATGGCATGTGATTTTGGGATCTCTCATTCTGAATCGCCCTAGACAAATGTCTCTTTTATCTATGGTACAATACGTCACCGAATGGATGCTTCCATACCCCCTATGACTGTAGAACAGAGGTGTCAAACGCAAGGCCCATGGGCCAGATCCGGCCCAAAAGGTGCTTACATCTGGTCTGCGGGGCTACCCTGGTAACAGTAAAGGACCGGTTCATGGTTCCTCTGCCAACAAAAACAGCTTGAGCGGGCTGCACATGGCCTTCCCAGGGTCCATTTTCACTGGAAGAGGATTGCAGGAGGCCATCACAGCTGAAAACTGATCTTAGGAGCCTGTTTTTAGTGGCAGAGCACTCGGGCCACCCCTAGACACCTCCAACATGATTGATGTCAAGCTGGCCCCACCCATCCTGGCCACGCCCACCCATCCCCCCAAGGTCAAACACAACCCTAATGTGGCCCTCAATTAAATTGAGTTTGACACACCTGCTGTAGGAGATGTGTGATCTTGAAGATTGTTTCTGTTGGGCATATGATTCAAGTGACATCTGACTGTTTCTGGATTATTGCGGTACCAAAATTATATAGCTGATTTTGAAGAATTTTTTAAAACTCAGATGCTGTTACAAGGATGCCAGTGGCTATGCCCAGGACCTTACTGCATCTGTTATACAAGTTCTGTGCTTGTTATTTTAAATAAGTCTAACCTTTCTAAAAATATTTTTATGGAAATACACAATCCTAAAGCAGGAGTTATAACACAATGCTGGAGCAATATTCCTTCTCCAATAGTGTTCACAAACTTCTAAATAAAATTATTCTTTTTACATTTTTTTTTAGTAAATAGGAAGACATAGACCACGTTTTCAGACATAACTCGACTTATATGACATAGTAGCATTTCCTAGCTAACAGTAGTAACAGTAGTGGTCATTTCTGCAAATTATAGCCAGAATGCCACAAGCACAAATGATGCCCAGTTGTACACAAAGAGCCACAATCATGCTCATGTGATTCTGTGGAAGCTAGGACCCCCTAAACCAGAAACGAATGTGTAAGGCAGAATATTCAAAATTCTGAAAATCCCATTGTGAATTCTTGCATAAAGAAAATGTGAGGAATGATGAAGTGCTCATGCATTAGGCTGTGATTCTCATGAGATCTTAGCCACATTTTACCTGCATCCCACAGCTAACAATTATCGGAAGTATATTGGAAGCAAGGATCGTTTACCAGGATAGGAAGGTATGGAGAACTATTAATGAATTGGATTGATATAGATAGCTCTAGCTATATATCCTTTTTTCTTCCCTCATGAGGGAAGAAAAATGTTGCTTGTCACAAATGAGACTAGCACACTGTGGGTGGATGGATGTTGCGTAAATATGTATAAAAACTGAAAATTTATAGGTGGCTAAACTCTCACGAGAACTGCAATCTGTGCATGACCACTCTAGCGTTCCATATATTTTCTGCAGGCTAGCATAAAGTCAGAATGGGATTTGCAGAATTTTGAATATTATTGCAGAGTTTTGAGGAATTGTTTTAAAACATCTAGGACTTAATATGGGAATGACTAAAGGTAGCCAAATGGTTCCAAATGTTTACTGACCCCCTTCCCTAAACCACAGTTTAGTATGATGGACAACCCAGATTTGTTATCTATTATTGTTTATGTGAAAGTAGAGAATTTTTCCTAACCCATTAAAATTCTCCTGAAACTTTTCTGAAGTTTTGTATGTGATATTTTTCACCATCATTGCATTGACTTTAAATAGGAAAATATAATTTTTTTGTAGTGCAGCTAGTCTCATTTAACAGCTGTTTTCCTACAAACATGCAGTTTTCATTTCGGCATATTTGGAAAATCATTGGGATCTTAATGTTATTTACAAAGTTATATACTAAATGTGTAAGCTGATAGTTGCAAAGGGAAAACCAAATCCAATTACTATAGATTTGTTTATTTGTTTGTTTTTACTATCGGTGGGTTTGGATTAGGGCTGAAATTACTTACATGGCATTGTCTCTCAGAGATAATCCAAACTTCCTGGCATATGCAAGGTTGCTTTGCAGATAATGATATAGTGAATAGTTGCTCTTGGGTCATTTTAGAGCCATTAAAGAAATAAGATAAGTGTCTGTGTTTCATATTGTGATTCACACTGTGAATTGAATTAGAAATCAGTTTGGTATTTTCTATATTCATTAAATAAATTGGCACAATTGCAGTAAAACTAATATCCCAAAAAATATACTTTGACTTAGCATTAAAATGGTTTAGCATGGCTCACATATCCATGATTTAATTGATTAATGGAATACCATTAATGGAATGTCAGATATCCCTGCTTGGTCTGTTAATTCAAGATTTTACTTTAATAGTATAGTTAACAGAAATGTTAAATGAGTTGTAGTGAGAATTTACTAACTCTAATCACAGTTTGCCTCTTACAACTACTATATTTACAAAATTCGAAATGCCTTCTTTGGGTTGAGCTTCACTGGTAACTATGATCTTAACTCTGAATATTTCTTTTTCCATTTCTCCCCCCCCCTCTCACACACACACACTTCATTATTACTGCCCACACTAAATCTATGCCTACAAGCAACTTGTTCATAAGCTGCAAGTAACCTCAAGTCTTCAATACACTGAGTCATTTGGGGGGGTCTTAAAATGTGTTTTCATTGCTAACATTATTTTATTAACAGTAACAAGGACACAACTGACCTACTTGTATTCTCAAGCAGTCAGTTTCCATTTAGTGGGTACAGGTAGTTCTCAACATAATTAGAATTGGAATTTCGATTCCTAAGCGATAACAGTCGTTAAGCAACTCATCATGTAACCTGATTTTAAGACCATTTTTACCATGGCCATTATGAATTACAATAGTTGTTAACTAAATCATGCCATTAAGTGAAACTTGTTTCTTTAATTGACTTTGCTTATCGGAAGCTGGTTGTAACTGTTGCAAACCACAGTCCTTCAATCACAAATTGCTGCAACTATTGTAAATGCTTGCAGAGATTCTCAGTCATCCAGGTCATGGTTGTCCCAAAGGTGCTTTTTCAGGAGGCAACTGGACTTTCTCCAGTTGTCCAGTTGCCTCCTGAAAAAGCACCTTTGGGACAACTGTTGTAAATGTGAGCTAGTGGCCAAGTGCCTGAATTATGATCATGTGGTTGTCAGGCTAGTGCAATTATTGGAACTTTGAGGATGGCTTATGTCACTTTTTATAAGGCCATTGTAACTTCATTGTTAAATGAAAAGCCATAAATCAAAGACTACTTGCATGTAATTGGGGGGGAGGGGGAGAAACACACAGATCTCTGCAATTATATCTTCTGTAATTTATTTATTTATTTATTATTAGACTTATTAACCGCCCCCTCTCCCCGAAGGGACTCGGGACGGTGCACAGGAAATTTAAAAAACATATACATATAACAATAATAAATAATTAAAACTATATTAAATACCAACACCCTGTGCTAAAATATACCCCTTTAAAAACTATACCTATAAAGCCCAATTAAATAATTTCTCTACTAAAAACTAAAGGCTAGGTACGGTAGGTTAGGCCAGGCCGGCCTGCTGGAAAAGATAGGCCGGCCTGGCCTAACCTACCGTACCTTAGTTTTTAGTAGAGAAATTATTTAATTGGGTTTTATAGGTATAGTTTTTAAAGGGGTATATTTTAGCACAGGGTGTTAGTATTTAATATAGTTTTAATTATTTATTATTGTTATATGTATATGTTTTTTAAATTTCTTAACCCTGATTTTTATGATAGTATCATGTTTAAGTACTAACCGGATCTGACCTCGTTTAGCTTTTTGAAATAAGCCTCCATTTTAGTCAATTGTTCAGAGTGGGTTTCCCTTTTCTTTAGGGTTAATGTGAGCTACATACTTGCATATATCCTATTCATTCTTTTCAAATGTTCGTCCTTTTCAGGAATGTTCCTTCTTTTCGGAATAATAATAATAATAATAATAATAATAATAATAATAATAATTAATAATAATTAATAATAATAATAATAATAATAATAATAATAATAATAATAATAATAATAATAATAATAATAATAATAATAATAATAATAATAATAATAATAATAATAATAATAAATTTATTTATATACCGCCTCCTCTCCCCGAAGGAACTCGGAGCGGTGCACAGGGAATAAAAACCAATATAAAATACATAGAAAAAATAAATAGTTAAGAAACGAATTAAACAATTGTCCCTGCGCTAAAATCCCTTAAATTAAATTATACTAAAACCCCTAAAACCCTATAAAAAGACGGGAGCCTAACCTAGGCCGGCCAAGCAGAAAAAGTGTGTTTTGAGTTTTTGACGGAAGGAGCGGAGGTCCGTTGAAGTCCGAAACTTCTTAATTTTTTTCAGGGTTACACCGGATCACATGAGACATGCTTCACTTATGTTTCACAAGTCTCGTATTTTCAAAAAGAAATTGCAACTCTAAAGTAGTCGATAATAATAATAATTTTTTAAAAAAAGGAAGTAAGTTTTTACACCATGCCATGCCATGACTTGTCAGGCTTTTTCCCTAAAGCTGTTTATGCAGAAGGAAAGCTGTATCAATAGCTACATTTTTTTTCCTGACACAATACCAGCTTTGAGAAAGGAGTTTTCAAAAGGAGCCTGGTACAAAGAAAAAGTATTAATCTTCTTCCTACATACTATAATCGAATCTTTTATCTTCATGACTGCTACATTTTTACAAGCAATAACACATTTCATAATTATGTAATTCCCTCTCAAGTATCTTGTTTTGGAGTACATTGGAGGGGCACGCTGAGGTTAGCAAGGGTATACAGGTAGTCCTCAATTTATGACCACAATTGAGCCCAAAAGTGAGTTTTGCCTCATTTTACGACTTTTCTTCCCATCGTTGTTAAGTGAATTGCTGCAGTTATTAAATTAGTAACACAGTTGTTAATTGAATCTGGCTTCCCCATTGTCTTTGTCAAAAGGTCACAAAAAGTGACCCCATGACTCTGGGACACTGCAGCCATCATAAATATGAAACAATTAGCAAACATCCGAATGTAAATCCCATGACCATGGGGATACCGCAATGGTCATAGGTGTGAAAAATGGTCACAAGTCACTTTTTTCTGTGCTGCTGTACCTTTGAATGGTCACTAAGCGAACTGTTGTAAGTTGAGGACTACCTGTATATAGAAAAAGGGTCTAAAACCAGGATAACAGCATGTCTTAGAATTTTGGATCTATAGTGTGATTTGATTTGGATTTGTATTAATGTACAGTGTTCCTTTAATGCAAGGGTTCCCAAACTTGGCAACTTTAAGACTTGTGGACTTCAACTCCCAGAATTCTCCAGCCAGCTGGCTGGTTGGCTGGAGAATTCTGGGAGAATTCTGGGAGTTGCAGTCCACAAGTCTTAAAGTTGCCAAGTTTGGGAACCCCTGCTTTAATGTATTTTCTACAGTTCTTATTACTTCATTTCTCTACATTATTCCAGAGAACATGGTTGTTGGACGTGAAAAAGGGAACTTGTGTAAAGCAATTTGCTTACTGGAAGCAAAATTTTCAACCACCAAGTTGCATTTCCTTTTTGTTATTGGACTTTATTCTTTGCCTCATTTTTTTCTTAGGCCTATCAGCTTGGGCATACAAACAAATTATAGGCTAATGTTTTTAACCATAAGACTCTTCAGTTTGGGATGATTACAGAAAATGCTTGCCAAATTTAATGAGTGGCTGAAACAGAACAAAGTGGTTATCTTCTTGCAGATTATAAGAAGAATAAATAGCATATTTTTAAATTAAATTTATTGGACAGGAGCTAACTGAGATTTGCCATTTTTGTTATTTTAGCACAATAGTATTAAAATTAATAGAAATAGAAGAAAGATTATGCAAAAGAATAGCTATAAAATATGTGAATGTATAGTTTGATTACAACCGTCTGAACTATAATGTATCCTAACCCAAAATATGATATACAAAAATAAGACAACAGAACAAAGTTTATTTATTTATTTAAATTTATATCCCGCCCTTCTCCACAAAGGACCCAGGGCGGCGCACAGGAAATTTAAAACATACAAAATACAATAAATATAATTTAAAAAACTATTTAACATAATGTATGAAATAAATTTTCGTGTTTCATCGAAATAAGACAGGGAAATAAGCACTTGGCCTTATTTTTGGGGAGGTCTTATTATTTTTGAGGTGCAGGAGGCGGCAAGTGTGGTCACCTCATCGCTGCTGCTGTGTTGCCATATTTTTGTGTAGGGCTTATTTTCGGGGGAGAGCTTATTTTAGTGCATGTGCTCAAAAGTCCAATTGGGCTTATTATCCAGGAAAGTCATATTTTCAGGGAAACAGGGTAGCCTATAATTGATCAGTAATGATGTTGATATTAACTCTGTTTTACTGATTTTGTTAGTTTACATTTAAGTTATTCATATTTGTTTACGCATCATGTCCTGCATGAAATTTATTGTTTGTTTGTTTGTTTTCAGGAAATGGGTCTTGAAAGTTAATGAGTCTGGATAAGGTGCATCAATGTGGAAGCATCGGCTTCGTACGTTTTAGGGACAGATCTGGTACACTCAAGAATAACAATCCCTACCAGAATTGCTGCATTTCATAATGAAGAAAATTAGTCTCAAGACCATTCGTAAATCTTTTAACTTAAATAAAAGCAAAGATGACAGTGACTTTGTTGTGGTTGCACAGCCATCATTAAATGATTTTGGAAAAGATGACTCCTTGTTTTCAGGCTGTTATGGTAAAGATTTGGCTACCTGTGACATGAATGGTGAAGATGAGAAAGGTGGCAAAAACAGATCAAAGAGCGAAAGCTTAATGGGTACATTAAAAAGACGACTTTCAGCAAAACAGAAACAAAAAGGTGGAAAGGGCAGCACGCCATCAGGGAGCTCTGCTGATGAAGATACCTTTTCTTCTTCTTCTGCTCCAATAACTTTCAAAGATGTAAGAGCTCAAAGACCTCTTCGGTCCACATCTCTCCGAAGCCACCACTATAGTCCAACACCATGGCCCCTTCGGCCAACAAACTCAGAAGAAACATGTATAAAAATGGAAGTGAAAGTAAAGGCCTTGGTCCACTCAACAAACCCAAGCCCTGCACTGAATGGTGTACGCAAAGATTTCCATGACTTGCAGCCAGACAGCAGGTTCCATGAACAAAACAGTGCATTCAAAAGTACAGAATCTCAGAATGGAGATTTGCATCTTCATATTGATGAACACGTGCCTGTAGTTATTGGACTTATGCCTCAGGATTACATTCAGTACACTGTGCCTTTAGATGAGGGAATGTATCCTTTGGAAGGATCACGTAGTTACTGTCTGGATAGTTCCTCACCCATGGAGGTTTCAACGGTTTCTTCTCAAATGGGTAGTAGTACGTTTCATGAAGAAGAGGTTTCAGTGAATCAAGACGTAGTAGTTGCTCCGGATATCTTTGTTGACCAAGCAGTAAATGGTTTATTGATTGGTACAACAGGAATCATGTTGCAAAGTCCAAGAGTTAATGATGTTCCCCCACTCTCGCCATTGCTACCTCCAATACAGAATAATCAAATCCAAAGGAACTTTAGCAGCCTGAATGGCACAGATGTCCATGTGGCTGAAAGTATGCGCTGCCATTTGAATTTTGATCCTAACTCTGCACCAGGAGTTGCAAGAGTCTACGATTCTGTACAAAATAGTGGCCCGATGGTTGTAACAAGTCTCACAGAGGAACTTAAAAAACTGGCGAAACAAGGATGGTACTGGGGTCCGATCACACGATGGGAAGCAGAGGGGAAATTAGCTAATGTTCCTGACGGTTCATTTCTTGTGCGAGACAGCTCTGACGACCGCTACCTTTTAAGTCTGAGTTTCCGTTCTCATGGTAAAACACTTCATACTAGAATTGAGCATTCAAATGGTAGGTTTAGCTTTTATGAACAGCCCGATGTGGAAGGACATACTTCTATAGTTGATCTAATTGAACACTCGATTAGGGACTCTGAAAATGGTGCATTTTGCTATTCGAGATCTCGATTACCAGGATCTACAACTTACCCAGTCAGACTCACTAATCCAGTATCTCGTTTCATGCAAGTGCGTTCCTTGCAGTATCTGTGTCGCTTTGTTATACGCCAGTATACCAGAATAGATCTGATTCAGAAACTGCCTTTGCCAAACAAAATGAAGGATTATTTACAAGAAAAGCACTACTGAAGGCTTATGGGAAACTTGCAGCTTGCACTTTGGGAATAACAACAACAACAAATAAAAGAGTGGTTGATACACAGTTTACAAACTTAATTATTACTAGGGATTTTTTTGCTGCCATAATTTCATTTTTGTGCATAAAGAAAAGAAATGCATTTTGAGTTTAATGGATATTTGGGGGTTTTCTTTTTTTTTAAACAATCTCAAAGGATTTTTTAGAAGAGTAAAATAGCTATCTTTCATTCAGTGTGCAAAATAATCACAATGTGAATGATAAATATTGTCCTTAAATTCCCCATTTCCTTTGCTGCTAATCCACTGTGATTTTTATGCATTTGAAGCACATTTCATGTGTTTTCAACCATAAGTAAAAAATTGAAACTTGATGGGATATATTTTGTTGTTTTCAAATAGTCTGGTTTTTTTTGTTTTGTTCTTAATTTAAAGAAAAGTTTGGGGTAAAATAATACTGATGTACCTTGGATATATGCTTAAAATGATCCCCTAATATCTAATTAAAACATATAACTGTGGGTTGGAGGGAATATGTGATCCAATACAGTTATGCATCACACATTTTGAAAGCATCCTTTCTCCTAAGCAGTTCCATTATTGCAGATGTTGCTTTGTTTCTTTTGTTCATTCTTAAGCATTTTTAAATTGGAAAGTAGCCTTTGAAAAAGGACACTGGAAGTCATTAATAATATTCAAACAAAAAGCTAAATATACTTAAAACATGTAAAAATGTTTGAAGGGATTATAGAAATCTGATTTAAAAAAACTATTCCGGTAATTTCAGAATTCTGAGATTTGTCTCAACAGAAATTTTTAAAAATGAAGTAGTATTGAATTTAAAAATACAGGTAGTCCTCAACTTATAACCATTTGTCAAGCAGCTGTTTGAAGTTATGACCCTGAAAATCCTGATTTACAACTGGTCCTTGAAGTTAAGACCACCATAGCATCCCCATGGTCACATGATCAAAATTTTGTTGCTTGGCATGTATTTCCGACAATTTGAGCATCCAGGGGTCATGTGATCCACCCAGCTAGCTTTTGACAAGCAAAACCATGGGCAGTGATTATCTTAATAACCATTGCAAAAAAGATAATGACATTGAATGGAACCAAAACCTTGCTTAGTAACAGAAATTCTGATTCCAGTTGTGGTCGTAAATTGAGGACTACCTGTATCCTGTAATTAATACAACAATTGGACCTTAAATAGCTCATCTTAATGTGATTTAAATTCCATTAATTTTCTTGGATAAGGTAACCACATGGATAATCTTTTCCCATGGAAAACGATAAGATTAAGAAGTACTTAACTTTGGCCTCAGTTTTAAATGTGCTTTCCTTTTATTGTTCAGCATTAATTTACCATCATTATCATTTAGTTTAATTGGCACGTGAAGAGAACCAAAATTAACCCCGAATATTATTCTTAAAATAAGAATGCATGTATTAAAATTGAAGACAGTGACAAATAGCAAAATAGTCACCATAGGAAATATTCAAGTGCATTGCCACTTTCATTCAAATAAATTCTTATTTGAAAATAAAAAAGGAAAATCCATACAATTTTGGATACTTGTAATGGGATAATCTGCCAGGAAAAGATTTCCATAGCCTCAGTATATTGTTTTCTCTCACTTTAGTGAGGCCTGCATAGGAGAAATTTCCAATGAATTCGAAGCCCTATAAATGAGGCTATTTTACAGCCTAGATCCAATCTTGACAAACACCTTCACCTCTTTTGATGAAAAATTGGAGAAAGTTGATGTTAATTGGCCCATTGCCTTCAATAGGCTTTAAGTCTGATGGTGTTGTTTTGTGTATGTTTTTGTAGAAAAAAAAATGCCAATAGGTTTATAAAGAAATTAGAGCCTAACTGTTTAAAAATATTTGTGGTCAAAAGACTATTTCTGCAAGTTGTTCCATGATGAACATTATACTGTGGAGGCAAAGTATTTTTATGTTTATAATAGTTTCTGTGAACCAAAATCTTAACAAGTAGGAAACTGTATTCTGAAATTTCTTAATAAAATCATGCAATTTGAGAGTGTGGTTTTAAAGATACAGAAATTAGTTTGTGCCACTGCAATGTGTCTTTCACATTTTTGGTATTTTTTGCATTTTTCTCATTTGAATACTGAATATTTTGCTGATTATTAAAACATTTAAAGGGTGATGAAAATTTGAGAAATCTTTATTTTGAGGTATTTCACTCTTGCTTCTTCTACCTGTTTTGTGATTTTTCTGAATGAATTTATACAATTAATATTATGAAGGTGCTGCAGTGGCCTGACGTCTTGGGTTGTGTGAGTCAATATGCTACATTTCTATTTTTAAAAAAACATATTTTTTAGATCATAATGTTTAAGAGTATCAGAGACAAAGTGTGTCTTTTGTTCTGGGATATAGAGGGGGAAACAGCTCTCTTACCAAGTTACAGAATAATAGATTTTGAAAAATAAATTATATAAAGAGAGGTGTTCTTAAATTCTGGGCAAAATTTTTCTATATATGTGTGTATCTTGGCTTTGCCATTCTGATATTTATGCAAAATCTTCATTTTTGTTTCTTAATTTTTACTCCCAAGCAAGATTACAAATTTTATATATAAAAGGCACAATGATATATGATGGTACCGTGTTTTGCCTAATGAAGAAAAGGAAATATTTTCTACAGTAGGAAAGTACATTTTAGAGTATAATCCTTGTCTCTAAGATATGTCAAATAAGGACTGTTTAATTAGTGGTAGACGAAGAAAGTTCTCTGGAGTAACTAATGTATATTATGATAAAAAAGTTTTTAAAGTCCCAGTGTTTAACAAAGAATGATTTGAGGGACTAAGATGGTATTACAATTCCATATTTAGATTTTTAATAGCCCAATCCTATTTCCAGCTATATGGTAGACACTGAACCTGCTTACTACATTTTACATCTTCAGTTCAGTAATACGTTCTTTTATTGCATACCTAGCCCTCACATAACAAACAAGTTTTTCTTATTATATAGAACTAGGAAAGACACCATACATTAGCAAACGGCCATGTGAATGAGAAGGTCTTTCTTCAGTACCCTCCTTAACCTTTCTGTCTGCCCTTCATTTTCCAGAGAGCCAGATTAGACTGGCTACAGCCAATGTCATGCACTAGTCCCTCATTCACTGAACGGTAACAAATAAAACTGACATCAGGAATGAGCCTTGAGCCACCTGCATTTGGCTGAGCAAGAATTGTTCACCAATAGGAGCAGATCTGCTTTGTTCTTTTAGGCCAGGGATGTCAAATTCATCAAGGTTGTGCTTGACCTCTGGGGTCAGGGTGGGCGTGGCCAGCTTGATGTCACTCATGTTGGCGTCTGTGGTGGCCCAACCACTCTGCTAGCAAAAACAGGCCCCCACGCTCTATTTTCAGTCATGATAGCCTTCTGCTGCCCTCAGTCAGTGAAAACGGAGCTTGTGGGGGCACTTCCCCCCAACCTTCGTTTTTACTGGCAGAGAGTGGCAGGAGGTCAGTCCTTTGCTGTTTCTAGGGTAGTTCCATGGGTAATATCTAAGCACCTGAAGGGCTGGATCTGGCCCCCTGGGCCTTGAGTTTGACACCCCTGTTCTAGGCTTATGAAGAGACAACCTACCAAAGGCAATGCTATCTTTATTTTTTCCTTTGGTTGGCTATGGCAGCGGCTGGTTAGGTAGAAGGTTGGAAGACACTTGAAAAATAATCCACTTAGGTCTTCTGGGCAGCAGCTCTTTAAGTAGGAAGACAAATAGCTATTGATAATTGCTTTGAACATCCTAAACTTCATTGTGCCAATTAAGATCTTTGCTGTATCTCTCTCTGCGTGTGTGTCAATAAGTGGTATATTGCATATTAGATTAAAAAAAGAATGGAAAATTCTGCAATGACTTGATTGAAAATTTTATCAAAAATGTCTTGCTTGTTTAATCATTGTAGAAAGCACATATATTTTGTCATGCATAATTACATGTTGCTTTCTGTTCTGCCCATTTCTTTTAACGAGTGCTCCCTTATTCAGTATTTCCTGAACATGAAAATATCTGTTTAAAAAAAGTGTTGCAACAAAATGGCATTTTTCTCTCAAATATTACATCACTTGAGCAAATACGTAGCTCATGTTGGGGAACACATAGGCTGTTACATGTTTATATGAGTACATTTTAAGAAAAAATGTTTATAAGAAAATGGGCACCGTCAAAATGGGAAACCCTGGTTGCCTAACATTCCTTGTAACACAATGAGAAATTTAGATTCTGTGAAAGTTTTATGCTATTGAAATGTTGATAGAAGAAACAAATCAATCTGACAGCATTGATATAAACCTAAATTTGATTAATTAAAAAGAAATTACTATAACCTGCATGTTAGCCTAGTTTAAGTTAATAAATGCAATTGGAAAATATTAGTAACATAATTTTTTTTTAAAAAGGTTTCAATAGATTAACAGAAAAATAAGAAATAATCACTCTGTTACAAAGTTAATCATAAAAATAAGGCAATAGCAAAAGTTGCTTTTCTGGTTGCATTTCTCTGTATTCAAAGATCAAAAAAGTTTTTTTTTAAACAAAAGCTGCAATAAACAAAAAAAAAGTCTACAGTGATCAATTTCTGTAGATTGTGAGAGAAATAAATGGCCAAGTCAACCAACAGGCACACTTAGTAGAAGAATTCAGATTGAATACTTGAAAACTAAAGAGAATCTTTCTTTAAAAATTAGCCAAATCTTTTAATAAATTAAACTGTTGGAAGCAACAGATATTTTCAGTGTTGCTGAGATGTATCTGTCTATCTTATCTAGCTGTTATCTAATAAATTAGAAAATAATTTTGAATTAAAAATTTTCAGAAATAACATGCAAGGCAATAGAGATGAAAAGCTGATCTATCTATCTATCTATCTATCTATCTATCTATCTATCTATCTATCTATCTATCTATCTATCTATCTATCTGGGAGTGTATGTGTGTTATATATACTTATCTGTGAGGCAGAAATTCTGGCACATTGGTCCATGAACAAGCAGCAAGCTTCTGTTTCTCTTTCTCCATATATATCTATTAGCCAATGCTTTAGATTTGGTCTATAAATAGAGCACCATAGTCTCAAATGTTATTTGTTTCAGTTTTTCCCCAAACCACACAAAGGGATATTTCTTATTGACTATTCATGAGGCAAAGATACATACTTAATCCATAAATCTTAGACACCAAGTATAAGACTGCTTTTACATGCAACTCATGCCTTCTCTGATTATCAGCACTGGACATAATGTCTTACAGGAATTCATTGAACAGAGCCAAAACAATGGTTTTCATATTTCAAGGATTTTGTAACATAGTTTGTAAAGAGAATCATGATAAACTTCAAAGGATGTTTCACCTAAATCCAGGTCTTTGATGTGGGGAATTTCCATTTTTCCAATGGAAAATCTTACGTATCATAGAATTGGAATTAAAAGTAGTGAAGATCTCAATATATTCCATAACATCTGTAACTGCAAAAATAGTACTTGCCTTTTACAAAGCAATTTCTTTTAGATTGGATTGCTCAAGAGAAAGGGAATGCAGGTTATGGCTACTATTATCTGTAAATTTATTTTCAGATAATTTACTACTATCCCTATTTTACTACTTAGATCATTGAGTAGAAAGGAAGTTTGATTGAACTGGAGATTCAGATGATGTTTAGAAATATTTTTCCATATACGTTTTGTATAATGATCACATACTCTAATTTTACCCAAGTGATCTTCTGGAAAAAGGGATTAAAATGGGGCTTTACTTATCTCCATCCTGTGGTCAATGTTTAGTTCTGGAGATAAAATCTTGTAAACCCAAGAATGGGATTAAAAAAAAACCACAGGTGTCTTTATTGTTTATCAAGGTGCTTATCTCCTTATGAAGCCTAATTGGTGAATTTTACAAATCATGCTGTTTTTCAGAGAAATGCATTTCTTAATATGTAAATATTGGAATTGTTAAATAAAACCAAAATACCAGCAATATACTGACTGTGAATTCCAGTAAGGAATGGTCTTCAGCCACATAAATGAAATTTTTAATAAGCTAAAAAGATTATTACATCAGCAATCACTAGTATTGTAAAATGTTATAAAATGTGAATTAAACATTTGTTGACAAAAGTTGGGATAGTTCCTAAAAAAATACTGTAAAGTTTGAAATATTTGGAAAATGATCCAAACTCATTATGCCAATAATGGGGTGGGAAGGGAAATTCTTATCACATTTTGTATTACTGTGTATTGGGGGAGGGGGGTTTATAGTGATGGTGGAGTGCCATTAAAATAATACTTAAAATCCAGATTGCTGTAGTTTACACTTTTCTGTATGTTTCAATAATGTGTGCACTATTTGTATTAAGCACACAACAGAATGAATTATCCAAAGTCCATTGATTTTAAATGTGTTTTGGTTTGTTTAAAAAGATTATAGTAATTTCTTGCACATTTTTTGAAAAGAATTGTATAAGAATTTATGTATCTGCTTCTAGATACAGTGTGTAAATAAAAAAAAACATTCACAAAAATCTTTGGTGGTATTTTAATGAAATGTTAAGGATTGCCTAGGCCCTTCCTCTCCCTCCCATAGATGGTGGGAAAAATTGTTCTGTTTCACAATGGATTCATTTAATGAGTTTTAACCTTTGCAGATTCTTAGTATCCTAGGGCAGAGGTCTGCAAAGTCGGCTCTTTTAAGACTGGTGGACTTCAACTCCCAGAGTTCCCCAGCCAGCATAGCTGGCTGGGGAATTCTGGCAGTTGAAGTCCACCAGTCTTAAAAGAGCCGACTTTGCAGACCCCTGCCCTAGGGAAATTGGATGGCATTAAAATTATGCCAAAATTAGAGCTGTTTCCCAAAACCTGAGGCGAAAAGTATGAAGATTCTGCAGTGTGTGAGCCAAATTCAATTTGTTCGGGCCTCACTCTTAGCTGGTTTTCCTTACTCAGCCTTATCGGTAAAATGAAGATCCAGATTGTTGGGTCTTCCACATGCCGACTCTAAATCACTTCAAGAGGACTAGAGCACTGTGAAGAGGTATGTAAGTCTAAGGGCTCTTGCTATTACTATTTATTGAGAATTACCTCAAATTAAAATTCCAAAATTGCCTTGTTGTCTTGTTACGCTTTTTGAAAAGCTAGCTTTTGACTTAGCAACCATTTTAAGCTCTTCCTCTTTGAAAAGAAAAAGGCGGAGCAGACTACTTTCATGCACACTTGCTCCTTGTTTAAGGAGCAAGTATCTGGAGAAGGTCTGAACAAAACCAGTTCATTGGAAAATTGCTTCTCCCAAACAGAATTTGAGGGTAGAAACTTTGCTAAGAAAAACACAACACAGTGGTAAAAGCAGTGAAAAGATTAAGAAAGGTTAGAGGACAAAAAAGGGAATCCAGAAAGGAATCCAATTGCAACTAAGTAACCATGTCAACATAGCAGTGTACAAATTTTAGTATGCATTTATTATAAACAAACAAACAAGATATTGGATTTTGAGCTTTTGGGTTTTACTTTACTGACATCTAGAGGTTGTGTCCACATTTTGGAACCAGACCTTCATATTCCTGCTTCAGAGTTAAATAACTAAGCAAGATATAGTCGGGAAGCTGCACAGTACTGTGGGAATGGATACTGTTTAGTATGGAGCAACTCCAATTTGTCTAATTGTGATGGCTTCCTCTGTTCACATCCCTCGTTGGTACCAAAAGTGCAGAAGTAAAAAAATTGTGTGAAAATAGGCAATTGGGACTCTTGTCCCACTCATTCTTTCTTTTTGAATAATTCGAGATCCAGCTTAATGCTGAACCTGTAAATTTCTTTTTAAACCAATTTAAAAGGATATTTTAGTAGGGATATGGCATGTGATTCTGACTATATGAATATTATAAAAACTGTGTGTAATCCCAACTCGGATTCTAAAAGCATCAAGCTAGAAAATAATGGTTGAAACTGTTTTGCCTATGTGCAGTGGCAACTCCCAAAACTGTGATGACTTGAATTAATGAAAACGGAAAGCCTTATGATCTGCATTAAATATAATCTTAGCTTTATCCCCTAATTTTTCCCAGTTTTTTTACTCACCGAGAACCTGCTTTGAACTTTTCTTCTTTTTACTCAAAAGGAGAGATGATAAGAAATGAAAATGCTTTGTACATGCTAGACTTGCGCTCATTCTCATCTCAAAATGGACGCTGAAGCTTTTTTCTACTCTACTAGCAAAAGAAAACCGAAACCAGAATTGATCTACCGTATCATTCAAACAGGAAAATAACACGGGTTTGTTTTGAGTGCAAGAACCGCCATTAAGAGGAAATATTAAGGTAAATATTAAGCTAGTCCTTTTGTAGGTTATGAAGAACCCCAATAAGCTCATGTATAAATTCAGGCATCATTCAAAATTGCAATTCTCAGCTCATTTGGAGAAGGGGCGGGGAGGAGCATATGAGGCCTCCAGGATGCAAAATAATCTTCCTGTTTTTAATGTCTGCTCACCACATCCCAACCAAGAGAAAAAGAACCCCAAAGCTTCAACACACTTGGAGATTATCCTGCAGCTCTGTCCCAGGAGAAACAGCATGTTCATAGCCTCAAATGTAGCTTTCAAACACATAGAATAGAATAGAATAGAATTCTATTCTTGTATGTTTGTGGCAGTGTCTCCTCTATTTAGTCCTTCAGAGAATCAGTATGATAAATGGGCATCAAAATGATGAAGCATGGATGTTTACTGTCAAAGGGAAATTGCTCTTTTAGCCATCCAAGGAATTATGATAGTTTTTCAGTAAACCCTGGAACATTCCTGTACAAGTTGAAAGACTGATAGTATTTTCAAGTTGAAAAACTGATAGTATTTTCAAGTTGAAAAACTGATAGTATTTTCAAGACACTGACCATAAATTGGAATCTCAGCAGTTTTGCCAACCCCAGCAACTACTTGAACAGATAATTCTGGATTTACAACAGTTCATGTAGTTACAACAGCTCTGAAAAAAAGTGACATATGACCATTTTTCACACTTATGACTGTTGCAGCATCCCCATGGTCATGTAATCAAAATTCAAATGCTTGGCAACTGAGTCACATTTATGTAGGGTCCTGGGATCATGTGAAGATTTGTGATCTTCTGACAAGCAAAGTGAATGGGGAAGCCAGATTCACTTAACAACTGTGTCACTAACTTAACAACTGCAATGATTCACTTAACAATAGCGGCAGAAATGTCATAAAATGAGACAAAGTTCACTTAACAAATGACACACTTAGCAATAGAAATTTGGGGGTCAGTTGTAGTTGTAACTCGAGGACTATCTATATTCTTATTTTGCTCACCTACATCTAAAAATCCTCCAGGTGCCAGTTGTATAAAGTGTGAGAACTACAGCTCCCAGAATCCTCAGCCAGACATTCATTCCAACATATTTGGACTGCAGTGTTTGAGGGAGGTTACTCTATACCAGAGGTCTTATTCTCGCGGCCTGCGGGCCAATTGTGGCCCGCAGGACGGTATCTTGTGGCCCCCACCATGATATGAAAGTATAATATTAGTATTAATATTAGTATTAATATTAATATAAGGAATCCTTTATGCGGCCCAGCCTCACCCAGTCTTTGCCTCCAGTGGCCCCCAGGTAAATTGAGTTTGAGACCCCTGCTCTATACACACTCCAAAGTATTTTTGGCCTACTTCTAAGACAGACAGAGTTCTAACTGTATGTTTTACAAACATCCATAAAACAGATTGTCTTTCAAAAGAAATCTTTTATAAGTTCAAAGGTAAAAGGACAAGGTCACGATTAATCCCAGTTGAGACATATGAAAAATATTAACATTTGTCAAGTTAAATAATATGGATACATTTGAAAATTAAGCTTATGAATCTAACGACAACTTTTCATCTAAAAATCCTGAGACTTTTGGTTTCTGGGCCCCAAACTTGCCAACTCACGGGAATTTTTAAAAAAACAACAACCTGAAATGAATTTATGGCGTTAACAATAATTCCTGTACATGTTTAAGAACAAGATGAAAGATAAGCCGAGTAGGCACAAATAATCTCTTCTCACAGTTTGAAAAAAGGTGGAACACCCAAAGGATCCTGTTTTTTTTCCATTCTTCTGGAACTGCTGTGGTATGCAGTGAGGTGAAGCCAAAACTGAATCAGCACAAAAGCCTTCAAACAGTCATAGTAATCAGGATACAACATTATTCAGGATGAATTATAGGATAGCATATGAGGGTAAAAGGAAAGCCATTTCATTTCCTCTTTAAAATTGTTAATTCAAGAATTAGTATGGACACTCTTATTTGATCTGTGGTATCTGAACAGCACTCATCTGGGAGGAAAAAAAAAGAACTGTATATATTAAATGAATATACATAAGAACATAAGAATAGCCTTGCTGGAACAGGCCACAGCCCATCTGGTCCAGCATTCTGTCTCACACAGTGGCTCCCCATTTGCTTCAGGGTCTTCCCAAGCAGATGTCTTCACCTGCTTATGATTCCCTGCAAATGGCATTGAGAAATATCCTGCCTATCTCTCCAACCCGGAGGGTGTCCTTAGGCATCCATAATGATAGCCATGGATATCCTTGTTCTCCATGAACTCGTCTAATCCTTTCTTAAAGGTGTCGAGGCTGACAGCTGTCACACTTCTTCTGGCAGGGAGTTCCATAGACCAGTGATCCTCTGGGTGAAAAAGTACTTCCTCTTATTTGTTTGAGGTCTAGCTATCAAAAGTTTCATGGAGTGCCCCCTAGTTCTAGTGTTGTGCGATAGGGAAAACAGTTTTTCCTTTTCTACTTTGTCCACACCGTGCATGATTTTATAGACTTCAATCAGGTCACCTCTCAGGCACCGTTGTTCTAGAGTGAAGAGGCCCAGCCATTGCAGCCTCAGATAGTAAGGAAGGTGTTCCAGCCCCCTAATCATTCTGGTTGCCCTCCTCTGCACCTTTTCCACTTCCATAATATCCTTCTGAAGGTATGGTGACCAGAACTGTACACAATACTCCAGATGGGGCCTCATATGTAGGCTGTTAAACTTCTAGGCCACACACAGACACACAGACACACACACTTAAAATAACAAGCAATAAAATGTCAAATAAATAGATTCAGATTTGGGCTGCATAAATGTGTTAAGAAGGGTTTTTAAAAAAATATCTCTACTGCTAACTAGATTTCTGAAAACCAGAACCCGTAGCCCTAGTTAAAATGAAATTTAATCTTAAGTGTGATGGGCTGACTAATACATTTCTTACAGGCTTTCAAGGAAGTCATTATTGAAATCTCCCTGAAAATACTAGGCAAAGAGTAGGTGATACACTGCAGATAGGAACAATTAAACTTCTTGCTTTTTTGTTATTTTCCCAATGACTTTCAATAGGCTATTTGTCATAAATGTTTTTTTTTTAATTGTAATCAGTATGAATAAACATCTCGAGCAGAGATTAGGCTGGTTTCTAGATGATGTGGCAATTAGCAGATATTAGTCATAATGCCTAATTCTGTTTCTAGCAGGAGAGAAGCATATTGCTGGAGAACCAAAAGAGAAAAGGATTTACTGACTTCATGGCCTCCTTATGGGATTCCCATACAGTGTTCTGTAGTCATTGAAAGAATAAGGATACTGAATAGCAGCAATAAGATTAAAGGATTTTCAAGGTAATAGCTATGGTTAGGCTTATAACAGAACAGAATGGCAGAGTTGGAAAGGACCTTGGAGGTCTTCTAGTCCAACTCCCTGCCTAGGCAGGAAACCCTACACAACTCCATGAAAGTTATCCAATTCTTTTTTAAAAGCTGCTCTGGTAGGCATCCACTGTATGACCTTGGATACCCTCTGACACAATCAAAACATAATCCTTATACCTTTTTTCTTTATGATACATCATTGTATAAATTGTACGCTTCTCCCAAATTCTAACTGCTTCTCACAAGAGAGATGTTATATTCCATGAATAATTTTGATTGCATTTCCCAAGTTAACCTATCTGAAATTTAGCAATTACATTTTCATTGTTTCATTTCTAGCCTCCTTCTTAAAAGTTTTGGTTTAACAAGTATCATCTTTTGATTTTAAATGAGCACATCTTCCTAAATCCCTTTCCTAATTAGTTGCTGCTGATTTAAATCCTATAAGTATACAGTATGTGGATATTTTTTATGTTCTAAATTTCATCACTTTATGCACACAAACATATACACTTCTACAGTATGCTGTATATTGAATTCTTGTTTTCATTTTACTTCTCTTAATGGCTCTTTGCAATCCCTCATCTTTTAATCCAATAAAATATTTCAATTTCTTTAGCCAATTAGGATTGACATAAAGAAGCTTCTTAGATGAAAAGTGAAACATCTTCAAAAAAGAAACACAAGAAAGTCCAGGTGCCTCCTGAAAAAGCACCTTTTGGGGCTTGAGGAGCTAATAACTCTGTATATTGGTATAAGCAGCTATAAGGCACTCCACTATTTATTTATTTATTTATTTATTTATTTATTTATTTATTTATTTATTTATTTATTTATTTATTTATTTATTTATTTATTTATTTATTTGATTTTTATACCGCCCTTCTCCCTTCCGGGACTCAGGGCGGTAAACAGGCAACAATAAAAACAACAATAGAAAACATCAAATACATTAAAATACGCTAAAAATACCTTAAAAATATATTAAATGGGTGGCCTATTCTAAAATCCAGATAAAAACCCCTGGTAAAAACAATTAAAAACTACGCCAGGCCGGCCGCACGGATAAGTAGATTTTCAAGGCCCGACGGAAGAGACGTGATTGTGCATAGGTCAGGGGGTAGGTCATTCCAGAAGGCAGGAGCTGCCACAGAGAAGGCTCTCCCCCTAGGGGTCGCCAGCCGGCATTGCTTGGCCGACGGTACCCTGAGGAGGCCCTCTCTGTGGGAGTGGACTGGTCGGTGGGAGGTATTTGGTAGCAGGAGGCGGTCTTGCAAGTAACCAGGTCCCTTGCCGTGGAGCGCTTTAAAGGTGATTACTAGTACCTTGAAGTGCACCCGGAAAGTCACAGGCAGCCAGTGCAGCTCGCGCAGGAGAGCTGTCACATGGGAGCATCTGGAGGTTCCCAGAATCCCCTGCGTGGCCGCATTCTGAACTAACTGGAGCCTCCGGGTGCACCTCAAGGAAAGCCCCATGTAGAGAGCATTGCAATAGTCCAGGCAGGAGATGACAAGGGCTTGCATGACCATGCGTAAAGCGTCACGATCCAGAAAGGGGCGCAACTGGCGTATCAGGCGGACCTGATAAAAAGCCCCCCTGGCCACGGCTGTCATATGATCATCTAACAACAGCTGAGAGTCCAGGAGGACACCCAAGTTGCGAGCCCTCTCTGTGGGGGCCAATGATTCGCCCCCAATAGCCAGAGATGGCACCAGCTGGCTATATCGTGACGCCGGAAACCACAGCCACTCGGTCTTGGACGGGTTGAGTCGAAGCCTGTTTCTCCTCATCCAGACTCGCACGGCCTCCAGATACCGGGACATCACTTCCACGGCATCGTTGGGGTGGTCTGGGGTAGAGATGTACAGCTGGGTGTCATCCGCGTACTGGTGGAATTCTACCCCGAAACCATGGATGATCTCACCCAACGGCTTCATATAGATGTTGAACAGAAAAGGCGAGAGGACCAACCCCTGTGGTACCCCACAAGTGAGGCACCTCGACATCGACCTCTGCTCTCCTGTCAACACAAATTGCGACCGGTTGGAGAGGTAGGAGGAGAACCATCGTAAAACGGTGCCCCCCAACCCCAACCCCTCCAGCCGGCGCAACATGATACCATGGTCGATGGTATCGAAAGCCGCTGAGAGATCTAACAGGACCAGGATAGAGGAACAGCCTCTCTCCCGAGCCTTCCAGAGATCATCCACCAATGCGACCAATGCCGTCTCTGTGCTGTGCCCAGGCCGGAAGCCGGACTGGCGTGAGTCCAGATAGACAGTTTCCTCCAGGTGCTGAGGGAGCTGTCGCGCCACCACACTCTCAACAACCTTTGCAAGAAAGCGAAGGTTGGAGACAGGATGGTAGTTGACCAACACAGCCGGGTCCAGGGAGGGCTTCTTGAGGAGGGGCCTTACCACCGCCTCTTTCAAGGCGGCCGGCAGAAACCCCTCACTCAAAGAAGCGTTGACAATTCCCTAGAGCCAGCCTCATGTAACCTCCCGGAAGGTCAGTACCAACCAGGAGGGACACGGGTCCAATAAACATGTGGTGGCATTTAGCCACCCCAGCATCCTGTCCATGTCCTCGGGAGTCACAGGATCGAACTCTTCCCAGATAAAAGACTCAAGACCTGCCTCCGTCAGCCTGTCTGAACTAATCCAATCGGAGGCTAACCCGTCCCGGATCTGATCGATTTTATCATGCAGATAACAACCAAATTCCTCCGCATGACCCTGTAAGGGAGCATCCCGCGTCCTCTGATAAAGAAGGGAGTGGGTCACCCTAAACAGGGCAGCAGGTTGGTTATCTACAGACACGATAAGAGTGGAGAAATAATTACATTTCGCCGCTTTTATCGCCACTAGGTAGGTCCTGAAATGCGACCTTACCAGTGTCCGGTCAGATTCGGAGCAGGTGGCCTTCCAAACGCTTTCTAGGTATCTCCTCTGATGCTTCATCACCCTCAGCTCCTCAGAGAACCAAGGAGCCAAGGTAGACCAGCGCCGGGTGAGAGGCCACAAGGCACGACCCGGTCCAGGGCCCCCATGGTCGCACTATTCCAGGCGGCCACTAGATCCTCAGTCGAGTCGCGGGTCAGGGTCTCTGGTATTGGCCCAAGCTCCATCTGGAACCTCTCAGGGTCCATCAGGCGCCTGGGGCGGAACCAACTCACCGCTTCCGGTTCCGCCTCCCCGTGGTGGGGTGCAGCAGTTGGAAAGTCCAGCCGAAGGAGAGTGATCTGACCATGACAGGGGTTCAATGACTATTTCCCCTAAACTAAGATCACTCAGCCACTGTCTGGAGACAAAAACTAGGTCCAGCATGTGTCCCCCAGTGTGGGTGGTGTCATGAATTAACTGGGTCAGGTCCATGGCCGTCATGGAGGCCATGAACTCCCGTGCCGTCTCAGATGCTTCGCCTATCGATGGCAGGTTGAAATCCCCCATGACTAACAGCCTGGGGGTGCCAACCGCCAACTCGGCTATCACATTGAGAAGCTCGGGTAGGGCTGCTGACACGTAGCAGGGAGCCAGGTACACAATCAGCAAGCCCAACTGCCTCCCATGACCCCACTTCACACATAGAGACTCACAGCTGGCTGTCTGCGACACAGTGGTCTCTCTCAGGTCCAGCCCCTCCTTTATAATGACCGCCATCCCCCCATCCCAACCCTGGGCTCGTGGCTGATGAAATGCCCGGTAACCCGGTGGGCACATTTCAACGAGGGGCACTCCCCCCTCTTGGCCCAACCAGGTCTCTGTAATACCTGCCATACACTAGTATGTGTATGTGTACACAAATTCAATTTAGTTCATACCTATATTTAATCTATATCAATATGGTGATATTGTCTCCAATTAATGAGTGCTGATTATACCAGTGCCATTCAAATGTGCCTATTTTTTTATCCGATGTATGTTTTTTTTAATGTTATATTTTCTACTTTCCTAGGATGTAGGAGGGGGAAAGTGGCATTGCGTAAATTCAAGGCACTGACAAGTATACTGGCTATTGCCTACAAAGTACTTTAGACCTTTGAATCTTTTCAAGGCAATGAAATGACATGGCTGACACACCTATGAATCCTTGATAAAGTGGATAATAAAGGGGGTAGTTTAAGCTAAGAGCAATAATGAGACACAACAGTTTGAAGCAAGATATGTCTTAGCGAACCATTATAAAATGGCATTAATACTTCACGTAATGTTGATTCTATCTCTCTGTTAATGCAGCCTAGAACAGCCTTGGGGATTTTGGGGGGCAACTGCAGCACATTGCTGGCTCATATTTAAGTGATTGTCCATTAGAATTCCAAGATCCCTCTCACCGTTATTACTATTGAGCCAGGTACCACCTATACCCGTGATGGCGAACCTATAGCATGCGTGCCACAGGTGGCACACAGAGCCCTATTTGCAGGCATGCCAGCCGTCACCCCAGCCCAGTTTCACTGTGCATGCATATGCGCCGCCTGGCCAGCCGGACTGGGTCTCTGCCACGCATGCACAGGGCGCAGGGGTGCATTCACAAGGGGGGTGCATGCACTGCATCTTGGGGCCTCACACAGTGCCCCCCTGCTCTGTTTTGGCTTTTAAGTTGGTGCAGGAGGCCTACCAGCCCCCCCCCCCATATGACCTGTTTTAGGTCTGGAAAGCCTCCTGCACCAACCTGGAAGCCAAAAATGGGTGGTGCGTGTGTGTTCATGTGCACATGCATGAGGGGTTGCACACTGGGTACGCGCTAACAAAAAGGTTAGCCATCACTGACCTATACTATACATGTGCATTTGGTTTTTCCTGACTAAACGTAGAGCCTTGCTTTTACATTATAATATTTTATTCAGTCTAAAAATATTCAGCACAGTCACTCCATGGATCTCGAGGGAGGACAAAGAATCCCTACCTCACTCCAAATTTGTATTACATCATGGGTGTGCACTGCTTCCATATATTATGCCAACAGTACAAAGGTTACAATAGTTCAATTTAATTAATCTCTCCTTGCACACTGGGTACGCGCTAACAAAAAGGTTAGCCATCACTGACCTATACTATACATGTGCATTTGGTTTTTCCTGACTAAACGTAGAGCCTTGCTTTTACATTATAATATTTTATTCAGTCTAAAAATATTCAGCACAGTCACTCCATGGATCTCGAGGGAGGACAAAGAATCCCTACCTCACTCCAAATTTGTATTACATCATGGGTGTGCACTGCTTCCATATATTATGCCAACAGTACAAAGGTTACAATAGTTCAATTTAATTAATCTCTCCTAGGAAAGCTTGGGAAACGATCCCTTGGCTAAGACCGTTTCCTAAATGTTAAGAATGGTGCATAACTGGAGAACTAGCTATTTTGTCTGACGTATGTTCATATTGGCTTTCTTTCTAGTCTAAATGTAGCTTTATTTATGGCAAGATTTGGGATGTGGATTCCATAATTTGCTTCTTACAAATGTTACTGGTGGTTTTTTTTAAAATAATATTGAACTGAAAGACAATAAACAATGAAATATTATATTGCCTTCATCACTTGTTAAAATTTGCTATTCCATTTCTCTTTTCTTTTTCTTTCCACTCTCCTTTCCCTTCCAATGTAGGATTTTCCCCCCTGTAATATATTTTTAAACATTTCAGGAAAAGACTCTAAATGCATGAACTTTTTTTTAGTTTTGTATCTTTCAGTAATTAGATGTTTATTTTTCTTGCTATTGTATGTATATTTCTAAAGTTCTGAACAAGGGGCTAAGAGAAAAATCAGCTTCAGTCTCTTGAGGATTGCACCATCTGGTGGAAAGTCTTCAGTAATGCCATGTTCTCTGAATTCACAACAGTCCTTTTGAAGAAGAAAAAAATCCATCAGCAGAAAATTAATTCTGAGTATATGAATTATCTAAAAAAAAAATCAGCAAACTTCAGTTACTTTTGCCACCTGAAATTTCTCTGTGTGGAAAGTGTCTTCATATCTTACCTCTTTTTGCCTGGCCTGGGTCACTTAGTAGCTTATTTCTGTACTGGGGGAATGAGAAAAATACGAAAATACTTCGCTGTGCTCTAACACCTTTTCTTCTTGCTCCATAACCATAGAAAATATTCTTTTTGTGGCTGTAACAACTCATCAAGGCATTGCTTTGCACCAAATCTCAACAGAAATTTGAAGTAACAGTAGTAACCCTGACCCTAACCCTAACCCTAACCCTAACCCTAATCCGAATCCTAAACCTAACCCTAACGCTAGCCACAGTGCTGAAACATGCGTAGTGATATTATGAACAGACTCCATCCTTTCATATTTGTGTCACAAAGTTGCACGCAAGTATTAAATGATAAGAATTTGGGTCATGATTAGGATTGCACTTTCCCCATCTTTATAAACGAACGTAAGAAAAAGTTTAAATATGGATATAACACAGGGAAATAAAAAACTGATTTTCAGCATGGACAGTGAAACCATATGCAGTAAAACTACAGTTTTATTAGTATTTATTATTTTTTTCAGCACAATCTGCATATTGTGTCAAAACTAAAGGGCATTCTTATACATTGGCAACAATTCATGCTTCCTTTCGCAGATGAGCTTTATGGGGATGGTGACTTCATTTTCCAGCAGGACTTGGCACCTGTCCACACTGCCAAAAGCACCAAAACCTGGTTCATTGACCGTGGGATTACTGTGCTTGATTGGCCAGCAAACTCACCTGGCCTGAACCCCATAGAGAATCTATGGGGCATTGCCAAGTGAAAGATGAGAGACACGAGACCGAACAATGCAGAAGAGCTGAAGGCCGCTATTGAAGCATCCTGCTCTTCCATAATACTTCAGGCTAATAGCTTCCATGCCGCATTAAGGCAGTAATTGCTGCAAAAGGGGCCCAAACCAAGTACTGAGTACATTTGCATGCTTATATTTTTCAGAGGTCTGATATTGTTCTATGTACAATCCTTGTTTTATTGATTGCATGTACTATTCTAATTTTCTGAGATTGTGGATTTGGGGTTTCGTGAGTTCTACGCCATAATCATCATAATTATGACAAATCACGGCTTGAACTATCTTGCTTTGCATGTAATGAGTCTTATCTCATATATTAGTTTCACCTTTAAGCAGTGGCGTAGCGTGGGTTATCAGCACCCGGGGCAAGGCAAGTAATTTGCGCCCCCTAACCCCTGGATTTTAGCACTCGAGTCTCTTCCACTCCATCGCCCGCCGCAGGCCCCCTGCCCGCCCCTTCGCTCATCCTTTTCGGTGCCTTTCTAGCCCTCCCCCGGGGGGAAGCAGCGGCATCGAGGACGGGGAGGGCGCAGCATGCGGAGCGGCGGGGAAGTGAGAAACGGGAAGGGGGGAGAGAAGGGGTGCAGGAAGATCCGACGGCAGCGGGGTAGGGGAGGCAGCCGCAGCCGGCAGGTACCCGAAAGAGTTGGCCTCCCTTCGATCCGGAGAGCGCGACGCCTCTCCCGCCCTGTCAGCTACATCTCCGCGCATTCACAAGACCGCTGCTGAATCAGCTGGAACGCGCGAGCTCTCCCCACCTTCCGCCCGTGAGCTCTCTTCCTTTTCCCTGCGATTTCCCGCCCCCTCCCGGTTTCCTGGATTCCGGATCCCCCCTCCCCCGCCCGAGAAATAATACTAATAAAAATATGAAAAAGCCCCTAAGATCCTTTCCTCAAGGAAGAAGACGGGGCGACGGGGAGAAAACGCCTCCTCTTGCAGCCGCTCTTGCTTCGGGCGACGCTTCTCCGGTCCCCGCGGCGGTGGCCACATTCCCCGGCTGCCGCTGTTCCTGCCTTACTCGATCCCCTTTCCCGAAGCGACGGAGAGCTGCGAGTGCGAGCGCCCCCCCCCCCAGATGTTGCACCCGGTGCGGCCGGCCCCCCCTGCACCCCCCACACTACGCCACTGCCTTTAAGTTGCATTACTGAAATAAATGAGCTTTTGCACGATATTCTAATTTTTTGAGTTTCACCTGTAAATGAAGCTGCTATAACCCTCAGTGCTGAAAAGAATTACACACCTCTTACTATTAACAAAGGCTGAATGAAATTGTATAGAGGCAGAAAAGATGCCTGTGGCTAAGCCAAATCTAATAACAAAAGCAGCCAAAATAACTGGGTGGTAAGCATCTTATCCTTTCAATATTTCTCTTCTTGCTAACAAGAACCTGGCTATTTCCAGCCCCCTTTCATATCTAAACTGCACAGTGCTTTTTAAGAATGAAATGGTCCTTCTTACACAAGCACAATCAAACCGATCTTGTTTTCTCTAAATGATCCCAAGATACTGACAGCAAGTCAGAGTCCTAGAATTTCCCATCCGCAATTTTAAAACGTTATTTAAAAAATGTTTTGAAAAGATCTGTTCTTCCTTAATAATCTAGAATCCAACAACCATTGTTTCAGTAAAATTGATCTTCCTCCTCCAGTAATAGAGAGGGCCTTAAAGCTAATGCAAAGTGTCCATGGTGGATAAAGTCTCAAAAAGTAATTGATAATTGGTGATAAACATCAATGCTTGTACTAATACTTTCCATAGCATAAGATAACTAATTACTAAATGTTTAAAACTGATATGCATTCTACCACAAGAAAATGTAATAGCATAAAACCGATTTCTAAAACTCTTTAAAAAAAACAATTATTAAAATGTAGCGAACACATGCACATTTGTAAACACCCAGATTACACATTCACATATAATAAAATTTCCTTGCATGAATCAGAGTATTTATATTCTGGAAATGTTTACACTGATGCATGTAAGATAGAAAAGCAACCTGCATGTACATCGTGTTACAACTGCATTAGTATGTGTAGGTCAGAAGCCTTGATATCCATGTCCATATACAGCATGTGTATGCAATGCTACTAGTGTCACATTACACACAAATGCACACAAAAATATTATACTCTATCTGTGGTGCAGATTTGTTTACTAAAGGCGCCCTCTAGTGGTAAATTATATTATTTCTTGTCTTAAAACTCCCACTTCCATAGCCTTAAATACAGTACAGCATTTCAAAATATGCTTCTTAAAAGGGATACTCTGAAATTCAACTGTAACTAATAATGCGTTTAAATTTTTATTTTAAAAATAATATATTTCTTATTTTGATAATTTTAACACTTACAGATTATAATTCCCTAAATTGAGTCTGAGAGTTCAAATTTAGAATGAAATCCAACATAATTTTTTTTTATTAACACAATCTATGTGTTACATGAAGCTAACTTTTTACTAACTTTTTCTAACAAAACTAACTTTTTCACACCATTCTCTTTTTGGAAGGTTGCAATCTAACACGAAACAACATAACATCCACTTATTTCGTGGTATGTTTGCATTTTGATAATATTAAAAGATGTTGAAATGAACAAAAGGATTTCAAAGACCACAGTACAGTTCAAATATACATGGTGATCCTGATTTTTTCGAAGCACTGAAAGGATTATTAGTTCTGGAGCTCAGCTGTGCATTGCCTGTAACTAACGGCAGACAATTAAATTGTCCAAAGGCAGAAATCATAATGAGAATATCGGCTGAAGGTCAGAAATGGGAGCAAGACAAGAGCAAGCAGTTGAAATAAAATCAATGAGAAGAAAAGTCAGCAGCTGAGACAGAGGTTAAAAGGAATTGATGCAACTGGTAGTAGCAAGTTGGTGCTATTATTCCGTCAGGCAAGATGCTCATCTTTGGAACCAATTTGGGGATTGCTTAATTATTCTGGTTGTGCCAAGCATGTGGAAGAAGTGCCATACATTATGTGAGAAAATAAATGAAGCATGAAAATTGCTTTAAAATCTGTTTACAGTGATCCTCCCTCCCTCCCTCTCTCCCTCTCCCCCCTTTCTCTCTCTGTCATGGCCCCATTGGAGCCTGAGCCGCAGAGGAGGACGAGCCAGAGCTGGCGCTGATGGAGGTCAAGAGGGTGGCCTCATTGGCTACAGAGGAGCGTGGGGAGGAGCAGGACGAGGCAGCCCCAGGCTTTGGATGACTTGCCAGCAGGGAAGAACGGAGACAGGACAACCAAGAGAGGGGGGAAGATGAAGAGCTAACCTGCTAACCTAAGGTGACCAGACGTCCTGCTTTTGGCGGGACAGTCCCAGTTCACCAGCAGATGTCCCGCGCCCCACCGCCTCTTCAAAATGTCCCGCTTTTTGTGGGCAGACGGCGGGCGCAGATAGCTGAGAGCGCTGGCTTGGGCGGGGAGGGCATCGGGACCGAGGAGAAGGGGGGGCACACACTCCGGCGTGGCATGCGCCTGCGCAGAGGGCGTCGGGGCCGAGGAGAGGGGGGTGCGCTCCGGCATGGCACACACCTTCACAGTGGGCGTTGGGGCGGGGGTGCGCTCCCACCCACTCCCGCGAGGCTCTCTTTAAAGGCAGCGGTGGCAGCCCAGCCCAGTGGTGCTGAGAGCCACTGGCTCAGGCGGGAAGGGGGAAGGCGGCCCGACGTGGCCGCTTTCAGCTCGGCCCATCACGCTGGCATGATGGGCTGACAGCAGCCGGCTCGGGCTGCCTTCCCCCTCCCCACCCCAGCTTGCGGCTCTCAGCGCCGCCACGCTGGGCCGCCACCGCTGCCTTTAAAGAGGGCCCCGCGGGGGCGGGTGGGAGCACACCCCTGCCCTGATGCCCTCTGTGCAGGTGCGTGCCATGCCGGAATGTTGTCCCCCCCCCCCGTCGACGGTGTCCCGCTTTGGTAGTTTGAAAATCTGCTCACCTTATGCTAACCTGTGGCGTAACCTGCTGCTGTGGCCTAGAGGCGGATCTCTTGCCTCACAATCAGGAGGTTGTGAGTTCAGTCCTAGGTAGAGGCAGATGTAAGATCTCCTGCTTGGGCAGGGGGGGTTGGACTCGATGACCTGCAAGGTCCCTTCCAACTCTTGTTAATCTGTTAAGGACCGCCCCCTCCTGATCTCGAGCACAGAGAGTGGAGAGGAGGCAGGAGCAGCGGAGGCCAACCTGATGACTCAGGAGGAGAGCACCCTGCCCCTCCTCACAAGGCACACCTGGGGCCTTAAGGAGACCCTGTGGGGAGGGGCCCTTGTCAGGAATAAGGGCTGACTTCATGGAGTTTTATATGCCATTGTTGACATCCAGTTCGCCAGACTTTTTACCTTATTACTGCCTTGATCTTTTGCCTCGTTGGACTTCTTGTCTTGAAGCCGTTGTGCTAACAGAGTTTTACTGGACTACTGGCAGCCAGAGGTTGTTGGAGGTGTGTGTGAGTGCTTTGCTCCAGGACTTGCCTTAAACGTGGGAGCATTTGTGGGAAAGTTGGAGCAATAAAGAAGAGTTCAAACTATCAGCTGGCTGTGTTTCCTCCGTGCCTTACCCCAGATCAGGGGTCTGCAAAGTTGGCTCTTTTAAGACTGGAGGACTTCAACTCCCTGAATTTTGGGAGTTGAAGTCCACCAGTCTTAAAATAATAATAATAATAATAATAATAATAATAATAATAATAATAATAATAATAATAATCTTTGTTGTCGTTGTAAAAATTACAATGAAATTGGTTAGAGCCAACTTTGCAGACCCCTGCCCCAGACACTCTTTCTACATAAGTATCCATGCTCAAAGGATTCCTATACTACTAAGCACATGGGGCTGGGTGACTGAAATGACACACTCCACCATAAGTCACTGTGTTTGGAAGGAACCAGACTGACATTCTTCACCCTGAAAAGTGTCCTGATGGCTGAGAGAATAAAACTGACAGACTCTCTGGCCTAAATTGCTCATCTGAGTGTTTTTATTATCATAACCAGGCTTCCCTACTTTCCTTTCCTGGCTACATTCTGTTGTTGTGGACTAGTTTATTCATTATTTAGGTAAACACCTCCAATGCCAAAAGCAGGATAAGATAAAAATGGTTATTATAGTTGTAATGGGATTTGATTTCATTGCACGCTAGTCAAATATCTGCCAAAGTACAGCAGGATAAAGGCAGGGAATCAAAATCAACCTCTTGGAGACCATGACATCATGTGGTTTCCAGGTGGCTGGTTTATCATTCCCCAAAAAACTAGGCATCTCTAAAAGCCAATGAGTCTTCCAGAAATAAACAAATATATGACACGACCTCTGTTTTGGCTGCAATGTAATGTGTCATGTGTGATTATGGCACATGATATGAGCCAATTTAAATGTTGTGATCTCTTTCTGAGAAAAGCCAACATTTTGGCCTTGGCCTGGCTTGTCTGTGAATTACTCAAGCCTTTTAACGGTACTAGTGAAAAGCTTTTAAAATTTATTTTTATAGGACTAATAATAAACAGCTTCTCTGCTTGGGGGAGAGCAGATTAGATATTATATAACAGTGTTGGCGAACTTTATGACACCAAGTGCCAAAACAGGAGCATGCGTGTGTGTGTATGTGATGGAAACTGGAAGATTTCTCTTTAGACTCAGTCTCTAGGGCATACATGTGCGTGTTGTTGTTCAATCACTAAGTCATGCCCTACTTCTTGCAACCCCATGGACCAGAGAACACCATGCCACCTGCTCTCCAATATCTCCAAAGTTTGCTCAAATTCATGTTCATTGCCTCAATGACACTATCTAACCATCTCATCCTCGCCTTTCGCCTTCAGTCTTTCCCAGCATCAGGGTCTTTTCCAATAAGTCTTCTCTTCTCCCTTGGTGGCCAAAGTATGTGAGCTTCAGTTTCAGTATCTGTCAATTATTAATTCAAGTGACCGTCCAAAGTTACAAATGGTGTTGAAGAAGGGGGACTTATGACCAGGTTCATGTAAAAATACAAGTATGTAATTACTAAAAATAAACATAAGTAACGTGCAATATCCTTTATAAACCTTGTATAATGTATCTGCTTAGAATTCCAAATATCCACATTTCTCTACTTTTCATTAGCAGGAAAGACAAGGCGCCATAAGTGAGATTTATTTTTTAAATACTATAGACTAGGTATTACAGCAGTATAGTTTTACATTATTTCTACTTAATGACTAGAAGACATACTGCATGCAGGCATGGGAATGGTATTGATAGATGTGCAGTCATTTTCATGTAATACTCATTATAAGATACAATACGTCTTTGTGCATACTAAAAACAAGGTTCTTTGTAGATTGCAAAAGAAAATAAATGGGTCATTGTATATATACTGTGTGTGTGTGTGTGTGTGTGTATGATCACACACACGCATACACTATATTGCCAAAAGTGTTTGCTCACCTGCCTTTACTCGCATATGAACTTAAAGTAAGAGACATCCCATTCCTAATCCATAGGGTTCAATATGACATCGGTCCACTGCGCACTGTTCTTGAGCTAATCTGAAGGCCACATGAAGTTTGAAGGTCTGTAGCGATTGACTCTGCAGAATGTTGGTGACCTCTTCACACTATGCACCTCAGCATCAGCTGACTCCACTCCATGAGTTTACATGGTCTACCATTTCTTGGCAGAGTTGCTGTCATTCCCAAACACTTCCCTGTTTTTATAATACAGCTGACAGTTGACTGTGGAATATTTAGGAGTGAGGAAATTTCACGACTACATTTGTTGCACAGGTGGCATCCGTGTTGCACAGGTGACAGTTCCACACCGAGCTCCTGAGAGTGACCCATTCTTTCACGAATGTTTGTAAAAAGAGTCTGCATATCTAGGTATTTGATTTTATACACCTGTGGCCATGGAAGTGATTGGAACATCTGATTGATTATTTGAATGCATAAGCAAATACTTTTGGCAATATAGTGTGTATGTACATATACATATATACATATGTGTTAGTTTTATGACCTGATCAATAAATAAATCAGAGAGACTAGGATAGATCTATTTCGAGCTTTTTAGCTCTCATCAGCTAGTCATACTCTTTACTGGGATTTGAACCGGGGCTGTATCCCAGTAAAGAGTATGACTAGCTGATGAGAGCTAAAAAGCTCAAAATAGATCTATCCTAGTCTCTCTGATTTATTTATTGATCAGCTCATAAAACTAACATACATATTAAAAAAATTAACACAACGGAACTCATGGCTTTCTGTCTAGATGGTCTCTGGTGATGAGCCGAAAGGCAGAAAAGGAAACAGTATGTCTCCTCCCTTAATGGGGCTCTAATAGGGTGTTGTGAAACAATTATAGATATATGCATATGCATATGCATATGCATATACATATACATATACATACATACATACATACATACATACATACATACATACATACATACTAGCTGTACCCGCCACACATTGCTTTGGCCAGGTTTGGTTAAATGAAAAAGTTTCCCCTCATAGACCCTCTCAGCGACCCCCTTCCTTCTCTGCCTCAGTTTCCCCTCGCTCTCCCTCCCCTCCCTCTCTTACTCTACCTACCTACCTACCTACCTACCTACCTACCTACCTACCTACCTACCTACCTACCTACCTACTGTATTTCCCGCCCCTCTCTCTATCCCCCTAACTACCTACAGTACCTACCTACCTACCTACCTACCTACCTACCTACCTACCTACCTACCTACGGTAATCTCCCTCTCCCTCTATTCCTCTACCTACCTACCTACTTACCTATTTACCTACCTACCTAGAGAGAGAGGAGAGAGAGGTCATTGACTCGGCAGAGGCCTTGTGGGGGGGTAGTTGATGGAGGGGCGGGCGGCAGAAGCAGCAGTGGAGGAGAGAGAGGCTGCTGAGGAGGCGACTGTCGCGGATATGACGCAGACCACTTCACCGCTCGTGCAAATGATGTGAGCTGAAAAGTGGCTGGGTGGGAGGGGCCACAAAGGGGACGGGGGTGAGTGAGCGAGTGACAGAAACAGAAGAGCTGCAGTTTTACATTTGTGTGGTGTGCCATCCACACAATCTATACGTGTCATTGGTGCTGCACTTGTAAGGAACGTTGTGTGAAAATTTGGTGGCGATTGCTGCAGTACTTTTGGAGATTAGCGGTTTTGGACAAACTCATGGTTACATATACATACGTACGTACGTACGTACGTACGTACATACATACATACATACATACATACATACATACATACATACATACCATATTTGCCGGCGTATAAGACGACTGGGCGTATAAGACGACCCCCCATCATTTCCACTCAAAATATAGAGTTTGTTATATACTCGCCGTATAAGACTACCCTCTCTTCCGCACACCTTCCACACACAATGTTTCTGTGGCTCTTTGTCTCCTTCCTTCCCTCCCTCCCTGTCCCTCTCTGTTTCTCCCTCCCTCCTTCCCCTCTGCGCTCTGTGGTGACGGCGAGGCCTTCCGCGGGGGCAGGGGCTGTCCCCTTCACGTTCCCCGGATGCCGTCCAGAGCCGCGCGGAGACTTGCCGCTTTTCCACGCATGCCTATCTTTTGCACGTCAACCAGTCGGGGCATCTGAGGTCCATACTCAACTGGAGGGCACCGCGTTGGCGCCCTCCAGTTGCCATGGAAGGGGGTCGCCATGGAAGGGGGTCGCCTCCCTCCCGGCTTTCAACTGGCCGCGTCCAGGCGGGCAGCGGGCAAGAAGAGCCGCAGGCAAGAGCCGTGAGCGGGCGAGCCGGGCGGCGCGCTGGGAGCTGCTGAGACCATCGCAGTAAGGAACAGGCGCTCGGGCCATGCGGAGAAGGGAACGGTGGCACCATGGAGAATAAATATCCTTGGCTCGGAAGGAGGCGAGGGAAAGAAGGGAGGGGGCAGCCCCGGGGCTGGGGGGGGCGCTTCCCCAACGCGGCGCCCTCCAGTTGAGTATGGACCTCAGATGCCCCGACTGGTTGACGTGCAAAAGATAGGCATGCATGGAAAAGCGGCAAGTCTCCGCGCGGCTCTGGACGGCATCCAGGGAGACGAGGAACGTGAAGGGGACCTCGCGGATGACCCGGCGTATAAGACGACCCCCCCACTTGGAGGCATGTTTTTCGGGGCCAAAAAGTCGTCTTATACGCCGGCTAATACGGTACATACATACATACATATATGTGTGTGTGTTAGGATTTTAAGGGCTGATTAATAAATAAGAGACCAGGATGGATCCATTTCGGGCTTATTAGCCTTCTTCAGCTGGCCATACTCCTTCTACTGGGGTTTGAACTCCCAATAGATGGAGTATGGCCAGCTGAAGAAGGCTAATAAGCCCAAAATGGATCCATCCTGGTCTCTTATTTATTAATCAGCCCGTAAAATCCTAACACATATCTAAAAAATTCAACAGTAATCTCATGGCTCTCTGCCAAAGATGGTCTCTGGGATGAGCCGAATAGGCAGAGAAGGATGACAGTTTGTCTCCTCCCTTAAAGGGGCCTCAACAGTTTTCGCGGGTGTTTGTATGCAGGTCTTTGGTTGTTCGGGTTTTCTCCCGCGTAGAATTGGAAGTATCTTCACGACGTTTCGATGAAGTCTCATTCATCATCTTCAGGCTGGTGCTTCCGGCTTAGTGCTTCCAGGACAAATACATATATATATTTGTCACAACACCCTGTTAAGCCCCAATTAAGGGAGGAAGCATACTGCTTTCCTTTTCTGCCTTTCGGCTCATCACCAGAGACCATCTAGACAGAAAGCTATGAGTTCCATTGTGTACTTTTTTTATATGTGTGTTAGGTTTTTGAGCTGATCAATAAATAAATTAGAGAGACTAGGATATATCTATTTCGAGCTTTTTAGCTCTCATCAGCTAGCCATACCCTTACTGGGATTTGAACCGGGGCTGTATTACATGTTAGGCAGAAGCCTTAGCCACTTAAGCCACCAGGTTCTCTTCTCTTCTCTTAAGTGGCTAAGACTTCTGCCTAACGTAATATAGCCGTCGGATGCAGAGCCCCTGTCTGAGCCTTCTCCAGCCTCTAGGACTGGCCCATGCTCCTCCCTAACCTCCTCAATGTACAGTTCTGCTGCCAACTCCACTGGCTGTTGGTGGGCCACAACAAACACAATACTGCAGATTTATTTAGCGTATTTCAAATTATAGGTAGTATTTGATCTACAACTGTAACTGAGCCTGGCAATTATAATTGGAAGTCATGAAGGTCATAAATCAGATCATCATATGACTGGATCAGATTTTATGACCTTTTTGTGGTGGTCATTAAGTGAATACCAGAATTGTTAAGTTCTCTGAGGGGCAGATATGCCGGAAACAAGAAATAAATATTGCTTTCCAGGAAAACTATCATAAATTGCAATTGTATGATTGTAGGGCACTGTAAACAGCCCCCAAATTCAGGCCAGTTGCCAAGAACTCAAAATGAGATCATGGGATCCTTGCGGGGGGGAATGTTGGAACTGTAAATCAAGGTCATAAGTAGTTTTGTGGGGGTCCATTGTAACTTTGAATGATCACTAAGAAACTATTTGTAAGCTGAGGTCTACCTGTGTCAATCAGCCCATTTAAATACATTTCCATGTTATATAATTGTTCAGAAAAAGAAATGCTTTGGTTGCTAAGAAGCTAGTTTCAGAAATCAGAAATTTCACAAATAAACAATAAACAAATAAATCTTTCATGTCTTTATTTTTCCATTTGAAAGATTTTGTCAGGTCCAAGAATCAAGAATAGCACTGGGAGTTAATTTTGAGTAGGGTTTTTTTTTAAATTATTGTTCACCTACAGACAGAATCTTGCCAGACTAAATAGCAACAGCAAATTAGACTTATATACTGCTTCACACTGCTTTACAACCACTCTCTAAGTGCTTTACAGTATCAGCATATTTCCCTCAACAATCTGGGTATTCATTTTACCCATTTCCGAAGGATGGAAGGCTGAGTCAACCTTGAATCTGGTGAAATTCAAACTGCAAATTGCAATCAGTCTGCAGTCATTAGAAGTAGCCTGCAGTACTGCACTCTAATCGCTGCACCACTATAGCTCTAAATTAGTGGTGGGTTGTGGGTGGTACAGCCCGGTATGGCCGTACCAGTAGTAGCCGGGAGCAGCGGCCACCGTACTGGTACAGCGATTCCATTGGCCAACCCGCCCACCCACGTTCCATGGCTGTTTATAACGTGACCAGCCAATTGCGCATGCACGCACAGCATGCGGCACCTCCGTGATCTCCGTTGAGCAGCTGGATGTCGCAGGGCAGTTCTGTGTGCACGCAAGTGCAGTGAGCGTGCCTGACTAGGATGCCCAGCCCCGTGTACAATGTACTGGCTGCGACGGGGTCTGGAAACCACCATAGCTCTAAAGCAACTACCAGTATCTGCATAACTAGAGACATATTCTGTGATCCATCTTTGCCCTCTTCCTGTCTACCAGACATTCCAAGCTCTGCTGTCATTTTGCTTCTCCCTATTGGGCCTCCAGACTACTTTCCACCACAGGTTTATTCATTATTTTCTTATCTTCCACATCATGAAAATCTAGGTATCATACATAAGTAGCAATTTAATAAAACCAAATTGACTCTATTTAATTCACTTCCCGCCTAGATTACTGCAACACTCTCTACATGGGTCTCCCCTTGAGGTGCACCCGGAGGCTCCAGCTAGTACAGAATGCAGCCGCGTGGGGGATTCTGGGAGGTTCACGATACTCCCATGTAACACCTGTCCTGCAAGCTGCACTGGCTGCCTGTGGCCTTCCGGGTGCACTTCAAGGTGTTAGTAACCATCTTCAAAGCACTCCATGGCATGGGACCGGGTTATTTGCGTGACTGCCTCCTACCACATACCTCCCTTCGACCTGTCCACTCCCACAGAGAGGGCCTCCTCAGGGTGCCGTCCACCGGTCAATGCCGGCTGGCGACCCCCAGGGGGAGAGCCTTCTCTGTGGCGAGTCTGGCCCTCTGGAACGACCTGCCCCCCCGATCTTCACACCATCACAGACCTACGCCTTTTCCGCCGGGGGCTTAAAACGCACCTTTTTCATCTGGCCGGCCTGGCATTAATTCCATGATTCAATTTTAAGATAAGGTTTTAAATAGTTTTAAATAGTTTTAATGATTTTAGCACAGATTTATCTAATTTAATTTAATTTTATCCTGTATTATATGTTATTGCTTGTTTTTATCTCTTCTGTGCACCGCCCTGAGTCCCCACCAGGGAGATAGGGTGGTACAGAAATTTGAAATTAAATTAAATTAAATTAAATTAATATTTTTCATCCTTGGTATAACAGTTGTTCAGAAGTAAGTTCAGGATATAATGGTTCAGTAGTGAACAAGATTTTAAAGAATTTAAAAAAAACCAATTAAATTAAGCTTGGTGGTAACTTGCTAGCTGTTACATAAACACGTTCTGCCCCCTTAACAGCATTAAAAAAAAAACAATCATTCACTGGGAAGAAAGGGACTTTTTATGCTGTCATTTTCTTTACATCTTGACTTTTCTACTTAGAGAAAGAGGGGGGGGGGAAGCTTCATTGGTATAAGAATGGCATGTTTCAGTTTTCCCCCAGTGAGTTGCAATGTGTCAGATGAATGGAAACCAGCAGTTGGAAGCTTTTTCTGAGGCCATGACTCTGCGTTGCTAGATGGTCATACATCAGAATGTTGTGAAACATCTTTCTCTAAAACAGAACTTATGACAGAAGTTCAGGTTTCTTTTCAAGCTGGGTTAAGGTGAGCTAAAAAAAAAAGAAAGAAAAAGGCCTATGGCACCCTCCATGTCTGATGTTAGAAAGTTACAGCCCCTAACCTTGAGAAAATTTACACTAAATTTGATTTTATTGTTGTACAAAATGAGGATTGTTTTCCGACAGTCAATAAAACGGTAGGCGAGAGTCCTTTTGTAATGGACTTTGAAGGCTATCACTATTTGTTATAGTCGTTTAACTGCAGGACTCGCATAAAGGGTGCCCCTGGAACAAACAATTGTACCAAGTTCATTTTTCATATTACTATTTGGAGCAGAACCTCACCTGTTTTTGACAGGAAGGGGGAAAATAGGGCTAGATTTAGGGGAATGAAACCACTCTAGCATTAACAAAAAGAGAGAGGGAGTGAAAGAATCACATTCCTATATACCAGTGATGGCGAACCTTTTTTCCCTTGGGTGCTGAAAGTGCAGCCATAATGCAATGACCACCATAGGCCCCACCCCCATGCATGCACATGCAACACCCCCATGATCTGCCCTGCCCCCGTGCATGCGTGTGTGACCCCTGTTTTGGTGCTAGCAGGCTCCTGAAGCCTCCTGGAACAAAAAATTGGGGTGTGGGTTGGGAGGCGCTGCATTCGCCAAACTTCACACATGTATGTGCGTCTCCCAGCAGAGACCCGAAAATCAGCTGGCCGATGAGAACCATGCACATGCGCAGTGGAACTGACCTGGGTGACAACTCCATGCCTGCAGAGATGGCTCCATGTGCTACCTGTGGCACACGTGCCATAGGTTCGCCATCACAGCTATATACTCATCTCAAACAATCTAAGTCCTAGAGCTCACTGTAACAGAATTGCCAAAAAGGGACTAAGAATTGTTAACCTAATCTTGTGAAGCTTCTTCTCCTGTAACATTGTACTGCAAACTCAGGCATACAAAACCTTTGCCAGACCAATTCTTGAATACAGCTTGTCTGCCTGGAATCCACACTGTATATTGGACATTAATACAATTGAGCAGGCCCAGTGATACTTCATGAGAAGAGTACTCCACTCCTCTGCTCACAATAGAACCCCTTAGGTCACCAGGCTCAAAATTTTGGGCTTGGACAACCTGGAATTATGCCATCCTATGGTCTGACTGAAGCATAGTACACAAAACTATCTGCTACAACATCCTACCTGTCAAAGAATATTTCAGCTTCAACCTCAATAATACATTGGCAAACAATAGATACAAACTCAAGGTAAACCGTTCCAAACTTGATTGAAGAAAATACGACTTCAGCAATAGAGTGGTCAATGCCTGGGATGCTCTACCTGACTCCGTTGTTACATCCTCTAAGCCCCACAGCTTCAACCTTAAACTATCACTGACCTCACTCAGTTCCTAAGAGGTCCGTTAAGGCAGGGGTCCCCAACCCCCAGGCCGCGGACCGGTGCTGGTCCGTGGCTGGGTGGGAGCCTGGCCGCAGGGCTGGAGAGGAGGAGGAGGGAGGAGGGGGCAGCCCCCTGAGCAGAGCGCGCGGGAGAACGCAGGCATGGCTGTTCGCGCCGTTGGAGTGTGGCTCTTCCTCCTCCCTCGTCGGCGGAGGGACTCCTGGGCGCCGATTCCCTTCCCTGCTGGCATGCCGGCCACTCGTTTTTTTCCAGGGGCTGTGGAGGCTCCGCCAGCGGGGGAAGGAACTGGCTGGAGAGGAGGAGGAGGGAGGAGGGGGCAGTCCATTGGGCAGAGCGCGCGGGAGAACGCAGGAGGATGGTGGGGGCTCTTCCTCCACCCTTGTCGGGAGGGTTGCTCCGGTGGCGCACAGGAATTCCTCCGTCGACGAGGGTGGGGGAAGAGCCCCCACCATCCTCCTGCGTTCTCTCGTGCGCTCTGCCCAATGGGCTGCCCCCTCCTCCCTCCTCCTCCTCTCCAGCCCTGCAGCCATGGAGGCTGACCGAGCGAACGAGCGACCAAGCGCGGCAGGCGAGCTGAGGAGGCTGGGGGGGGGGAACGACGACAGACACACATAAGAGACAGAGAGAGGGAGGGAGGGAGAGAAAGATAGACAGAGACACAGAATGAGTGATTGAGTGAACGCAAGACAGACAGACACACGCACACACACACAGAGTGACAGAGATGGGCGCATGAAGGAGAGAGACAGAGAAAGAAAGAGAAAGAAATAGCGAGAGAAAGGGAAAGAGAGAGAAAGAGAGAAAGAAAGAAATAGCGAGAGAAAGAAAGAGAGACAGAGACAAAGAAAGAGAAAGAAAGAAAGAAAGAAAGAAAGAAAGAAAGAAAGAAAGAAAGAACTTATGACCACAGTTGAGGCCAAAAGTTTGGTTGCTAACCAAGATCATTGTTAAGTGAGTTTCACATTTTCCAAGTTGGCCCCGCCCACCCAGTCACATGACTGCTGAGCCACTCAGCCAGTCCGCAGAATTTTCTTTAAAATGAAACCGGTCCCTGGTGAAAAAAAGGTTGGGGACCCCTGCGTTAAGGGGACATGCATAAGTGCACCAGCGTGCCTACCATCCCTGTCTTCCTATCCCCATTTATTTGTACTCATTTCGTTGTTCATGTCCATGTTTATACTTGTACCTGTTATCTTGTACATGTTCGACAAAATAAATAAATTAATAAATACAAATTACTTATTCTATACATAGAATAAGAAATATCTTGTAACTGAGAAACAAAGGCAAGGCAGTCCTTGAATTGCAGCTGTAACTGTGTCCAATTTTTTTTGTTGCTAAATGAGACAGTTGTCATGTGACTCCCCCCCCCCCCATTTTATGACCTTTCTTGCCACAATTGTTAAGGGAATCACTGCAACTGTAGCGTTAGTAACATAGTTGTTAAATGAATGTTGCCTCTCCATTGACTTTGCTTGTCAGAAGGTCGCAAAAGTTGATCCCATGACCCCAGGACACTGCAACCAATATAAATATGAGTCAGTTGCCAAGCAATGGTCATCAGTGTGAAAAATGATCATAAGTCACTTTTTCAGTGTTGTAACTTCGAATGGTCACTAAACAATTGTAAGGTTGAGGACAACCTGTAGAGAAAACAGAAAAAATAATGGCACCTGGGCATAAATGGGAAAAAGAAGTGGTTCCTTAAAAGATTGAAGCCCAGATCAGCTAATTGACTTTGGTTGGCCATGGGAAAAATGAAACAAATAAGATCAGAGATGGTTATGTTTTGGATGGGATTGGCAGGAACTCCAATGACTAGAGTGGAAAACTAAAACAAAAACAAAAAACTTTCCTCCCAAAAAGCAATAGGCAATGGCAAACAACTTTCACATAACCCATTTAAATATGAGCCAGCAGTGTACAGCAGCTGCCATAAAAGCCAACACAGATCTAGGCTACATAAACAGAGGGATAGAATCAAGATCACGTGAAGTGTTAATACCACTTTAAAATGCCTTGGTAAGGCCACACTTGGAATACTGCATTGGTCACCACGATGTAGAAAAAAGATGTGGCGACTCTAGAAAAGGTGTAGAGAAGAGCAACCAAGATGATTAGGGGACTGGAGACTAAAACATATCAGTTGCAGGAACTGGATATGAAATAATGAAAAGAAGGACCAGGGGTGACATGATAGCAGTGTTCTGAAATCTCAGTGGTTGCCACAGAGATGAGGGAGTCAAATTATTCTCCAAAGCACCTGAGGGTAGAACAAGAAGCAATGCGTGGAAACTAATCAAGGAGAGAAACAACTTAGAACTGAGGAGAAATTTCCTGATAGTTAGAACAATTAATCAGTGGAACAACTTGCCTCCAGAAGTTGTGAATGCTCCAACACAAGTTTTAGCGAGATATTGGATAACCATTTGTCTGAAGTGGTGTAGGGTTTCCTGTCTAGGCAGGGAGTTGGACTAGAAGACCTCCAAAGTCCCTTCCAACTCTGTTATTTTATCCTATCCTATCCTATCCTATCCTATCCTATCCTATCCTATCCTATCCTATCCTATCCTATCCTATCCTATCCTATCCTATCCTATCCTATCCTATCCTATCCTATCCTATCCTATCCTCCCAAGACTTAACCTGAGCTAAGTAATATATACTGCTTCACAGTGTTTTATAGACCTCTAAGTGGTTTACAGGGTCAGCATATTGTCCCCCACAATCTGGGTCCTCATTTTACCGACCTCAGAAGGATGGAAGACTGAATCAATCTTGAGCCTGTCAGGATCGATCTCCCAGAGTGAACAGTGAGTCAGCCCTGCAGTACTGCATTCTAACCACAGCACCACCATGGCTCTAGGAGGTGAACTGTTAAGTTGGTGGTCTCTGAAACTCTACTTATGGCCAGAGTTCAGTGTTCATGAAACTATCAATAAATTCTTCTGAAGATAGGATGATTTCTGCATTAATGTCAAGCTTGATAATTTAATATTCATCTGATTTACCCTTCTGTTTCTATATAAAGAAAAATGCTTTAGATCTGAATCTTTTGGGTTTAAATGCTTTTTCAGCTCTACGGCACTAGATATATTATTATTTCTTAGCCTCAGTTCTCAAACCACACAAAAGGGAATATTAGTGAATTAATGATATTTCTGAATATGATTGGGAAAATACATGTATATGTATCTCCACATGAAGGTGTCTTCACTGAAGGTTATGGATCATGACCATGTTAGTTCCAATTTACAAATCCACATTGAAATAACATGGTCGATTATGAGCCATAACTTTTAACGAAGACACCTTCATTCTGCAATGGAAATTTAATATAACCCTACTTTCACAATTATACTGAGATATACTGTAAGTCTGATATAAGTTGGTAATAGATGATTTTTTCTACTTTTCCAAGTCATTTGATCCCATCACTGGCCATAGGGGGTGAACGTCTAGCCCCCGTGGATCGGGCACGCAACTTAGGTGTCCTCCTAGATACTCGGCTGTCTATGGAAGATCATGTGACGGCCGTGGCCAAGGGGGCATTCTGCCAAGTTCGCCTGGTACGCCAGTTGCGACCCCTATTGGACCGGGACGCCCTTCGCACAGTCAATCATGTGCTCGTGACTTCCCGACTAGACTACTGTAACGCTCTCTACATGGGGCTTCCCTTCAGGTGCACCTGACGACTACAGCTAATCCAGAATACGGCCGCACGGGTAATTATGGGTACCTCCAGGTACTCCCACGTAACACCGCTCCTGCGCAAGCTGCACTGGCTACCTGTGGCCTTTCGGGTGCACTTCAAGGTGTTGATTACTATCTTTAAAGCGCTCCATGGCACGGGTCCTAGCTATCTGCATGATCGTATCCTACCCCACACATCCCTTCGACCGATTCGCTCACACAGAGAGGGACTTCTCCAGGTGCTGTCCTCCTGGCAATGCCAACAGCCGGCTACCGGGGGAAGGTCCTTCTCTGTGGCGGGCCCAACCCTCTAGAATGACCTACCCCCCGAGCTTAAATCTACTACGGACCTCCGCTCCTTCCGTCAACAATTAAAGACCCATCTTTTCCAGCAGGCCGGCCTGGCCTAACCTAATCTACTGTACCAGCCTAGTTGTAGTAAATATTACCTAATCGGGTTTTTACGTTATAAATTTAAACGAGATATTTTAACACAGGGTAAAACATTTAATTTAGTTTTATTATTTATAATTGTTATATATGTATATGCTCTTAAATTCTTGTACACCGCCCCGAGTCTCTTCGGAGAGAGGGGGCAGTCAATAAATCCAAATAAATAAATAAATAAATTTGGGTAGCTAGCATGCCTATGGAAGCCTTTGAAGTTGAGTCACAGTCACAGTCCAGTACCTTAATAATTACACGTGCAACACACACATGCAACACACGCACACACAAGCTCACATACAATTTGTTATCTATCACTTGATATGCCCTGTATGGTAAGGTGATATCTGTCTGGGTATTGAAAGTGCTTTTCAGTAGAATGATGCTTGTATCTCAATAATCCAATTGACACCAGCATAATCCTATGTGGAGGGCTCAGCAAGGATTGGAAAACCAACAAGTGAAAATGAGAAGATTTTTTTTTTTACAATTATACATACAGCTGCTGTCAATTAGGCAGAGATTTTCACATGCAAAGCTGACATTCCCCTTTCAGACAAGATATTCTTAGAATTGCTTTCCAGTTGTTTTCAAAGTAAGAACTCTATTATTATAACTCTATTATTTGTCAGAGGTGTGTGTGTGTGTGAGAGAGAGAGAGAGAGAGAGAGAAAGTGAGACAGAGACAGACAGACACACACACACACACAGAGAAAGACACTCACACACACAGGAGAAAGTTCACTCATTTGGGAAAGGTGGAAAGCACCTCTAGAAACTCTTTCAAGTAATAAAACATCATTTAATGAACCATGATGTTTCTTTCCTCCCAAAATGCCTTGCTGAGCCTCTCGCTTCCAGGCAACAACTAATAATATCGTAGTCTATATAAATTCCCATATGAAACTTTGGCAGCTCCAACACGGAGGCAAAAAATGAGAGGCTTTGCTGCTCACAAACCATGCAGCCACTGGATGATCTTCATCTGCCATAAATCAGATCAGCTTCAGAACTAAATGTTCATAATGGACTGAAAGATGTTGTTGAAATCCATCCGAGGAAATAAAAAAAAATACTGTTCTTTAGGGTGTCAGGTATGCTGGTGGTTCTCTAACTGTCTGAACAGAGGAGAGAGAGAGAGATGATTCTTCTGTCAGGTGTCATTAAATTTTAAGAAAGAAAAAGAGGGAAGAAAGACTTTCAAAGTTATCCCGTGATTTCTTCTCCTTTTGAGACATGAAGACCCTATTTATGTCCCTTGTATCCCTCTACTTCCAGATAGAAAAGTCAAAATGAGCTTCTTTTAAGCCAATAGCTACCTTGCAGGGACATTACAGAAAAGAAAGCCTGCTGAAACCTGTATGCATCAATATCAGCGATGGGATTCAGCCGGTTCAGACTGGTCTGGGCGAACCGAATACTTATTTTACATCTGGTTCACCGAACTGGTAGTTGAAAGGACTGGCTGATCCCACCGTGGAAAATACACACACACACACATGCCTCCATGGTGCAGGAGGCCAAGTAGGCCACGCCCACCATGGCCACACCCACCCAGCAACTGGGCAGAGAAATGCTTGCTAAAATTTTTCAATTTAGCAATAAATTGATAAATTGATCAATATGCCTTTAAATACACTCTTGGCAAAAAGTGCAAGACTGGTAGAAACTTAATAAAAGTTTGGTTAGTACCAAAAAGGACTTAAAAGAATTATTATAACAGCATCTAAGAATACAGGCAATTCTAAGCTGGGTAGGGGTTTTTTTTGGTGTGTGTGTGTAAAATTGGGGTATTCAGATCCAAACATTCAATATTTCTAGATATTGAGGGTGTCCTTTAGGTCAGGGGTCCCCAACCTTTGCAACTTTAAGTCTGAAGGACTTCAGCTCCCAGACTTCTCCAGCCAGCAATTTGCTTTTACCAGCAAATTGAGCAAAGCTGGCTGGAGAAGTCTGGGAGCTGAAGTCCTTCAGACTTAAAGTTGCAAAGGTTGAGGACCCCTGTTTTAGGTATTGCTCCGAGGACTCCAATCATAATTGGTATATGTTAGATCAGACAAAGGATTCCGACTCAGGCATGGTCAAAACAACAGGAACGTTTATTCACACTATTTACAACACACACAAGATTCAACTGGCAAGGTTTCTTCTCTGGCAACCTCTTATATAGAGTTACCAGGCAGGAAACTCCTAGCAATGCAATTGCAACATTGTAACTCCTTTCCAGACAGATTCCAGACAGCTTGTCTCTGTTAATCACTGCAGCTGCTGGCTCAGCTCCGGAATGCGGTGACTCATAGGTTACCAGACGAGCTGTCTGGGACATAGGCTTGGGGACTCAACACCCCTTCCCCCATAGTCAGTGCGCATGTGTCTAGGTTCTCTGTCCAACACAGTACATGCGCACGCGTAGTCGTTCAGATAGGCGGGGCGGTGTCGGGTCCGCCCTGACCGCCTTAGTTCTTGAGGAGGCTCCTCCCTGTGGGACACGGAGCCTTCGCCTACGTCATCGCAGCCTGCCCTCGGAGGTGGAGTCGCCGTAGGCGGCAATGGCGACCCTAGCAAGTCTGGGTGAGGGGGCGTGGCGACCGGGCTTGAGGTAGTTGGCATTTGCTGGCGAGTATTATTCTGGTAGGGTGGTTCCCCGATGGGCGAGGCCCCCAGCTGAGAGTCAGATTGGGCTGTGAGGTCCTGGCGGTCTCCCCGTGCTGTTCCCGCCGATACGAGGTCTGGACCGGCTAGGGACTCCGGGGTTCCAAACAACTGCTCGGCTTGAGCAGAGAACAACGGCCCAACGGGGGCCAATGGGCAGGAACGGCCTGGCGTGGTGACTGCTGTTTCGGGCAGGCGGCGCCTAAGTTGATCCAGGTGGCGCCGCCACTCGGATCCATCCTGAAGGCCGACTCTGTAAGAACAGGGTCCGGTTACGTCCAAAATGGTTGCGGCAATCCATCGCAGCTCCCCTGAAAAGTTCCTTGCCCAAACCAGGTCCCCAATTTCAAATAAACGAGGAGTGGGAATCTGCAGGTTGCCCCTCTGCAACCCGTCGTAATCGGGGTGCAGTCTGTCCAGAGTGGTCCGCAAGCGTCGGCCCATCAAGAGCTCCGCGGGGCTTTTCCCTGTGGCTGGGCAAGGTGTGACATGCTGTCCCAAAAGGTACGCGGCCACCCTTGCCTGCCAGTCCCCTTTATCCAAACGGGCCAAGGCTTCCTTGGCTGAGCGCACGGCTCGTTCCGCGCGTCCATTAGACGCCGGGTGATAAGGGGTGACCGGCGCGTGGCGGATCCCTTGGGTGGCCAGAAAGTCCAAGAAGGTGGAGGATTGAAATTGGGGTCCGTTGTCGGACACAACGACGTCCGGCAACCCGTGGGTCGCGAACAGACGGCGCAAGGCACGCACCGTGCTCTCCGCTGTGGTGGAAGCCATGAGAATCACCTCCACCCAGCGTGAGAACGCATCCACCACCACGAGGAAATTCTGGCCATGGAAGGGACCTGCGAAATCCAAGTGGAGCCTGGACCATGGGCACCTGGGGGCGTCCCACTCCCTCGGCGGGGAGACCGGCGGGGCCGGCCGGGACGATTGGCAGGAGGAGCAGGCGGCCACCCATTCCGCCACTTCAGCGTCCATGCCAGGCCACCAGACATAGCTCCGGGCCAATGCCTTCATACGGACGATGCCTGGGTGGTTGGCATGGAGCGACTGAAGAACCATGTGCCAGAGAGGGGAAGGGACGATGACCCAATCTCCCCAACACAAGCACCCGCAATGGAGCGAGAGCTCCAGCTGGCGTGACTTGTAAGGCCGAAAGTTTTCAGCCACACTGCCCGAAGGCCAGCCCCTCAGCACCCATCGGCAGACCTGGGCGAGGACGGGGTCTGCGCGGGTGTGAGCGGCAACGGCGGAAGAGGACAGGGGCAAGTCCGACTCCGCGACCATCAGGACAGAGAGAGCAGGCACAGGGGCTGGATCCGGCCCCGGGAGAGGGCAGCGGCTTAGGGCATCAGCATGCCCTATCTGCTTGCCAGGACGGTATAGCAGCGTATAGTCATACGCTGCCAGGAATTCCGTCCAGCGGGTCATCCTGGGCGACAGGATGGGGGGTGTCGGACGGTCACCGGCCAATAGCCCAAGGAGCGGCTTATGGTCCGTGACAACAGAAAAGGTCCGCCCATAGAGGTAATTGTGGAACTTCTTAATCCCGGACACTACAGCCAAAGCCTCCTTGTCGATTTGGCTGTAGTTTCTCTCCGTTTGAGACATTGTCCGGGAGTAAAAAGCAATGGGGGCTTCCGAGCCGTCTGGAAAGACGTGGCTAAGGACAGCCCCCAGGCCAAAAGGGGAGGCATCGCACGCAAGCGTCAGAGGAAGCCTGTCATGGTACTGGACTAGTACCGCATCTGACATGAGCATGGCTTTGACAGCCGCGAACGCGTGTGCTTCGCGGCTGCCCCAGTGCCAGGCCGCGGATCGGTTGAGCAACCGATGCAGCGGCTCGGCTAGCGATGCCTTATGGGGAATAAACGGCGCGTAGAAATTCAAAAGGCCGAGGAATGCCTGCAGCTCCGTTTTGGAGGCAGGAGTGGGGGCCTTTTGGATGGCCTCGACCTTGGAGGGGGTTGGGTGAATTCCTTGGGCGTCAATCATGAAACCCAGGAATTCCACCCTAGGCGCAGCAAACGTACATTTGCTGCGTTTCAACTTTAAACCCGCGCCCCTGAAAACTCTGAGGACCTTCCGTAACGTTTTGGCGAGTTCTGATATGCTGGAAGCAGCAATCAGGACGTCGTCAAAATACGGTACAACGCCAGGGAGCCCATGGAGCAGTCGCTCCATGAGGCTCTGGAAGATCCCCGGGGCTACGGACACGCCGAATTGGAGACGGCGACAGCGGAAAGCCCCACGGTGGGTCACGATGGTCTGCGCTTCCGCAGCCTCGTCATCCACCGGGAGCTGTTGGTAGGCCTGCGCCATATCCAGTTTCGCGAACACTCGACCTCGTCCCAATGAGTGGAGTAGGTCTTGCACCACCGGAACCGGGTATGGGTTCGCCTGAAGCCCGAGGTTGATCGTCGACTTATAGTCGGCGCAGATCCTCACGGACCCGTCGGGCTTAATGGGGACCACAATTGGGGTCTCCCATTTCGCCTGATCGACGGGTTCGAGCACGCCCTGCGCCACCAATCGATCCAATTCCACTTCAACCTTGGGCTTCAGCGCGAACGGCAGCCTGCGGGCCTTCAAGCGGACTGGAGCAACCTGGGGGTCCAAATTTAGGGAAACTGGAGTGCCTTTGTACGTTCCTAAGCTGCCATCAAAGACGTCGTTGAACTCTCTGATTACTTCGTCTACCGGAGAACTGGCTGGCACGCTGTGTACTCCTTGGACTGACAGTCCCAAGGCTGGAAACCAGTCCAATCCGATCAAGGCAGCTAGGGGTTTGGCCACTACCAGGATGGGAAGGGATCCGTGGAAGGGGCCGTAGTCTACTCTCACTCTGTGCAGACCTAGAATGGGAATTTGTGAGCCCTGGTAATCTTTCAGGATCGTCGCTGTGGGGCCGAGATCCCGCTTCCTGAGCTTGGGGCAAAGCTTAACTAAATGCGCCCAGGACATGAGTGATCTAGAGGACCCTGAATCTATTTCCATTTTTACCCCCACCCCCTCTAAGCAAACCACTGTTGACAGTCTCCTACTCTCTGCCTGGTCGTAGCTTAGAGCTGGGGGCATCTCCGCCAGCGCGAAGCAGTCGGTCGGCTGTGGCTGGTAGCGTCCTGAACACTTCTGCGACCCTCGTTGTCCTGGTGGAACGGTTCTGGAGGCGGCAGCTGGCGTTGTCGCTGGAGTGGCAGCACGGCACACAGCTGCTAGGTGTCCTTTCCTGCCACATCTGCGGCACACCGATGCCTTGAATGGGCACTCTGGTCTCTGGTGGGCCCCTCCGCAGCCTAGGCAGTTCCCGGACTTCTGCTGCGGTGTGAATGCGCGATTCAGCACGCGCCCGGTCACCCTCATGCAGTCCCCACGGTCTTCCTCCTCCAGCTCATCCAGCGGCGCTATTTCGTCTACCAGACACGCTCGCGGAGTGGGGAAAAGAGGAGGGCGCGCGCGGCCCATGTCGGATGTGGAGATCTCCGACAATTCTGTCGCGCGTGCTTCTTCCACCGCTTGCTCGAGAGTCAGGACAGTTTTTGAAAGCAAGCGGCGCTTTAGGCGGATGTCTCTTACGCCGCATACAAACTGCTCCAGTAGGGATTCCTCCAGGAAGCCAGCAGGGAACTCGCAGGGGATTGCGGTCGCTCTCAATTTCTGCAGGAACTCGGCTACCGACTGTTGCGGCTGTTGCACACATTGCCTGAATGCATAGCGATGCGCTATGCGGGAAGGCGCCGGCGCGTAGTGTGCTCTCAGGCGGCCCAGGAGATCGTCCCACGGCACTTCGTGCACCGCTGCGGGTGCTGCTATGGTTCGGGCGGTAGCAGACAATTCAGGGCCGCCGCACTGGAGGAATAGGCTCAGCTTCCTGGCAGGCGCGAGTTCGCCGTAGTCGCTGGCTATCAAGAAGCACTCGAACCGGGCTAAGAAGGAAGCCCATTGTTCCTTCATCGGGTCGAACGGTGCAAACGGAGGCATTGTCGCCGTAGCCATGGTGAGGCTGTGCGTCGCGCTGCGTTCTGTTGTTGAAGTATTCGTTACCCGTTGCGTTCTAAGGCCACGGCCTGAATCCCACCTTCGTCGCCAGTGTTAGATCAGACAAAGGATTCCGACTCAGGCATGGTCAAAACAACAGGAACGTTTATTCACACTATTTACAACACACACAAGATTCAACTGGCAAGGTTTCTTCTCTGGCAACCTCTTATATAGAGTTACCAGGCAGGAAACTCCTAGCAATGCAATTGCAACATTGTAACTCCTTTCCAGACAGATTCCAGACAGCTTGTCTCTGTTAATCACTGCAGCTGCTGGCTCAGCTCCGGAATGCGGTGACTCATAGGTTACCAGACGAACTGTCTGGGACATAGGCTTGGGGACTCAACAGTATAAGAATGGATTTCTTTTTTCCAGGAGTGTTTCCCTTTGATCTGCAAGCCCCGATATTTTGTCATTTTTTCTCCAATTGTTTTTCCTCAATTCTACTGTTGCCCAGTATAGTAATATCAAGGAACTAGACTTTCTTTTTTTTCAATAACTGTTATATCAGGCAAATTAAGGACAAGATGTCTGTCAGTTTGGATCTTAAGGTCTCATAGCATCTTAATCTGGTTATTTTCCCAAACCTTTTCAACTTCACAGATCCAGTAGTTTTTATGACAATCACACCCAAACCTCTGGTAAAGTTTCCAATGGATAATTTGGACAATTTGGTCATGACACCGCTTACAGTCAGCTTGTGAAATTTTGCTTCAGCCACTGATCTAATGGTCAATTGTTTCATTTATTCTCAATACAAAGGTGACATTTGCTGTAGTTTGGTACGTGTTCAGTTTTCGCTTTCGTGCAATTATCTTGCAAAGCTTGTACTTCAGCAGCTAAAATAAAGTTTTCAGCTTTTTTCTTTGACACCCCTGATCTTAATCAACTCTATGTAGGGTTTTTATCAGCTTTTCTTTTTATATCTTTCAAGTGTTGGTGCTGTTGTTATTATTATTTGATTAAAATTTACTTTCTACTATTTTTTGCCTTAACCACTTAGGCTTAACCAAATTGACTTTCTATGGCTGAAAAAACATTGAGAAAGAAGCACTATTTATTTATTATTTTTATTTATTATTTCGATTTATATACCGCCCTATTTCACCTAAAAGGGACTCAGGGCGGTGCACAGAAAGATAAAAACCCCACAATATACAAAATATAAAAAACAATTAAATTATTAGATCTGTGCTAAAATTTGAATAAATAATTAAAACCAATAAATATCGAATTAAAATATTCCCTAATCTATGTCAGGCTGTCTAGATGAAAGAAATGTGCTTTTACCATCCGACGGAAGAGGTGTAGGTCCGTGATGGTGCGGATATCGGGGGGAAGGTCGTTCCAGAGTGTCGGACCCGCCACAGAGAAGGCTCGTCCCCTGGGAGTCGCCAGTCAGCATTGACCGGCTGACGGCACCCTGAGAAGGCCAACTATGTGGGAGCGGACAGGTCAAAGGGAGGAATGTGGTAGGATGCAGTCTCGCAACTAACCAGGACTCGTGCCATGGAGCGCTTTGAAGATGGTAACTAACACCTTGAAGCGCACCCGGAAGACCACAGGCAGCTCGCGCAGGAGAGGTGTTATGTGGGAGTAACGAGAAACTCCCAGAATCCCCTGTGCGGCCGCATTCTGCACTAGCTGGAGCCTCCGGGTGCACCTCAAGGGGAGCCCCATGTAGAGGGCGTTGCAGTAGTCTAGGCGGGAAATAACGAGGGCTTGAGTGACCGTGCATAGGGCATCTCGATCTAGAAAGGGGCGCAACTGGTGTATCAGGTAAACCTGATAGAAGGCTCCCCTGGCCACGGCCGAATATACTGGACTATTATATATAGTCCAGTATATTCATACTAATACATTGGGCTATATACAGTAATGTCCCTTTCGGATTGGTGAATCAGAAACCTGGATCTCAGAGGACCAATAAGAACGGAAGGAGAAAGGAAATGGAAAGGGAAGATGATTGGAGTAATTTCTCTGTCTCCCATCTGGTGATGGAAGCATCTACATATCCAACAGTTTGTTTGGGTATGTGATTAGTCACAAGCAGAGTGAATGGAGAAGTTTGCTCTCTGCATCATTTTCCCAGGACTTTTTTAACTACCATCACTTAGCATTTTTAGTTTATTTAGAATGTTTCTCATTAAAACTTTCATGAAGGTAGGAATGAAAGAAACAATGGCAATGGCAGCGGCAGCACACAGTTCTGTTGCTCTTTAATCAGGCTGTAAATCTACTGTTTTTTAAGATGGAAAGGCCAGCTGGTTTTGTCACAAAAGTGTAAAACAGTAATGCTTTTGAAATCAAATGTCCAGCAGAGGGCACTGTGCACCGATTTTCATGTCTCCTTGGTTTTATTTTAACAAGAGTCTTGATGATTCAAACATCTTTAGAACAGCAGAATATTGATTCTGTCATCCGAGTTATAACAGGGATGGGTAAGTTTAGAAAGTAACATGAGAGAAAAAGAAATGGGAAACAAAACAGATTGTTTGAAACATAGTTCTGAATCGTAGCATTAGTAATCAACAAGTAACATGATTGCATATTCTTTCTTTTATTTTTAGAAGTTTGTTTATTTAAAAACCCGGGAGATATTTCTCTTTGATAATTTATTGAAGCCCAACCTTGGTAAAATACAGGGGATAAGGTGATAATTCATTGGTAGAATTTTGGGTGCATCATATCCCATGTTCAATGTCAAGAACTTTCATTTAATATAAAAATAATAATATAATGTAATGTTTTCAGAGTATAAAATGTCACTAATTGGTAGGCATTTTTGAGTTAGATAAATAATCTAATGGCATGAAATATGCTTATAAGATACTTATTTCACAAGGAAAGCATAGATGTCCCATTTGATTTTCTTATCTGACTTCCTAGTGACCCAAGACTGGGAAACCACCCTTGTATTTCTTGAATTTTGGGTCTGAATCTGTCCCCTACTCCATTTTTGAGAAAACATTGTATTTATTCAAGTTGCCGCCAATTTCACCTGTTGTTATAATAATAATAATAATTTAATAATTTAAATTTATAACCCGCTCTCTCTCCCCGAAGGGACTCGTGGCGGGGCACAGGGAAATTAAAAATACAATAAAACCACAAACAATTACAATATTAAAATGAATTAAACCAGCCCTGCGCTAAAACCCATATAAACTAAAACTAAGCTCTAAAAATCCCTTAAAAAACAGTTTAATTACCCTAGCAGTTTAATTACCCTAGCAGAAGAAGTGTGTTTTTAATTTTTGTTGGAAGGAGCGGAGGTCCGTAGTTGTTCTAATATCGGGGGGAAGGTCATTCCAGAGGGTCGGGCCCGCCACAGAGAAGGCCCTTCCCCTGGGCGTTGCCCGCTGGCATAGCCTAGTAGACGGCACCCGAAGAAGTCCCTCTCTGTGGGAGCGAATCGGCTACAGGGATGTATGGGGCAGGATGTGATCCTGCTGTTGTTGTTGTTGTTGTTGATATTTGCAGTGGTGAAGTGGTTAGAAGACAGTACTGCAGGGCTAACTCACAGCTCACTCCAGGAGTTCTATTCTGAGCTGCTCAAGGTTGACTCATCCTTCCATTCTTCCAAGATCAGTAAAATGAGGACTCATATTGTAGGGCACAATATGCTGACTCTGTAAAGTGCTTAGAGAGCGCTGTAAAGCACTATAAAGCGGTATGTAAGTCTAAGTACAATTGCTTTTTATACAGGTGGCCTAGAGTAAAGTTTTTGGAAACTTCAGAATGTAATTTAGTTAATAAGATTTAAAGATTTCATACAGATGTGGGTTTCTGCCGGTTTGCCCCGGATTGGGGGAACTGGTAGTGGCGGTGGCAGGAGGCTCTGCCCACCCATCTGGACACTTCTGCACATGCGCAGAAGCTTCTGTGCGTGCACAGAAGTGTCACACGAGTGTGCATAAGCAAACCGGTAGTAAAATAAATTGAAACCCACCACTGATTTCATGTCATTTTTCCTGTTTTAAAATATTTGCATTGACCAGATCATGAATTAACAATTAATTTTTGACTGATATTGAACTTCCTTTTCTTTTTACATGATTTTGATAGCCTTGTGGGATCCCAGTATTTCATCGTGATGGGGTAAGCGATTGTTTACATACAAAATTGATTAAATAAATCCACACCAAGAGCCTTTCTTCTATCCTTCAGTTTTATATTTATGCCCTTTAAGAACCATTATGCGTTCTATTAACAAAGAAAATACTGAAACTGAAGTGGTATGACTACAAAACACTATTTAAATTACTATAGGAAATACCTGCAGTAGCTCAGTCTTGCTAATATCATATGAATCACAACAATCTTTATATCCATTTCTTCATGTTGTCTCCTAGGAGTCAGAGAACTCAGTGTTGGTTCTATTTCCTTTTCAGACTTCTTTTGAGTTCTAATCTATTTCATTCTTAATTCGTGCATTCTCTGTGCCATGATAAGGTGACTCTGACTTTTATTTTGCTGCCTGGTGTGATGTTTTTCAGCATACTTTAATGACACTGCTGCATGGAACTTTCAATAAGGCTGGGTTATGCCTTTGGTGATAGAGCACAAAGATTGCAAAAGTGTGTTTATGTCAAGACTGACTCGCACTTTCACCAATATGCTGCTTCACACAGCTTAACAAAGAAAAGGGAAAGGGGTGGAATGGAATGTGAGGGTGGTGGGAATGGCATCTCTGTGGCAGGGCCCGCCCTCTGGAACAACCTCCCCTCCGAACTTCGTACTATCACGGACCTTCCCCTCTTCGGCCGCTCACTTAAGACACATCTCTTTCAGCAAGCTGGACTAGCATAGAATTTAAATCTAGGAACGATAGAGCCTCAGCTAAATTAGATAGGTTTTAATGGGAATTTTAGCACAGGTTTATAATTTAATTTCTTTTTAACTTTTGTATATTTGTTATTTATTTATTGTAGATTTTAATGTCCTGTGCACCACCCAGAGTCCGTCTCAACAGAGATTGGTGCGGTTTACAAATCGAATTAAATAAATAAAATAAAATAAATAAATAAATGGCATCCAAGAATCAACGGTTCCTGTGAGATATTGTTCCCACCATAAGGATAAGTAGAGGCCCCAACATGTCTGGCTGGTTCCCTTAACAAAACGAACAGAAGTGATTGGTGGATGTAATAGATTGTTGGTCTGTGAGGAAAGGGAGAATGAACTATATTTGCTTTTGCAAGGGAAGCCCAGAGCTGGTTTTGCTTCTTCTGTGCCAGTATGGTTTATTCAGTAAAGTTTTATACTCTTGGTAAAATAATGTCCCAGGAGTTTCTTTTTCTCAATTTGCCAGCTGGACAGTTGACATTTTAGATACATGTATGTGAACCTTAGCACACTATGTATACAAAGATTGTATGAATGTACAAAGAATTTGTTAAAACAGATGAACAGCTGAGGATCTCATAAGTTCTGATTCTGATTTGTTTTTGTTAATAAGGGACTTAAAGATCCTGATAGGTCCTTGGAGACCATTTAGTCCAGGGGTATCAAACTCTAAGGGCCGCGGGCTGGATCCAGCCCATCAGATGCTTAGATCTTGCCAAAGGGGCTGCCCTGGAAACAGCGAAGGAGCAGCCCACAGTTCCTCTGCCAGTAAAAATGGAGCTCAAGAGGGCCTCAAAACAAGCTCTATTTTCATTGGCTGCAGGATGTTGCCCTAGCCATGCTTGTCATGTTATAATGTTTTCTTTAATCCTTTCCAATTTTCAGTGTAGGCCTCACCTTCTTCAAATTCTTGTTGATGTAAGAAATCACACAAAGCCAGTGTGAATCTCCCTTTTTAAAATCTATCCAATTAACAGGGGTGGGCTTCAAAAATTTCAGCAACGGGTTCTCTGCCCAGTTGCTGGGTGGTTGTGGCCATGGTGGGCATAGCCTAGTTTCCCTTCCCCGAGCCTCCGCGTGGGCCCTTCACTTACCTCGCAGCCAAAACGGGCTGCGTGGAGACTCCGGGAATGGGTGGGACAGGGTGGGAGGGATGGGGTGGGTGGGTCCAGGCAGGGGTGGAATATGGAGATTCTCCAAACTGGCCATAATGTTAGCTATGGGTTCTCCCGAACCTGGGCAAATCCGTAGCAGCCCTCCCTTGCCAATTAAAACCAGTGAGTTCCACTTAGTAGACTAGAATAGAGAATCAGCTTCCCAGGAAGACAAGAATTATATTGAGTTTAAGGTATAATTAACAGAATATGGCAAGGGTGCTTACTTCTTCGCCTTTTTATACCCCTTTTGAATCAGGGAGGCATTTGCCATACTCCAAATATTATCTTGTTTCTCAGGACTTGAATAATATTTCAGCTCTTTGCCTAGGTAATAGTTCTTGCACAGTTCTTCTGACAAGGTCATCTCCTTTCCTCTCTACAAAATTCAGAAAACACAGTTGAGGCTCAGTTTCTGTGTATGATCTCATTTCTTTCTCCTTTTTTCAAAATCATCAACCATCTAAACATGCCTTTCAAAACTGCTAACTGAAATCACTAAAGATTGTCTACCAAGACTGTACAGCAGGATCCCCAGTAATATAGCAGCACACTTTTCATGTATCTAAAAATATTCAAAATTTATTTGCTTTACTCTGCAGTAATATAGCTAGAGGAGTCAAACTGTATAAGCTGAAGCTAAATTGGCTACTTGAAGTGAATTATTCTTTATCACATAAGATATCGCCAGGGAAATTTTTTATTGCCCAATCAGACACGCAGTTTTCAGAATTTTATGAGGTTGGAAGATGAAGTTGGACTCAATTTGTAATCCTCTTGTTATTCCTTACCATTTTTACAGTTATTTTTCTTTCCAGAAAAAAGGTTTTAATATTTCCTGAAATATTATTCATATTATAATAGTGAATTAGATTTAGATTTTATTACATTTCTATACCGCCCTCTCCCCCCAACGGGACTCAGGCGGTGCACAGGAATAATAAAACAGCGATAATAATAATAAATACAGTCAAACATAGTTAAAAATAGATTAAATCAATTTTGAGACCCGTGCTAAAATTCATAATTAAAACTCTGACTAAAAATCAATAATAAAAACTATGCCAGGCCGGCTACATGAAAAAAGTGTGTTTTTAATGCCCGGCGAGAGAGGCGTAGGTCCGTGATTGTACGAAGGTCGGGGGGCAGGTCATTCCAGAGGGCGGGACCTGCCACAGAGAAGGCTCTTCCCCTGGAATTGATTGATAAACCAGTGACCATTGGTAAATATAAATAATAAGACATATTTTCCACTTTATTTTATTTTTTTAGCTTGTACGTTTACTTTTTTGAAAAGATGTTCAACAAAAGATTTTTTTCCTTAAACTCAAAGATTAAAAAAATATTTAAAAATCTTTTTTCTTTAAGGTTAAAATTATTTTATTAAAAAAATAAAGACTATTTTTAAATGAGGCATACCATTTTGGCAGTGGGTCCCATGTCCCCATCCATCTATGCATTGGTTCTTTTTATCCATTTTAATATTAATTTTAATGTTTTAACTTTTAATGCCTTATACTTTAATCCTACAATTTAATTCTGTCATCCAGTGTCACTTAATAGTAATATGGGTGGCATGCAAATTTAATGAATAAATAAACATGAAAAAGTAAAAAAGCCAAAGAAAATTATGTTGTCTAACATGATGTCCATTCAGCAAGAATGGTATTTACTAGAAATTTCTATAACTGTAGCTTAAAAAAAAATCTAGGTTACAAATTATTTAATACAATAGTTCTTAAACTGGAAGCAAAATAATTTGTCCATATCCCGAGAGTATTGGAGTAATTTGTAAATGTTTGTTTGTGAGCCAAAGATCCAATTTGGGATTGCCAAGATGCTTTTATTAAGCAACAAAAACTGTTTTCGTGGGTTTGTTGTTTGATGGAGATAATGACATTATTTGAGTCTGAGAAAAAGAACAATTGGGTCAAACAGTTTAACTGATTTAATACATTTATATTTTAAAATACAATTGTAAGAAAAGAACTCAAAACCCAATTCACTTTGTTTTTTTCATTTAGTTCCTGGAGAGAGAAGCCTGTTTCAAAGAATCCAGAAATGGTTTGTGTCATTTGATCCAAATATACAGTATATATTTGTGTACTATACTATCATAATTTTATGACCTTGCCTGTCATGCTATTGATTTAACATATTCTGGAGGCTCCAGATGGAACAGAGATTTACACATTTTTCAATCAAACCAAGTTGCATGTCACTAGGAGGTTTTACTGGAGTGAGGAATGTACCACAAAATATGTAATGAAGAATGTCCAAGAATTATTTTGTTTTAATGAAAATGAATTGTATGTGAACACTTCAGAATCCTAGGACATTCTGGCAAGTCAGCCATCAACAGACATATAGAGAAGATGTTATTGAATCATAAGAAGATGGGCTTTAACAATAGCAATAGCAGTTAGACTTATATACTGCCCCATAGTGCTTTACAATACTCTCCGTTTACAGAGTCAGCATATTTCCCTTAACAATCTGGGTCCTCATTTTTCCAATCTCAGAATAATGGAAGGCTGAATCAACCTTGTGACTGGAGTATTCAGCCAGTATTCAGCCAGTTCGGACTGGATCACCCGAACTGATAGTGGAAATTGCGGTTGGACCCATCCACCTGTCCTGGCTCTATGCTGTCCTATTTAGGCACATTTTCAAGCCAAGACACATGCGCGGAAGGCCGAGCGCATGCATGGACGTGCACGCACTCACATTTGCGAACTGGTAGGTAAAGTAAGTGAATGCCATCCCTGCTTGGGCCCCATCAGGATTGAACTCCAGTCTGTGAGCAAAGTAAGCCTTCTAACCACTGCGCCATCAGGGTTTCATTCTATTATTGATCTTGATGCAGGATTCTATCCTTCCGGAAGAGAAGAGGATGATTTGTAGAATGGAGAGACCTTATACACAATATTTGCAAGTTATATCAAAGACTTCGTTAATAACAAACAAAAGTATTTCATCCCGAAAAAAATATTGCAGTGTATTTGAACATCTGTTTCGTTTTGATAGTTAATATTAAGGTCAATATCAGGCAGCAGACCTAGAATTTTGAATATCTTTTCCCTCCATCTCCTCTTTTATTCATAGCACTGGCTTTTGAATTCATTGCCACCTTCAGAAGTTTATATATCTAGTGCTATGTACCTGTTTTTCCCCCTGTAGAAGTCTTATCTTCAGAACAATCTCTTAAGCAAGTGGACACATTTAAAACATTTCTTGGTGGGAAACCACCTGAGAGGTTGGCCACGCACCCCTGGTTGATCATGATCTATTTTTCTAAGCTGTGGATAACCACGAAGTGCATTTCTCCAAGGGCTCCACTGAAAAGCTCCATTCTTTTCAGTACAGCTGTGATGTTTATTTATTGTAGTGCTGGGTCAACGTACATGAAGCTTCTGTAAAGGAAGCTTTGAATAGATAAAATAACAATCTGATTTTTAAAAAAATCTGTATTTGTCTCATAGAAGGGGGAGAAGGAGGGAGAAAGGCAAGGAATGAAGGAAAGAATTTTCTTTGGAAGGATTTTTTTTTTACAGGTCTGCATGTGTTTGTGCACGAATTGCTAGTTAGAGAGAAGTGTGTACATTTTAGGGTACAATAGAATAATTGAACGCCTGCTGTTCGTAATGAAACATATTGTAGTGGTATAGTTTAATTTCATTTATTTGGTTTATTATTTTGTGGCCATTCCGTTTAGGTTCAAGGCAGTCTACAAAATAAAAATTAACCAAATGATCATTATGAAAATTGATTATAATAATGACATGGATCCAGAAAATTTTGCTAATGAAATGCTTTGGCTGGCAATAGTGAAAAAGCACTATTTTTGCTGATAGTTCCTCATTCGACTGCATAGCCTATTTCTGTGAAATTTGCACTGGAAGGTTGTTAATATAGAATATGCCTGGAGGGGCTAAATAAGGAAAGAATACATAGGCAAAAAAAAAATAACCCTTTCCCTTTCTCAATTTAACCCTCCATCAGTTCAAAGGTATTTTCGAGGCAGGAGTGAATCTGTCTATTTGAGAACCTATTTGAATCCAAGCTGCATCAATATCTATCAGGTTATTACAATATCCTTCAAGACATTGCTTTATCAACAGCTGCAGGCTTAAGTCAATGAAATTGTTGTACGGTCATAAGAGCATTACAATAAACATGCCAGTGAAATAAAAATGAAGCAAAATCCATCCATTTTAACCTGCCACAGGATGGCTGATAGAAGTCCAGGCAGGAGCTATTTGGAATAAATTGGAGTGAGTTCAGCATGTGACTTCAAATTTTAGGTTTGGATATTACATACTGCCCCATAGTGCTTTTTTTCATAGAGGACTCTAGAAAAAGACAGATGGGCAGGGCTTTTACTTGCTTTAGATAATTTCTTCTCAATATTGCTAAGACCAACCCTTAAAAACAAATGTACACAAAGCCAGAATGGAGAGAGCTTCTCCAAAGAAGCTGAAGCAGTGGTAGGATTATTATTTTTTTACTACAATTCTGTGGGCGTGGCTTGGTGGGCATGGCATGGATTGGTGGGCATGGCAGGGGAAGGATACTGTAAAATCTGCACTCCCTCCCCACTCCAGGAGTAGGTTGCTGAAAAATCCCCATTTCCTCCCAATCAGCTGCTACTCAGGAGGCAGAGAATAGATGGGGGTGGTGCTAGTCAGAGATGGTATTGACCGGTTCTCTGAACTACTCAAAGGTTTTGCTACCAGTTCTCCAGAACTGTTCAGAACCTGCTGAATACCACCTCTGAGCTGAAGAAACAGTGAACCACCTAGTTAGCTGATGCAAGATCACACAGACTTGATTACAAACAGCACTGTGACAAAGTAGCAACAAGGGTCCATTGGAATTGTAAGAAATACCGCTTGCCTACAAACCAGAACTGGTGGGACCACAAAATAGACAAAGTAACTGAAAATGAAGAAGTTAAAGTTCTCTGGGTCTTTGGAATTCAAACAGACAAGTAAGTGCCAGATTAGAGTCAGACTGAACAATTGTTGATAACAACAACAACAACAACAAAAATATGTTGCTAGTGGACATACCAGTACTTGGAGACTGCAGAATAGAAGGGAAACAACTGGACCCCCCCCCCCACCACAATACAAAGATTTGCAAGGAGAAGTAGACTAAATGTGGCAAAAGAAAGCAAAGGTAGTACCAATAGTCATAGTCACCTTGGGTGCAATCACAAAACATCTGGACCTCCACTTGAACACCATCAGAATTGACAAAACCATCACCAGTCAATTGCAAAAGGCACCTGTACTTGGAACTGCTTACATCCTGCAACAATATCTTTAATTATTAAACAACAACATCTGCCGATCCCAAATCCATGTGAAGGACTCATAGGGGGAGAAAAATGCCAAATCCAGAATAAACATCTGACTCACTGTGCAACCAACCATAATAGCTGGTAAAAGGTGCTTCAGGCCATTGAGCTTGAGGCTCAAAGGATTGGGCCTGATGATATTACTGTGTTAGATTATGAAACTGGTCTCCATATGTTTCTAAGCACAACTAAAATGTAGACATAAGGAAAAGCAAACTAGTTATGACCTGTCACATATAACCCATTCACCTGGAGTATTTTAATTTTGCTGAGAATAGGTTTAAATAACTGTTTCATCATATATGCAGATTGGTAAGCATCTTCACAGCTTCATTTGCATCTGATTAAAAAGAAAAAGAGATGGGGGAAAAAGGAAGGAAAAGGGGAAACATGATCTGGAACCACACTGAAGCGTTGTTAAGAATGGCTGATCCAAGCTACTTACCAAACAATAAAGCTGTATGGAGCATTAAATACAAAACACCACCAAAACAAACTCACTCCATCTGCTTCAATTTTAGAACATTTTTCTCCATAAACCCAACATTTTAATATTGAACCACAGTAGGATTTCCCCTTTGGCAAAACATCTTGAAATGATGCATGAGGCACACACTGTGTTTTCAGTGGCGAGTGTCATGGGATTACTTACCGCTTACAAATGAAGTGTTCAAAGAAAGATGCTTTTTGTAGCTTGCAAATAAAGTTCAGGTCACAACAAACTTTTGGCATGCCCCAACTGTTGCCTAGTTGGTTTGTGGTGCAGAGCCAAACATTTTTAAGAGCAAAACTAGATATGTCTGAATGCCTTTAATGAATTTGCTTGGTTTTTTTTTGTTTTTTTGTTTTTACAATGGCTGCTGGAATAGCAAAACCTAGATTTGAGCTTTAAAAATCTGGCTGAACAATAAGCAACAGCAAATGATACAGAAAATTTTTATTTGGTTGCTGCTGCCTAAGTATTTTTGCAGTCCAGGTCTCTGGACCCTGAACTGGAGAAGGTGCATGAAGGTGATATTTAGGACTCTTCCTTCTTGACCACCAGTTGTGTTAAAATGACATATTCAAAATGCTTCTGCTAGCCACAAATGTAAAATGTTGTGGTGGTAAATATGACATAGGTACATACATTTTCAGAGGTACCGTATTTTTCGGAGTATAAGACACACCTTTTTTCTTCTAAAAAGAGGCTGAAAATCTCGGTGCGTCTTATACATCAAATACAGCATTTTTTTGCCTCCTGAAACACCGCCCCTTCACCAAAATGGGTGCATGCATACCCTTATGGAGGCTTCCAGAGAGCTGGGGAGGGCAGAAATAAGCAAAAAACAGGGCGTTTTTGCCCCTCCCCCAGTCCCCAGCAGCACTCCATAAGGCTATGCATGCTATTTGTTGACCAAAAAACAGCCCATTATCATGAAAAAAGGGTCGTTTTTCCTTGTTTTGCCCCCCACCCTCACAGGAGCATTCTGCAAACACCCCCCAAGGCTCTTCATGCCTTTTATTTGAGAAAAATACCGGGCCCATTTTCGCAAAAAATGGGCTGTTTGGGGGAGGTTTGCACAGTGCAAAAAAGGGTTTTTTTCCCCCTTTCGGAAAGCTGTTTAATTAGAGTGATTGATGAGAATTATGTTTGTCAAGTACTGTGTCTGCAGAAACAAAGATTTGTTCCAAAGGTGGTCAGTGATTTCCTTCTCCAGCACATGGGTAAATACACCTGGAAACATCTACCTACCTACCTACCTACCTACTCTGTCTCTCTCTCCCTACCTATCTACTGTATTTCTCTCTCTATATATGTATCTCTCTATTTCTCTCTCTCTACCCCTCTACCCCTCTACCTACCTACCTACCTACCTACCTACCTACCTACCTACCTACCTACCTACCTACCTACCTACCTACCTACCTACACTCTCTCTCCCTACCCACTGTATTTCTCTCCTCTCTATCTACCTATCTACCTACTCTCTCTCTCCCCCTACCTATCTACTGTATTTCCCTCTCTCTCTCTATTTCTCTCTCTCTATCCCTCTACCTACTTATCTATCTATCTACACACACTATCTCTCCCTACTTACCTACCTACTGTATTCCCCCCCCCTCTCTCTCTCCTTCTCTCCCTATCCCTTTATCTACCTACCTACCTAACTACACACTCTGTCTCCCTACCTACCTACCTACTGTATTTCTCTCTCTCTCTCCCCCCTCTACCTACCTACCTACCTACCTACCTACCTACCTACCTACTCTCTCTCTCTCCCTACCAACCTATTGTATTTCTCTCTCTTTCTCTCCCTCTCTATCTCTTTATCTACCTACCAATTTTTTTTTAAAAAATGGCCTCTTCAAAACCTGGGTTCATCTTATACTCTGGTGCGTCTTATACGCCGAAAAATACAGTAATAATCAACCATCAATCAATAGCCCTAAGCCTAACCCTAACCCATCAGCAGAGGGAAAAAAAAACATGAGACAGATGATATAAATGAATATAATTGAATCTTCCCCATGCCTAGTCTAAAGTATGTGTCCTGTGTGTGTGTCTATGTGTCAGAGGTGGGTTTCTGCCAGTTTGGCCTGGATTGGGGGAACCAGTAGTGGTGGCGGCGGGAGGTTCCACCCACCTACCAGGACGCTGATGGTTCTGTGCATGCGCAGAAGTATTGTGCGTGCATATGTGCGTGCATGAGCAAACCGATAGTAAAAAAAATTGAACTCACCACTGGTATGTGTGTGTGTGTGTGTGTATGCATGCCTGTGAAAACACACACACACACACACCTTATTCTCTGGAAGTCTTCACACTTTGCAATGACATGTAGGACCAGGAAGTCAAAGAGGGCACCATTTTGTATAATCGCGCAGTATATCTATACACCTTCTGCCAAAAGACACAGAAATAGATCTAACATTCATTTCTCAGATCATTGCAGATCAGCTTGCTTACAGGCAAGTTACTTAATGTAAAGCAATTACTGACCAACATCAATGACAATTCACAATGTAGTATTATCTAGACCCGCGCCAGTCCGGCTTTCGGCCCGGGCATAGCACCGAGACGGCATTGGTCGCGTTGGTGGATGATCTCTGGAGGGCCAGAGATGGGGGTTGCTCCTCCATCCTGGTTCTGTTAGACCTCTCGGAGGCTTTCGATACCATCGACCATGGTATCCTATTGCATCGGCTGGGGGGGTTGGGGGTGGGAGGCACCGTTTTGCGGTGGTTCTCCTCCTACCTCTCTGGCCGATCGCAATTTGTGTTGACAGGAGAGCAGAGGTCGACCCCGAGACCCCTCACATGTGGGGTGCCTCAGGGGTCGGTCCTCTCGCCTCTCCTGTTCAACACATACATGAAGCCGCTGGGCGAGATCATCCGTGGTTTTGGGGTAGAGTATCATCTCTACGCTGATGATACTCAGCTGTATATATCTACCCCAAACCACCCCAACGATGCCGTAGCGGTGATGTGCCAGTGCCTGGAAGCCGTGCGGATCTGGATGGGAAGTAACGGACTCAGGCTCAACCCGACCAAGACCGAGTGGCTGTGGTTTCCGGCTGCCCGATTCAACCAGCTGACTCCATCGCTGGCCATAGGGGGCGAACATCTTGCCCCTGTGGATGGGGCGCGCAACTTGGGTGTCCTCCTGGATACCCGGCTGTCCATGGAAGATCAAGTGACAGCCGTGGCCAGGAGGGCGTTTTACCAGGTTCGCTTGGTATGCCAGTTGCGCCCCCTATTGGATCGGGATGCCCTTCGCACAGTCACTCATGCTCTCGTGACATCCCGACTGGACTATTGCAACTCTCTCTACATGGGGCTCCCCTTGAGGTGCACCCGGAGACTTCAGTTGGTCCAGAACGCAGCCGCGCGAGCAATAATGGGAGCCTCTAGGTTCACCCACGTAACACCGCTCTTGCGCGAGCTGCACTGGCTACCTGTCGTCTTCCGGGGGCGCTTCAAGGTGTTAGTCATCATCTTCAAAGCGCTCCATGGCTCGGGACCTAGCTATCTGCGGGATCGGATCCTGCCCCATACATCCTCATGGCCGATTCGCTCCCACAGAGAGGGACTTCTCCGGGTGCCGTCCACTAGACTTTGTCAGCGGGTGACGCCCAGGGGAAGGGCCTTCTCTGTGGCGGGCCCAGCCCTCTGGAATGACCTTCCCCCCGATATCAGGACAACCACGGACCTCCGCTCCTTCCGCCTAAAATTAAAGACACATCTGTTTCGCTTGGCCGGCCTAGGGTAGTCTCTTTTTAGACTGGGGTTAGTTTTAATATGGGATTTTAGCGCAGGGTTAGTTTAATTTCATTTTATTATTGTATACTCTTTGTATTTTATATGTATTTTAAATTCCCTGTGCCCCGCCTCGAGTCCCTTCTGGGAGAGAGAGCGGGTTATAAATTAAATTATTATTATTATTATTATTATTATTATTATTATTATTATTATTATTATTATTATTATTATTATTATTATTATTAGTAACAGGAACAGAGGTCAATGGCAAATTAACTCTGTTCTTATATCTGTTCTAGCAACACAACCAATGGACGTAATAATGTCATATATGCTGGCAGGAGAATATAGGTTGATTTTATACAAAAAAGAGATATAAATCAGGGTTTAGTCATGGGGAACATTCATTCCTTAGAACATTCCATCAAAATGGCACTGCTTGGAGTAAAGAACAAGAAACATCGATTTCAATCAGTGGTGGGATTCAAATTTTTTTACTAACAGTTCTGTGGGTGTGGCTTGGTGGACATAGCTTGGTGGGCATGGCAGGGGAAGGATACCATAAAATCTGCATTCCCTTCCCACTCCAGGGGAAGGTTACTGCAAAATCCCCATTCCTTCCCAATCAGCTGGGACTCGGGAGGCAGAGAAGAGATTGGGACGGGGCCAGTCAGAGGTGTTATTTACCGGTTCTCCGAACTACTCAAAATTTCTACTACCGGTTCTCCAGAACTGGTTAGAAGCTGCTGAATACCACCTCTGATTTGAATGTAGAAGAGATGACCTAAATTTTTAAAGTTGTTTTAATACTGTTTCTCATGAATCAATTTTCTTTGCACTCTACATATTGCATCTCACTTTCGTCCATCACTAGTTCTTCCTCAAACACATTTCTTTTCAGGACTAAAAATCCATATAATAATAGATTGACTACAGTTTAAGTTAACCCAGGATATTCTATGAATTCTTTATGACCACTGGCTAATTCTATCGGAACAAATCTGTCAATTCCATCCTTTTATTTACTTATAAGAGTCCCTAACCTGGTCTTATTCCATCTAACTAATCAGTTGGGCATATTTTATAGAATTTAGGTTAAAATAAATTAGGTTCATAATTAAAGTTTCTGGCTTGCATTTAGATTATGTCTTCTCCTATATGATCTTCTCCACAACACATTAAAAACACATTTGATGTGATGGGCAAGGTGTTGATTGCCTTGGGGAAATCCAGATTCAAATCCACCCTCACCCATGGAAATTCCTTCCTGACCATGCTTTCTTTTCTTTCTGTCAACTCAATCTACCTACATAGTTGTGGGGGAAATGGGAAGAGGTTAGTGCTATGAATTTATATTTCTTTTTGACTTTGATTTTAATGGCCCATTCTTATAGATTTGCTAATTGAGAAGAGATTTCAATTGATGGTATAGCAAATTTAACAGTATTAAAGAAGACTTTGGATACATAGAAAGCAGAGGTGGGTTGCTCCCGGTTTGGCTTGGATCAGACGAACCAGTAATAGTAGTGGCAGGAGGCTCCACTCATCTGCCCGGAAGCTTCTGTGCATACGCAGAAGTGTTGCATGTGCAGGGCACTGCGCCTGAACTGGTAGTAAAAAAATTGGCAACCCACCACTGATAGAAAGGGACACTTGGGATGGGATGGGCTGCGCAGGGAAAGTGATAGGACTGGTACCATCAAACTGGTCAGCAAGGAAGCTGTGGAGCTCTGTGAATGGAGTGGTGAAGCTGGTCCTGATAATTTGCTGTACTTCTCCATCTGTTACCTGAAACAGTGACTTCACCTCAACAGGGTTTCCATTTATTTCATACCTCATAGCTGCTATTTTATTTTCCCTTCTTTATAGGAGGTCATGGTGAGCTTGATCCCCACAGGCAGCATTTAATATTAGCCTTGTGCATAATGAAAAAGATAATAATCCTGATGCATTGCGATACATTTCCGAGGCATTCACAAGTATTTGTGCGTTCTTGTGAATGTCTAGGACATGTGTAAAGGTACACGAACCAAGCAATCTGCTTTTAGTGTTAGCTTGTTACCTAACTTTGAGCCTGTTCTGTTCAGTTTCAGTTCAGGACGACAGGAAGAGGTATAGCTTCACAAAACCCCTCGTGATGTTTTCCTGACATGTGCTGTCCCAGTTTTATAAATTAGAAATCTGGTCATCTCATTTTAAGTTTCTAAGCAATGCCAGCTGTCGCCCATCTCCAATACTTCCAAGATGCTTTGAAGCTTTTTCTGTATTCTGTTGGCAATATTTGTGCAGAAAGATTTGAAGAATATAATAGCTGAAAAAGGTTACACAGGATCACGTAATTGACAGCAGCAATATAAAATATTGCCTGCTTTCTGTTTTGTAACAAAGTAGATATTGCTTTCTTTAAGCTTTAAAAAGAAACAAAAAAGTACAGGCAAAATGTCTGTTCTGCTAACTTTCCTAACTTAAAGAAAGAAATCTGTATTGTTAAATACTTTTTTTCCCTTGCTGTGTATGACTCATCATTCCATCCAACTTTTGCCTTTTTCTTTTTCTTGCTTTCTTTTTGTTTCTTTGCAAGGATAAAGGAAAACTTGTGATTTTTAAACAGATGCCTAGACTGAGTTATGAGAAAATGGGCCTGCATTTAAAATGTGGGTGTTTGTTGAAGCAAAGAGGAAACTAGCCTTCCTTAAGACAAAACTTTAAAAAAAAAAAAAAACCACGTGAAGGACAAAAAAAACTAGAAAGTAGAGATAGAAACTTTGTGTGAGAGTGAGCTTCCTGTCTCTTAGGGAACACCAATTTTTGCAAGTTTTCTAGCTTTAGGGGATTATAAAAAGGATACATGCCGCATCATCTGTCAAAATACTACAGATCTTGCCTGGCATAGCCATGTTGATTCTTGTTTTTGTTTTGCCTATGCCAAACAGTGCATTGTCTTTACTTTTCTGGTATACAGTGTCCCAAAGAGTCAGGCGTGTCCCTCTTAGATGGTGAATCCTTTTATGAAAACTTTGACCATTGTGGGCAGCAGTTAAACAAGGCTTGTCATGTCCTGATGTTGGCACCATACTTGATACACATGCCTCTTCACAACATTGAAGGAAGTGGAAGGACACCTAAAAAACTTCTGGAAGCAAATACATCTGGAATCTGACTAGAAGTAAATAAGTAACAGCTTACTCCCCAATTTGTTCTGTAACACTGTAATGCTCTCTACATGGGGCTCCCCTTGAGATGCACCCGGAGGCTCCAGTTGGTACAGAATGCGGGCCGCGCAGGGGATCTTGGGAGTTTCAAAATATTCCCATGTGACACCTCTCCTGTGCGAGCTGCACTGGCTGCCGGTAGCCTTCTGGGTGCATTTTAAGGTTTTAGTGACCATCTTTAAAGCGCTCCATGGCAGTGGGCCTGGTTACCTGCAGGACCGCCTACTACCACATACCTCCACTCGACCTGTTCGCTCCCACAGGGAGGGCCTCCTTAGGGTGCCGTCCGCTGGATAATACCGGCTGGTGGCGCCCAGGGGAAGAGCCTTCTCTGTGGCAGGCCCTGCCCTCTGGAATGACCTCCCCCCAGACCTCCATACTATCACCGAACTTCGCCTCTTCTGCCGGACTTTAAAAACATATTTCTTCCATATGGCCGGCCTGGCATAGCTGCTACAACCATGTTATTTTAGAGTTGGGTTTTAAAATTAATTGTTTCCTTTTTTAGCACGGGTTAAATTATTTAATTGTAGTTTTAATTTTTGTAGTATTTTGTATTGTTTGTATTTTTGGATTTTAAGTTCCTGTGCGCCGCCCTGAGTCCCTTTTGGGAGATAGGGCGGGATAGAAATCTAATAAAAGTAACACACAAAGAAGTAAAAGAGGCATTTTTCTTTGAACCGTAAGTCCCTTCAACATCACTCAGTATAGCTTTTCCAAATGGCCTGGAGATTTTTGAGATCTGGTCCAACATGAGATCATATAGAAAGCTCAGTTACTTTGTCTTATATGTTGACAAGATGCTTTGAGGATAATATTGATCGTATCAGTATCACTTTTCAGCCTTTGGGCTGAGATCATATTAGTTATGACTTAGCTTTTGCAGTTTTGGCAGTTCAATATATAACAGTGTTCAAAGCACCGCCTATTGAAATGGTTTTGAATAGCTTCCTGTTCTTAAGATCCAAGGACGTGGATGAAGTGCTTGGTGGAGTCCAACCATCTTTTTATTTAACTTAGTGCCTATCATGTTTTTTAAAAATATATTTAAGAGTATAAAGGCATTTGGTTCTTTTTATGCACAGGAGTGAGTCTAATCTCATTAAAGAAGGTCATAACGAAACCATTCCTGAAAATAGAAAATCTGTGAACAGGAAATCAGATGTAGAACTGGTGATAATATTCTTTTCCCGGGCAGGGTGCTCCTGTAAGTGGCATAGCTAATAAATGTATTTCATTCAAAGTTGAAGACTGGATTTGGCAACCTCTGTCTCGCCATAGGATGCTCTTTGGTGGGAGAGGGAAAGGAAGAACTGATTTTCCAGGACTTCTCAATATTGCTGTCATAGTTCCGAGCAATGAACCCAATTCAATCAGGACTCAGAAGCACCATTTAGGATTGAAAGACCTTTTATTAAGTACATGTATCAGCACTCAGAAAGGTGAAGCTAGCTCTGAGTATTTCCTACACTTCAGAATAATAAAAAGAATAGAAACTTCCCACCCTTCTCAGGTGTCCCAGGTCATGTTAACCAATCAATCCAGTAGTAGCTTCCCCCTCGGTCTCAGCAGATGTTCGTCCGTTGCCATGACCTTGGTTCTCACACTGCTTCTGGTTAATGTTTTGTCTAGTGCAGTGATGGCGAACCTTTTTAGGCTCGCATGCCATAAGGGGAGGAGCACAGGAGGGGTCGTGTGTGGGCGTTCCGCACCCATAATGCAATGCGTAATCCCCCCAGTGCGCATGCATGCATTACAGACCCCCCTATTTTTTACATGCTCTTTTCGTCCTCTCCAGGCTCCAGAGTCTTTATAGGAGCCTGGGGAGGGTGAAAAGAGCCTCCCCCCGCGATGCACCGCCAAAACCGGAAGTGACCTCTAATTGCTTGCAGCATCATTTTGAGCACTCCGGAGACTTCATGGAAGTTCATGAAGTATCTGGATGGCCTTTGGGGGGCGGGGGGTTCTTTTCACCCTCCCCAGGCTCCAAAGGCTTCATAGGGTGAAAAAAGCATGAAAAAATTCAGCTGGCCAGTGCATGCATGCGTGCTGGCCAGCTGACAGGGCATCGCCTTGCGTGCCCTGACAAATGGCTCCGTGTGCCACCTGTGGCACGCATGCCATAGGTTCGCCATTACTGGTCTAATGGATTAAGGCACCACATTCCAGTCCATTCTAACTCCCCCCTGCCCCAATGAGTGGCAACTAAGAAACGAAGTGTAAGTAAACATGACTTCAGTCAAAGTCATTTCAAAGTTGACAATTGCCATGGATACCATCAACCATGGTATTCTGCTAAGTTTGCCTGAGTTAGAATGTGGATGGATCAGCTCTGCAATGGCTCTACTCATGCATAGATGACTGCTTCAGAAGCCAATGCTGGGAGTTTCAACTAAACATGATGGCATTTATCCTGTGGTTTCGTTTTATTGTTCATAAATGAGATTGAATGACATGATTCAAGGATTATAATGCAGTATTATCAGTATGGACAATGACATCCAACTTGATCCTTTTTTTCTATCATGTCTGGAGTGAGGCAGTGAAATGCTGCATTAGTTCTTTGTCATTGTGTTATATTGGACGAGGGTTACAGTTTCACCTAGGTAGAACAGAATTGTTGTTAATGTTCTACAGTTTCTTAAACTGAGTAGTGTTCAGTCCTTTTTACAAGATGTTATAATCCTCTATATGATCAGATGTGTAGCTTGGGGGTAATTCTAAACTTAAAGCACCTCCAAAGTGTAAAGACATTAGTGGGGCTTTTATGGCATTAACTGAAGCTAAGGGGCCAGTTAAATCCTATTTCAATAGAAGTGTTTCAATACAGTAAACATTCTAGGTAAGTTTCCTTTATATTTCTGTAATACATGGAACTAATTTTTTTTTTTTTTAAACTTAGAAGTGAGAATAGCTGAAACTGTGTTATGCAGGAATAATATTCCAATTTCATATAATCTTCCCTAGTTTTCTCTGCTGGCTAGTTGCCAGCCAACAAGAAAGCAAGTAGACACCTGCAATAGTCCAATGTTAGATAATACTCAGACAGAATCTTTGGAGGAAAAGTGTCCGGTACAGTGGTGGGTTCCTACCGGCAATACTGGTTCAGTAAGCGTCCTTGTGTGCAATTGAATGAAAAATACTGAGAAAAAAAGGAAAACAGCTGAGGAGCAGCAATTCAACCTGCCGCTGTGGATCAGCTGGGCTTCAGAAACAAAGGTAAGTATAACCCAGGGGCAGATGGGTGGGCACACTTTCAAAGGAACAGAGAACCAGTTTGCTCTTGTTTGAAGGCCGCACTACCGGTTTGGGAGAACCGGTCCGAACCAGTAGGAATCCACCACTGGTCCAGTATCTTAAGAGGGCAATTGTAAATGTAATGACAGGCCTGCCATAGATTGGCCTGGCATAGATAAACGAGCAATGAATCCAAGGACAAAGCCAGGAGAAATGGTGAGGTGGAATCAAGAGTTTGGAAAGGTAAAAATGATAGAAATTAAGCTTGAAAAATTTGTTCTCAGCATCTGCTCTCAAGCAGTGAGACCAATAAATAAGCAGAGCCCTTATCAATTACACAGCCATGGCAGTTTATTCAGTGCTGTGGATTTGTTTTTTGGAAAGGCTCTCAGATCTACAAAGCTCTGCTCTCTGTTCTTTAATTTCTTATACGCCTCTAAGTAGGAGTAGCTGGCTAAACGTCAGAGTCTGAGCATTGGTCAGTGGATGCCATCAAAGAGCCCTTGGGGCTTGCTGGATCTGCCTCAACCAGACTGAAATCATTGGTCCCATCACTTCTGTAATTACCCATGCTAATAGCTAACAGCCATACTGTTTCTGATTTACCCCATGCTCATCATAAAAGAACATTTCCAAGCAACTATGGTAGCTTTCAATTGATTTCCAGCAATCCACTTTCTCTCAACTCAGTGTATGTTTTGGGACTGAAACAGGGAAGAGGTGCTGCCGGTGTTACTGCTGGCTGCATGCAACATCACGTGTGCGCATTGTTTGTGGAAATACCACATGCGTATCAGAGGTGGGTTGCTACCAGTTTTACTACCGGTTCACAACCCAAGCACTTTGTGAGCGCATGTGTGGTGTTCTCTTAGGCATTGAAATCATTTTAACTAATCCATGTGTTGAATCATTGAAAAAAAATGGAGTTTAGAAAATAATCAAATTGGTTAGTGTTTTATGTATTTAAATGACTGTATTTTATTGGGCATCTTAATATTTTTGGAATATTGAGCTATTGGTGTGTTGTAATTCTTCTGGGATAATTTGGTTTAATTGGTATCATACAAAGGTTTAAAAACAATACACAAAATAAGTAATACTCACGGCCAGATGATTCATCTTTTCCACCCATTAGTCTCCATCTCCCATTAGTCTTAAGTTTTGTTTTTTAAGAGAACCTAGCAGTTTGCAGAAAAAGCTCTGGCTTCAATTTATTACATGTATTGATTTGATTTATTCCCAGTCTTTCTCTTGTAGCAAGTACTCAAACTGGATAACAACATTTAAAAAATAAGAATACAACATAAAGCATCGTTTTGTCTTAAGAACTGATTCTAAAATCACCCGGTGAACAGGATACACATACACTTGATATAGAGTATAACTCTCAGGATGAAAAAAAAAATCACTTCTATATGATTGAACATTTCCAGTTTTCCAAACAAAAATTACCTGTGAATGTATAGTTGATAGAGTGGGGAAGAAGAATTCATAGAGAAGAATAGAAAATGCTGTTGAAAACAGACAATACATAGAAGGTGCAAATGCTAGCCAGATATATATACCTTAGATCAGGGATCTGCAAAGTCGACTCTTTTAAGACTGGTGGACTTCAACTCCCAGAATTCCCCAGCCAGCTATGCTGGCTGAGGAACTCTGGGAGTTGAAGTCCACCAGTCTTAAAAGAGCCGACTTTGCAGACCCCTGCCTTAGATGATTGTCTTTGCTTGGGCAAAGTTTTGCCCGTTAAATTTAATTATTTTTGTAATTCCTTTGTTCTTTCTTTCTCTGCTCCCCTCGACTCATTCGCATCGTATTCTTTAATTTATTCATTTGCTGCTTTGTGTGAGGACGTGTACTTGTGTATTTTGTGTGTGAGAGCAAATCATTGGGATAGATGTATAGATCAATTACTTTTATTAATGGAGTTGTAAGTAGTCAGTGTTAATCAATGACAATTAATCAGTGTTAATTAATTGAATTGGTATGGTTTTCTTTGCTTTATCTCAAAATTTTGGGGATAGGATTGTGAGTCCTGCTAGGTAAGTAGGTAGGTAGTAGCAGTGGTTGGTTTCTGCAGGCTCGCACCTACTCGCAAGAGCCGGTTGGTGAAATTTAGAGAACCGGTGAGAGGAGGTTCCACCTGCATAACTGGAAGTAAATCTGGCCCGCTGCTGCCAGTGACTCAACGGGAAGGAAAGGAAAGGAAGGAAGGAAGGAAGGAAAGGAAGAAAGAAAGAAAGAAAGAATTTTTCATCACAATTGAGTCCAAAATTTTGGTTGCTAAGCAAGAGCGTTGTTAAATGAGTTTCACCACATTTTAAAAGGTGGCCACTCCCACCCTGTCACATGACTGCCAAGCCATGCCCACAAAATAGGCCACACCTAGAGAGTAGGTTCTAAAAAATTTGAAACCCACCACTGGGTAAGTAGGTAAGTAGTTTTCAGATGTGAAAGTCCAATTTCACATGTGAAGGTCCAATTTATGGGATTTAGTGGTAAACAGCTTATGCACAGTAATCTTCTCAACTAATGGTTAGCATCTGCTTGGAGTTAAATAAAGGTCAACAGATGTAATAGTGGTTTGAGTTAGTTCACTTATGGCAACATAAGGATTATAGGCTGATCTCCCTTCTAACTCTATCACCAGGTTCTGCCACTGCTTCTCCTATAGTAGTAGGTATAGGAGTATAGTAGTAGGTACTCCTATAGTAGTAGGTACATACAGTTCAGAGGTGGGTTGTTACCGGTTCGCACTGGTTCAGGTGAACCGGTAGTGGAAATTGTGACTGGGTCACTGAACAGGTAGGGATGGCAGGCTCGCCATGCCTCCAAACTGGTTTCCTGGTTGCTGCAGCGTGTATTTTTAATATTTTTAATGTTCTGCGCATGCACAGACCTATTTATAGGCAATTGTGCATGCATGCACACCGAACCAGCAGCAATGCTGGCAGCAACCCACCCTGGTACAGTTAAATACCAGACTTCACAGCAGGGTCAGAGCTCAGCTGTCCAGTCACTTAAGCCCTTATTCAGGAATTGAATCTTTTTATTGTAGATATACGACATAGATGCAGAACATTCAATGCAGTGCACTGAAATCAAAGTTATTATATAAAGTACATCTATGTTTCGGGTTTAATTTCTAGACGTTTAATTTCTCACTTATTTGAGTCAATGAGTACATAATGGCTTTAATATACTGAATGCGTTTTGGCTGAAACTGGCAAACTCAGATCAGCAAGGAGGGGAAAAGCTGACCATTTAGCGACTGCGAGCCACCACATGTTTATTGGACCCGTGTCCCTCCTGGCTTGTACTGGCATCCTGGGAGGTGACACGAGGCTGGCTTCAAGAGGTTGTCAACGCATCCTTGAGTGAGGGTTCCTTGCCTGCTTCCCTAAAAGAGGCTATGGTGAGGCCCTTCCTCAAGAAGCCCTCTTTGGATACAGCTTTATTAACCAACTACCGTCCAGTCTCCAACCTTCCCTTTTTGGCGAAGGTTGTTGAGAGTGTGGTGGCACAACAGTTTCCCCGTCACCTGGAGGAAGTTGAGTATCTAGATCCGCGCCAGTCCGGCTTTCGGCCCGGGCATAGCACCGAGACGGCATTGGTCGCGTTGGTCGATGATCTCTGGAGGGCCAGAGATGGGGGTTGTTCCTCCATCCTGGTCCTATTAGACCTCTTGGCGGCTTTCGATACCATCGACCATGGTATCCTATTGCATCGGCTGGGGGGGTTGGGGGTGGGAGGCACTGTTTTACGGTGGTTCTCCTCCTACCTCTCTGGCCGATCGCAATTTGTGTTGGCAGGAGAGCAGAGGTCGACCTCGAGACCCCTCACATGTGGGGTGCCTCAGGGGTCGGTCCTCTCGCCTCTCCTGTTCAACACATATATGAAGCCGCTGGGTGAGCTCATCCTTGGTTTGGGGTAGAGTACCATCTCTACGCTGATGACACTCAGCTGTATATATCTACCCCAAACCACCCCAACGATGCCGTAGCGGTGATGTGCCAGTGCCTGGAAGCCGTACGGATCTGGATGGGAAGTAACGGACTCAGACTCAACCCGACCAAGACCGAGTGGCTGTGGTTTCCGGCTGCCCGATTCAACCAGCTGACTCCATCGCTCGCCATAGGGGGCGAACATCTTGCCCCTGTGGATGGGGCGCGCAACTTGGGTGTCCTCCTAGATGCCCGGCTGTCCATGGAAGATCAAGTGACAGCCATGGCTAGGAGAGCGTTTTACCAGGTTCACCTGGTTCGCCAGTTGCGCCCCCTATTGGATCGGGATGCCCTTCGCACAATCACTCATGCTCTCGTGACATCCCGACTGGATTATTGCAACTCTCTCTACATGGGGCTCCCCTTGAGGTGCACCCGGAGACTTCAGATGGTCCAGAATGCAGCCGCGCGAGCAATTATGGGAACCTCTAGGTTTACCCACATAACACCGCTCTTGCGCGAGCTGCACTGCCTGCCTGTCGTCTTCCGGGTGCGCTTCAAGGTATCAGTCATCATCTTTAAAGCGCTCCATGGCTCGGGACCTAGCTATCTGCGGGATCGGATCCTGCCTCACACATCCTCACGGCCGATTCGCTCCCACAGAGAGGGGCTTCTCCGGGCGCCGTCCACTAGACTTTGTCAGCGGGCGACACCCAGGGGAAGAGCTCTCTCTGTGGCGGGCCCAGGCCTCTGGAACGACCTTCCCCCCGACATTAGAACGACCACGGACTTCCGCTCCTTCCGTCTAAAATTAAAAACGCATCTTTTCTGCTTGGCCGGCCTAGGGTAGTCTCTCTTCTATGGGGTTTTTAGTTTAAGGTTTTTTTTAGGATAGTTGGTATTTTATAGTTGTTTTAGCGCAGGATATGATTTAATGTGATTTTAATTTTGTACTTTGTTCTATGTTATTTGTTCTTAATTTACCTGTGCCCCGCCTCGAGTCCCTTTGGGGAGAGAGAGCGGGTTAGAAATAAAATTTATTATTATTATTATTATTATTATTATTATTATTATTATTATTATTATTATTATTATTATTATTATTATTATTATTATGCAGCTTTTCTCTGTGTTCATAATTTTGAAATGTTAGCAGTCCTTTGTATCAAACATCTTACTGTATATAGGGGTTCTTTATTTTATTTCTAAAGCTAAGAAGTTTCCATCTATTTTTTAATTTTTCCTTTCCATTTGGTTTCAATAGTGCTTTAGAATTTATTATTGGCTTTGTTTATTTATTGACATTCTAATAGTTGACTGTTCTGAAAAAATTACATACAAATATGTAGATTATGTTGGCTAAACCAGGGGTCCCCAACCTTTTTTGCACCAGGGACCGGTTTCATTTTAAATAAAGTTTTGCGGACCGGCTGAGTGACTCAGCAGTCATGTGACTGGGTGGGCATGGCCAACTTGGAAAATGTGAAACTCACTTAACAATGGTCTTGGTTAACAACCAAACTTTTGGACTCAATTGTGGTCATAAGTTCTTTCTTTCTTTCTTTCTTTCTTTCTTTCTTTCTTTCTTTCTTTCTTTCTTTCTTTCTTTTTCTTTCCCTCTTTCTCTCTCTCTTTCTTTCTCTTTCTTTCTCTTTCCCTCTTTCTCTCTCTTTCTCTCTTTCTTTCTCTTTCTTTCCCCCTTTCTCTCTTTCTTTCTCTCTTTCTCTTTCTTTCTCTTTCTTTCCCCCTTTCTCTCTTTCTTTCTCTCTTTCTTTCGCTTTCTCTCTCTCTTTCTTTCCCTCTTTCTTTCTCTTTTTCTTTCTCTTTCTCTCTCTCTTTTTCTCTTTTTTCTTTCTGTCTCTTTTTTCTCTTTCCTTTCTGTCTCTCTTTCTTTCTCTCTGTCTGTCTTTCTTTCTCTCTTTCTTTCTCTCTCTCCCACTTTTTTCTTTCTTTCTTTTTCTTTCTCTCTCTCTCTCTCTGTCTCTCCTTCGTCTGCCCATCTATCACTCTGTGTGTGTGTGTGTGTGTGTGTGTGTCGCATTCACGCACTTAATCACTCATTCTGTGTCTCTCTCTTTCTCTCCCTGTCTCTCTCTGTCTCTCTGTGTGTGTCTGTCACTCTGATTCCCCCTTCCCTCCCTGTCTCTCTCTGTGTCTGTGCCTCTCTCTGTCTGTCTGTCATCGTCCCCGCCCGGCCCCCACCCCCCGCGGAGCCTCCTCAGCCCGGCTCACTCGCCTTAGCCTGCCCCGGCCCCCCGGCCGCCCGGCCACCTGCTGTGCTTGATCGCTCGTTCGCTCGCTCAGGCTCCTTCCAGGAGCTGAGAAGCCTCCGTGTGTGTGTGTGTGTGCATGTGCGTGTGTGTGTGTGAGGAACGGCAGTCCCTGGAAGACGACGAGTGGCCAGCATGCCAGCTGTGGAGGGAGGGAGGGGGAGGGAGGAAGGGAATCGGCAGCACTCGGGAATCCAACCATCGAGGAGGGTGGAAGAGCCATATTCCAACGGCGCGAACAGCTCTCCCGTGCGCTCTGCCCAGGGGGCTGCCCCCTCCTCCCTCCTCCTCCTCTCCGGCCCTGCGGCCCGGTGCCTACCAAGCCACGGACCGGCACCGGTCCGCGGACCGGGGGTTGGGGACCCCTGGGCTAAACGATGGGTAGTAGCTGAATCTAACAGCTTTAGGTAGAATATTATTACATCACGTGCCATTTTTTTTCAGCGCATTAATTGGAAAAAATTACTGGCCCATTAACAATGATGGGAATTTTTTCATTTAATTCAGTTAGATATATTTTCCAAATCTTTCCAAGTCTTTTAGAAAGACTACAATTGAAACATGTTGTTCTCTTTGTGTCACTCATTCTCCAGTGTTCTGAGAGTCAGTGGTTACAAATGATAAAAGGCAGTTTGGTCTAGTGCAGGGATGAGCAACTAAGGCCCATTTACAACCTGTGGACTTCAATTCCCAGAATCCTTGAGCCTCTGTTGCATTTCCAAGGTAGAATGGCTGAACATGAGTGCTTTGTTTTTTGCACCACTTTGGGAGCAAAATAATTACTTCATTGTGAGAACAGTTGGACAATGCAAACTATTTCCTCAAGTGAGTTAGACTTTTTACCACTGAACTTTCAATTTTATATAAATATATAAAGGTGAAAATAAACAGAGATTAAACTCCATGAAAATACATTTGTATAATGGTACTGATGGTTAGAAATGAAGGAAAATGGTTGGGACAGAAAAACACAGACAAGTTAAGAATTGGAAAATATGGTATTAAGAATGTGTGATAGGTAGGAATTGGATATGTATTTGTTATGATTAGCAATTGTATAAAAAAAAAAGGATGAACGGACAGGTAATCTGACTCACTACACACACCTATGTAATGGATATAATATGTAATTGTTGTAAGATCTAATCATTATATGGAAACATTTATGCCATAAATGTCCAATGTCTTTTATTTTTATTTAATTTTTATTTAATTACATTTGTATACCGCCCTATCTAATAAAAAACTTAAAAAAGAAAATACATTTGTATGTGATGATGTTGATGTTTGTCCATCGTATTTGAATAGGACCTTGACAGCTAATTGGGTGAGGGGGGATGTCAAGACTTGTGCATGAATTGGATTAAAGTGAGGGAGAGGTGTACAGAGTCAGCCTCACTCTCTCTTCCCAGATTCAATCTTGCTCGAACAACAGGACAAGAGTCAAGACAGTTGGAGATGGGCTGGGCGCAGTGGCTGACAAGGGTGTCTTTTGTATCTTGCTGTGCTCTTAGTGTACCACATTGCTTTCAAAGACCTCCTTCATGACCGTTGTCCTACTCTAATAGGTTCATATCTGCTCAATCTGCCGGAATCTGTCTTCACATGCTCGGGATAGACAAGTCTCTATCTCACCAAAACTCAATGACCCAATGGCTACTCTCAACCTGGTTTGGCCAGCCTGTCGAAGCTGTTGCCCAGGGTGTGGCCCAGAGGTGGGTTTCAAATTTTTTAGAACGTACTCTGTAGGTGTGGCCTATTTTGTGGTCGTGGCTTGGCAGTCATGTGACAGGGTGGGAGTGGCCACCTTTTAAAATGTGGTTAAACTCATTTAACAACGCTCTTGCTTAGCAACCAAAATTTTGCACTCAATTGTGATGATAAATTCTTTCTTTCTTTCTTTCTTTCTTTCTTTCTTTCTTTCTTTCTTTCTTTCTTTCTTTCTTTCTTTCTTTCTTTCTTTCCTTCCTTCCTCCCTCCCTCCCTCCTTTCCTTTCCTTTCCTTTCCTTCCCGTTGGGTCTCTGACAGCGGCGGGCCAGATTTACTTCCAGGTATGCCGGTGGAACCCCCTCTCACCGGTTCTCTAAATTTTACCAACTGGCTCTCGCAAGTAGGTGCGAGCCTGCAGAAACCCACCACTGGTGTGGCCACTGCACATGCTACAGCTACTAGGAGCCACAGGTGAGAGCTGAGTGACAAGTGGGGACCAAAGATGGACGAGCTGCCCCAAAAGCTGACCTAAAAGGAGCTGCCCTAAAAGGTCACGGTATGCCCTTACACCAGAGATGCTACCCCTCCCTGAACACTCCATACATCCCTCATTCATTTGAATGTACCTCTTGGTAGAAGGACAATGAGTAGAAAATCTCTTAGTAAAAGTCTAGAGCCCTACTGCCACTTGCTGTTAACAATATTGAGATTGATGGTCTTGACTCAGAATAAGGCAATTTCTTACATTCTTATGCCAATCTAATTAAGAAAATGTATTTGTGGCCCCTAAATGTTATTTAAATCACACTTTGATGATGCTCTTCTCACTTACGTTACTTTATTAAAAAATCCACCAGCTGAATTTACTTTTTCTAAGATGTTTAGTGCACCTGTCGGTAGGTCTCTTTAATAAAGGGAGGCATAATAAAACACTTGCCGATGGGCATTTCAGGGGTGAAAATGATAAGCTTCTGAAGGGATCCATAAAATATTTATTAAAGTCTCCACAGTATGCTCCAGATACACGCCAAGGAGAAGTGACAGTGATTAAAACTTTCAGCATCCACTCTGAGGTACGTGGAGCTTTTAATGTGCTGAATATAGATTGAATGATGAAGAATCCCAGCTGTTTGTCTCCTGCAGTTTTTCACAACGGGCAGGAGAATGAATATATGATTTTGGAGGCAAAATGGGAGCAAAATTGCTTTGTGGAGAAGTTTTCCTCACCGGCCTTTAGGCACTATTAATATAGTATAATGATAGTTGAGGTTCTCCTTTTCAGCTCCTGTTCTTCCTTCTTCCCTTGCAGTTTTAGTTGTCTAAAACTCCACTGGACTAATGCATAAAAGATTATTTGCAAATAGCACACCTGGATAAATTTGGAAAGATTTGTGTTCCATCTCTTCTCAAACATCCAATTTTCTAAGCAGATGTCTTCTTAATTTCTAAAGGAACAAACAATAGATACTAGCTGTATGGCTGCTATTTTTTTATTATTATTATTATTATTATTATTATTATTATTATTATTATTATTATTATTATTATTATTATTATAGTTAGTCACACAGTCAGCCAGATGTTTAGACTGGGATTGGCATTTTTAATTTACCTATCAAGTCCTTCCTAGGCACCTAGGACAGGAGCTATTCATTCAGGCATTTTGTGTTTTTTTGGAAGCTTAAAAAAGAGATTTGTAATTTAAGAATAGCAATTAAATTTAATAACCTGAGTTCTGAAACAGTGGCATTCTCCCCCACAAACATACATCGAAGTTCCAAAACAGTAACATTACTGTAATATATTGTGTGCAGAAGTCCAAAGGATTCTTACAAGTTATTGTTTTGAAGTGGTCCTAATAGTAGTGAAATTGTTGCTGGTACGTATCAGCCTCTTTTCAATCAGAGCATATAAATCTACCTTCCTTCCTCATAAATAAAGCATCAATCTTCCTCCAGAAAAAAACAATCAATAGGATGTTGCTACATGCAGACATATCTGCAATATTTTTACTGCCAAAAGTTTTGAATTCTCTCTTTTTGTGTTTATATTAGACATAAATAGATCTTCAATAGAAGGTGCCTACGTTTTTTCTGTTCTTTGAATAGATATGTTTCTAAATTTTTGGAAATATGATTTAGGCATTTCAGAACTCAGTTCAACAATAAATGACACCTGTCTTTTCACAAACCTTGTGAAAAACACATACTGTCTGCTCAAGTTTCTGACACTCTGGATGGTGGTCCAAAGAATGATGCATTTGTAGCTACAATGCCGTCATGGAAAGAAAAGGAAAGGAAAAAGGAAAAAAAGCAATGCATCCTGTTGTAAAAGTACAGGGTGAGGTAAATGGAAGGTAGGCAAAGATTACCATAAGGGTTAGAGAAGCATTCATGGAATCTGCTGGGATGGAGAGTTATTATTATGGAAGCCCAACACAGATTTATGTCTGTGGCTTTATAGGATGGAATTCTTGCTGAACAGTGAAAATAAGTGTGGCTCACAGCAGTAGGTCTAAGGCTGAAAGATTTAATGTTAGGGATAAAGACAACCAGGTCTGAGCGATAGTTTATGTTCTTGTGTTGACTCAATATATCATGTAAGAAATGCACCAAAAACCATTGAAAAAGGTCACCATGGTATCCCATCTGTATCACACATTTTACCCTAATGAATGGTGCAACTTTCCATTACTGTCTACTACTTGCAAGAGGCTCTATAAATGCATATTGAGTAGCGTGAAGATCCTTCTTTTACCTCAACCTTTTGCTACAGGGCTGTCAGTGGTCCACCTAATGCATCAAATATGGCTGCCAGTCTTCTAAAGCAACAAATAAAGGAATAGTTTGATATTTATATGCTCTTTACCCCCCTTTTGCTTGCAAGGCCTTTGCGTCAAACAGGAAAAAAAATGATCTTTTTCCTCCTACATTTCATTTCCACAAGGTATTTTCACACGAAAAGCCACCCATTCAGCAGATTCAGTAATGACCTACACATTGTTACACTGCAACTTGACCTGCTTATGAAATGTACATTGAAAATTAATTAACTTGCACTGAAGTGAAAATGTATTTACAAAGTGATTATCATTCAGAGATATCAAAGTCATTTTGGACTGATATCAGGATTAAGACTCTGATATTTCCTAAGGCTAATGAAAATCGTTTCATATTTCTGGAAAGGGTCCAAGTTCCAAATGGAGAATTATGATTTGCTAAACATCCACCTTCAATTTATTTTTTGTGTCTTATTTTCCATTAAAGATGAACTAAATTGGAAGACTAAAAATGTATCACAGCTAATACTATATGTCTGTTTTGCCAATTCATTTCTCATTCTTTCTTTTTGTCAATTCACACACACACACACACACACACACACACACACACACACACACACACACATCAATAGAAGAGCTAGTGGAACAAAAAAAAGAGAGCAATGCCTATTTCCCCAGAGTTTTATAGGAATATGTGCAGGAGAATAATACCATCCATTTCTATAATTTATTACCAAAGGAAAATATATTTTGCTTCTTTTGTGTAGTTTATTTTTTATTTATTTATTTTATTAAATTTATACCTTGCCCTTCTCCTACAAAAGGACCCAGGGCGGTGCACAGGAAAATTAAAAATCAATACATACATAAATACACCATTATTAAAACCCTATTAAACCTCAGTTACCCCGTGCTAAAACATTTTAAAATCCTCTAATTAAAATTTATGGCTAATAAAAAGTCCATATCGGGTGGTTATGCTAGGCTAGCTTGTTGGAATAGATGCGTTTTAAGACGCCGGCGGAAAAGGCGGAGGTCCGTGGTAGTGCGGATTTCAGGGGGCAGGTCGTTCCAGAGGGTTGGGCCCGCCACAGAGAAGGCCCTTCCCCTGGGTGTTGCCAACCGGCATTGCCCGGCCGACGGCACGCCGAGAAGGCCCTCTCTATGGGAGCGGATCGGTCGGAGGGATTTATTGATGTGGACGTATAAAAATGATTTATTGATGTGGGCGTATAAAAATGAATGGTCCATGTTTCTCTTTGGAGTCTAATATGTGCTTTTAATGCTGTTTGTGGAAATACCACATGTGTACCAGGGGTAGGTTGCTGCTGGTTTTACTACCAGTTCACAACCCATGCACCCGCATAATATAAATTGTTCTGTGTACATGCACAGAACAATTTACAATGAACTGTGTACGCATAGTCGCTGAAATCCAAAATGGTGGTGGCCCAGCGGTGGCAAGGGAACCAATACGGGGGCATGGCAGGGCTGGGTCGCTCCCGGTTCTGTGACACCGGCTTGACTTCCACTACCAGTTTGGCCGAACTGGGCCAAACTGGCAGCAACCCACTTCTGATGTGTATCAGTGGTGGGATTCAAAAATTTTTACTACCAGTCTGTGGGCATGGCTTGGTAGGCGTGGCATGGCTTGGTAGGTGTGGCAGGAGAAGGATACTGTAAAATTTCCATCCTTTCCTGACTCCAGGGGAAGGTTACTGCAAAATCCCCATTTCCTCCTGATCAGCTGGGACTCAGGAGTCAGAGAATAGATGGGGACGGAGCCAGTCAGAGGTGGTATTTACAGGTTCTTCGAACTAATCAAAATTTCCACTACCGGTTTTCCAGAACCGATCAGAATCTTCTGAATACCACCTCTGATGTATATTGAAATGTGTGTATGGTAGAGATTTTTTACAGTCAAATACTGTAGAATACTTGAGAGTCAGTATGTTCAGCAACTCTACGTTAATATATATTTTATCATTCTTCATTACGATGATGAAATAATTCTGCCTTGGATTCTGCTTGGAGTAAATATCGGTATTTTGTTAAATGCACGGCAGAGTGGATATTGACATCACATAAGTTCCAGCTAGCATTTCATATGACCTTTAAAAAGCCTAGTGAGAAGACAGTGGGAATGCCTTTTTAATGTCTGCACCAGGGTCATATCTTTTGAGTCTTTTTTCCTATCTTTGGACCTTATAAGCGTTATATTCACTTGCATTTGGCTTTGTTTATGATAGGTGACAGGTATGCATGTATGTGGGCATGTATAAGTGCCTGTCTTAGTAATTTAGAAAATGTCAGTAAAGGGCTTAAGATGGTTAGCCTGGATCAAATAGCTGCTTAGAAGTCCTTTTCATGTTGACCTCTTTGGGAGTGACAAATCATGGGCCTATCTACAGGGCTCCATGAGGAATATTCTCACTATTTGGCAGCTTTGATTTGATTATCTAGTGTCCAATTTTCCCTTGCTAAGATAGGTGGTGGAGAGGATGGCTGTATTTCAACTCCTGAGAACCTGGAGCAAAACCACACATGTCTCAGCACAGTTAGATCATCGCGTTTTGGACCCTTGGCAACCAGCCCATATTTATGGCCTTTTGCACTGTCCCATAGTCACATGCCTACAGTTTATGTATATTTTTTTTGCTGGAAATTGAGTTGATTGCTTAATGACCACCACAAAAAAGGTTGTAACATTGGGCATGGTCACATGGTGACTCTGTCAACTCTGAAGCAAATCTGGCTAAGGCCATATTTATCGCTTCAGGACTGCCATAAGAGAGGGAAGGGGGGGGGGATAGCTGGGTTTTTGTAGTCAAAACGAAAAGTTTTCCTGTGGGAACCAAGGACAATTCAACAGGTGGCAGGGAAGAGGAGGAGCAGAGTAACCACGTAGCTGGCTGCCATTTCTATTGGATAATGTGACTGATGTCTGGGGAAGGGGAAAGGGAGAACTTTAACTTTTTAACTAGATGAAAACCATGGGAAATTTCAGAGTAGGTTTTCACCAGTTCTGCCAATATGATGTATCCAATAAATTGTTCATTGAGGAATACCCCTGCCTTGGAGTTCTGCTTTCAATGAGTAAATTACTTAGAATGCTGACAGACCCCCCTTAATAACTGGCTCAATTTACAAGCATAATTCCAAGGCTCAGTTGTGGTTGTAAGTCAAGGATTATCTGTATGTCATTTGTGGTCTTTATCCTACTGTTGTGCATCACCCACAGTTGCTTGTGGTGAGAAGAATAACTATTAAAAATTGATTAATAAATAAATAAATACATACATACACAAAATTACTTTTCAATATGAAACAACCTGCATTGATTCATATAAAACTTAATCTGCTTTATCTCCATATGACATTCTAACATTTCTTTCGTTTTCATCCCACTTGGATGAAAAGCAAAAAAGTTGGCAGCTCTGTAAGACGTTTTATGTTTTCTTTCACTGAATAGTGGGAGAATGCAGCTCTCTTCTTCCTGATTCATGCGCCAAAGTCAGGGATAATTATTATATTGCCTAATAAGCGTAACGGCCATTATTACATTTTAAAAAAGGAGTAAAATAATACTTCCCAGATTTTATTTTACAATATTTATCCCATCCAAAGAATAGTATTTCATCGGCATATGAGAAAATAGGTGCAATCAACATACAATACAATACAATACAATACAATACAATACAATACAATACAATAGCAGAGTTGGAAGGGACCTTGTAGGTCTTCTACAAATACTGGGTTTAATATCAGTTACCATTTCTTATGCCTGAAATAACCTTTTCCACAATACGTGAGTAGCTTAATGTAGAAGAAGCCCTTCCTGTACTAATTAGATACCACTGGACTATTAAAAGGGCAGCTAAGTATCAAGCATTAATGTGGTTCTTAAGACTGACAGGGCCATTTGCCACACACTTAGTTTTACTACATAAGCAGTAAAAGTAAATTAGTATATTCTTGTAGTATTCCTCTGAGTCTTTGTATTGGGAGGAATTGGAAAGGAAGGCTCCTGGGGAGAGGGATGCATTGCCCAGACACCCTCATCATTTCATAATATGGCTTATCCAGCTGGAAATAAATATGGGCAATGTCAAAAGGTTGCATTGCTACTGGTGCCCTAGCATGTCCTATGGAAGCACATTAAGCTTTCCCACGGCTAATCAAGGATGGCTCAAGCAGAGCAGAAAGCCTTTTATTGGATCATAATAACTGTAATAATGGTAGGCAAAGGGCAGACAGAAAGGATGATCAGTGTAGGTAGAACCAAGAATATTTAAGAATCGCAGTACAGTTGCTTAAAAAAGGATGGGAAACCCTGTAGACTTCAGCTTCAGTTTGGGCCTCAGATTATAGATAGTCCTTGACTTATGACTACAGTTGATCCCAAACTTTCTGTTGCTAGGCAAGACAATCTGACCCCAAGGGACCTAACATTTAGTAAGACAAGATTGGACTTGGAGCACATGAACAGATCCTTGTGTTTCAAATTATGTAATCTAGAAATGCACAATTACTCCTTTGGTCACATGTTGACCTCTTTGGGAGTGACAAATCATGGGACTACCTACAGGGCCCCATGAGGAATATTCTCACTATTTGGCAGCTGTTGTTGCTTTGATTTGCTTATCTAGTGTCCAATTTCCCAGAATACCCAGAAATAGCAATAGCTACAGCATTTAGACTTACACATCATTTCACAGTGCTTTACAGCTCTCTCTATTGGTTTACAGAGTCAGCATATTGCCCCCAACAATCTTGGTCCTCATTTTACTGACCTTGGAAGGCTGGAAGGCTGAGCCAACCTTGAGCCTGGTGAGATTTGATTTACCAAATTGCATGGTAGCCGGCAGTCAGCAGTCAGCAGAAGTAGCCTGCAGTACTGCACTCTAACCACTGCGCCACCATGGCTTTTAATAATATGTTGATGGAGTTTTCTGAATAAATTATGTATATAATTTATTTTATTATTTATTTAGTTTACTGCCCTTATTACTTTTTTAAATGACTGAAAGTGGCAAACACATCTAATACTCTTTTCCTGCTCTATTTTCTGCATAACAACAACCTTATGAGGTGGGTTGGGCTGAAAGTGACTGCCTCAAAGTCATCCAGCTTTCATGCCTAAAATGGGACTAGAACTCATGGTGTTCTGGTTTCTAGGCCAACTCCTTAACTGCTGTATCAAATTGGTTCTGTGCAATAATTGTATATACAATACAATAGCAGAGTTGGAAGGGACCTTGGAGGTCTTCTAGTCCAACCCCCTGCCTAGGCAGGAAACCCTATACCATTTCAGACAAATGGCTATCCAATATCTTCTTAAAGACTTCCAGGGTATGACAAGTGTATAATTGTTGTAGTATGTCTATGACCAAACTAAAACCTATACACTATTACAAGTCACCCAGTGAGGAAGTTTAGATCTACTTGTTTAGTAGATCTATGAACCTACAGCATCAGGCTAGAGTTATAGCTCACTATAGTCAAAAACTTTGCTTTATTTTACATGGATTGATGTGACATAATAGGTAGTGAAGTCCTGAACTGTAGCCACTGCTACTTTTAAAGGAAGATATAAGCTTTGTTTTTCCTCTTTTTCCCCCGGGGTGAGCAAGACTGAATGGGACATCCTGAGACATTCCATTTCCAGAGTATTGAATTTACTGCAAAACAAACATAAATAATAAGAGCAATGATAAAAACACATAGACAGGTGTAGAGCTATTGTCATTTAAATTGAATTTAAATCCCCCATAGCAAGCAAGTTACTGAAGGCATAAGAGCTATAGTTTCTTATGCGAGTTAGGATTGTAAATTGGGTATTTTTAGATTTAAATTATTGACCTTTCAAGTACATAACTAATTGCACTGAGAAATACCACACTTCTGTTTTGCAGAAAACTCTTTTAAGCAAATAAAAAAAAGCTCTTAAATAAGAGAGAAGTGGGATCTTTCCTTGCTTACCTTTTTATCCTTGGTGTAAGTCTGCTAGCTGGTCACCCTTGTCCCTTAGGTGTCAGGACTTAATTACTGCCATTTCTCCATAATAACATGTATAATAAAGCAATTGGGTTCTAGACTGATCACTCCCCTAGGAGTAGCAAGATGGTGTTATATGTGCATGTTATTAATACTGCTTGCAAACAAACTGCTTGGCTTCTCTGCATCTATGTGTAGGTAACCTTGCCACTAAGATAAAACTAATGAGATAGACTTGGGGGGGGGGGGGAATCACACCCAAGTGGAGTGAAAATTGGAGGGAAGGGAATGATACCTTGTTCTTTTTCTGTCTTTGACCTTTGAAGGAACATAAAGCTCTCAGTCATATTCAACCCCAATTGAATATTAAGGAAAACAAATTCATTTTGGGCCTTTTCCAAAGATAAATTGCATCTGGGGTTAATATTTATTTTAGTTTATGGCTTCTTTCCATCAGTCCTGTAATAGTTAAAATGTTGGGCTTGGACCAGAAAGAGATTCAGTAGATTTCACTGTTAACTTGATCATGGACTTCAGTGGGTGATTTTGGCCTGAATCATTTATTTCAATTTATCAACCTTTCAAGCTAGGTCAGATTAGGAAACCAATGTCAAGTAGTAGGCAATACTACTTCTATTGCAAAGCTATAGTAACAGGATCTTGCAAATCTGAATGTATTTTCCCTTTATCTTCTTATGAACTGGATGAGGGTTTGCCTGACATGTTTACTTATCTTAGATCTATAGAGATTCTCAGTCATCCAAGTCAGGGTTGTCCCAAAGGTGCTTTTTTTCAAAAGGCAAGTAGACTTTGTTTTTCCTTGAAGATGTTTCTCTTCTCATCCAAGAAACCTGAAAACTGAAGAAGCTTCTTGGATGAGAAGTGAAATATTTTCAAGGAAAAGCATTTGTCTTCTGGAAAAAGGACCTTTGGGATTACTCATTTTACATTCTAGCTCAAGACTCACAGTCCTCTTATCTGCCTTGGTAGCAGCTCTAGTCTTGTCCATTATGGCCCTTCTCTCTGCCATTCTATACAGCTCAATTTGTTGCATGGAGTTATTGTGGTGGGAGGACTATATATTAAATTACTAATCAATATAAGATTATTTATTGGTTTTCTATATAGCATTGTAAACTTTCAAAATGTGTGATGACATCCTAATGAAACACTGCCATTACATACTCACACCCCAAGTTTTCTGTAAATAGATAAGTCATGGAATTTGCATGATGAAACCATTATGGACATTTTGACACTTCTCTTCCCATTTAATTCTTTAACAGATTAACAGAGTTGGAAGGGACCTTGCAGGTAATCTAGTCCAACCCCCTGCCTACCCTACATGGGTTGCTAACAAGGATTGAACTCACAACCTCCTGCTTGAGAGGCAAGAGCTCCACCTCTAGGCCACAGCAGCTTCCCAATGTAATCATTGTATGATATGTAATATGATATGTAATCATATGTAAATTACTGTTAGCCATAAAAAAGAAGTGTGTCATATTATTTATTGTCTAGAAGCCCTAATGCTTGGATTGAATGAGTTCCATTTCTTTAGGAAGATACTGCAGTTGTACACTTCACTTTGGGACATGTGTTAGAAAGGAATAATAATGTCAATGCCTTTCATTGTTTAAAAAAAAATACCTGCAGATACTTCTTGTTGCCCCAAAAATATTTGATCTGCTTTTGATTTTCTTTCCTTCTGTTAAAACCTCTTGGCTTAGTTTAGAAAAGTACATATTTAATATTACACATACTTAAATTAATAAACTGGTTATGTAGAATAATAATTTCAAAGCAAAGTAGGGAAAAAAATAATTTTAAGATAGTTATCACAGTAAATGGTTCAAAAGACACAGCCTTAGCCACCTTAATGTGGTCAACTCAAAGGAAAGATGAGAGACGCATAATCCAGTTCTCTAGATTCTGTCAAAGGGCAACAGAAGGAGAATTCTGCTTAGCCTCTTAGAAAATGTCTTATAGAACAAACCCTTCAAAGTTCTATCTTTATTCATGATATTTAACATCCTATGGACCCACTGGAAATAATATTGTGGGTTTTTCAGAATTAATAGTCAGCAATCAATAGTCACGCCTCTTTCCTCAGAGTTCAAAGTTAGATCTATCAAGAGCCTCTGCAGGTTTCACAGCTATAAAAGGTTACCTGGGGAACAAACTGAATTTAATGACCAAATTGCTGGTCACAATTGTAATTGCTAAATGATGACTACCTGTAGTTTCAGTGAGGTCTACAGGACAACAAAGTATCTGTGGAGTCCTTGGTACATCATAAGTTTGATTGTTCCCTTGAAGATGTTTCGTTACCTGACTAGGTAATATCATGATGCCCACCATCAGCACTGATGAGGATACCTTGGGTCACACCTTTAGCTGTGGGGTTATGGTACAAAGAAGCAAATAAATAAATAAAAGGTGCTTTTTTTCAAGAGGCAACTGGACTTTCTGCTTTTTTTAAAAAGACGTTTTGCTTCTTATTCAAGAAACTTCTTCAGCTTTGATAAAAAGAGCATATTATAAAATAAAGTCTGTTAAAAATTTGGAACCTTCTGAGAATAAGTCCAGCAATTTCATCACTAGCATCACTAGGGAATGTTTCTTATTATAAGGACAATTATATCAAGATAAATTTAATCACATATGTCAATATGATATTTTCAGATTAAGAAAGATTAAAGTTATGACAATATTTATCCAATGAAAGATATTTTCTTGGCAGGGACATACCTTGATCTACTTCAGTGAAGGTAGGAACTTACTATGGCTAATGTGTTTATAAATTACTGGAGGAATAAAATACTATTTTAAGAAAGAAAGAGGAAACTTAAGAGAGATGACAGAATTTGAAACCTTTCTGCAAAATTAAGATGATTTATTGAGAGGCAACTATGATTCTTTGTTGAAATATAAATCAGAGACACAGTGGTACCTTGGTACATGACTGCTTCAAACTCATTTAATTTGGTACTCAACACATTTTCACCCAAAAATGTTGTCCCAGTTCTCAGTGTTTGGTGCGTACTTGATGTGTTGTGATAGGAAGAGGAGGAGAATGGATAGAAAGCTGGCCAATAGCCATGCTGGGATGGTCACTGCAAAAGGAGAGGGACAATCAGAGGGTGTTCAGGTAGTTGATAGAAAGCTGGCCAATGGCCATGCTGGGATGGTCACTGCAAAAGGAGAGGGACAATCAGAGGGTGTTCAGGTAGTTGACCATGCTGGTAAGGTTGCTGACCTAGGAAAAGGAATAGATAGAAAGTTATCCCTGGTGAAATCAAACCACTTGGTAACTCAAATGGTTTGTTTGAGACTTGTTCTTTTTAGTACTTGTTATACTTCCTATACCAATTAATGATGTGAAACACTATAGAATAATGAAAAAATGTACAGAAAAAATGGATGCAAAAAGAAGTGATTAAGATGGAACAATGGGAAGGGTTGTGGAAAAAAAAAATTCACTCCAAGCTATAGTTTGAGGGTAAATTGGTACAATGATTTCAGTGGTTACTAAGACAGACAAATCATACAATAACAAATGCTGGAAACATCATAATAGAGAAGCAACATTCTACATATGTTAAAGGTAAAGGTAAAGTTTCCCCTTGCAAATATGTGCTAGTCGTTCCCGATCAGCAGTGTTGATGTCCGCTTCAAAGCCGAAGAGCCAGCGCTGTCCTAAGTTGCCACTGTGGTCTTGTGGCTGGCATGACTACATGCTGAAGGCGCACAGAACGCTATTACTTTCCCACCAAATGTGGTTCCTATTTTTCTACTTGCATTTTTACATGCTTTCGAACTGCTATGTTGGCAGAAGCTGGGACAAATAATGGGAACTCACTCCATTATGCAATGCTAAGGATTCGAACTGCTGACTTTCTGATAGACAAGCTCAGCATCTTAGCCACTGAACCACTGCATCCCTTCTACATATGTTACAGTGTTGTAAACTCCTTTTCCCTCCCAAATCTTTTTAAAAGAAATAAACCAAAATATATTACATTAAACATAAAATTTAAACTGAAACCACAAACATTCGTATTAGTAATAATTTCAGAGAGTATAAATGAAAAGTACGACAATTTACAGGGTGACAGCAGCAAGAACTAATTGGCTATTGCACAACATTGAAAAAGCAAACCTTGTGAATAATACAACAACGAAAGACCAAAATCAGAGAAATGCAGATAACTAAATTCAAGCAGGAATGGTTCCCCTATATACAGAAAAGCAGAACAAACTTAAACATTTAGAACACAGCTTCTAAGAAAAGGAGTCAATAGGGTAAATAAAATAACAGAGGAAAATGATTTAAATAGATATAATTAATAATCTCTAATATTCAAAGAAAAATACAAACATTTAAGTAGTAAATGATTGGGAACAATGGAAGAGACAATGTCCTGCTGAAACTATTGGCTTACATTGCTTTTATGTTCTATTTCTTACTTTGCCTAAAGCACTTTGCTTTTCAGCATTCATATTTTTACTGTATTTTCCTGATAGGCAGAATATTTTTTTAAAAAAACACGTAGAACGTAATTGCTGTTGGATTTCTTTTAAAATGTTTTACATGCATTTTAAGTAGAAAATATCACATGTTAATTTTTTAAGAAGTGAAATCATTTGAATAATTATTCTGCAAAATGCTTCAATTAATGTAAATCTGCAGAAAAATGGCTTTCATTTATCCATCTCATTTCCACGCTTCTCAAACATCCAGCATGTATACCTTTATGCAAATTGCCAAAAGAATAACCAGAACTGAAAGAATATATGAGATGAGGTCAGAGCCGTCTCCCCCCTCCCTCTGTGAGTGTGTGTTTGTGTGTGTGTGTGTGTGTCTTTACGTATGTGGTGTACATAGGAGAAAACTCTTAATGAAAAATGTTGATTTCAAATGGGGGAGAGATTATAATGTAAGTCATAGAGTTTAGCATTAAATCGGTTATAACTGAATTTATAGAAGACAAAATGAAATTATATATGTATATATATATATATATATATATATATATATATATATATATATATATAGATAGATAGATAGATAGATAGATAGATAGATAGATAGATATATAAATATATAGATATAGATATAGATATATAAATATATAGATATAGATATAGATATAGATAAGTAGATGAATAGGTACTGCATATAAGTATCTGGAGAGCAGCATTCTGTATTTTGTTGCATGCTTTGTGCTGCTGCATGATGTCATTCTGGCCACATGACCACATGACCACCTTGGGGTACAAATAGCAGGTTAAAACCCATGGAGACATATGAATTTAACAATAGTGCTAGCAATAGCACTTAGAGTTATATACCACTTCAAAGGGCTTTTAGAACCCTCTCTAAGTGGTTTACAGCAGGGGTCCCCAACCTTTGCAACTTTAAGTCTGAAGGACTTCAGCTCCCAGACTTCTCCAGCCAGCCAATTCTGGGAGCTGAAGTCCTTCAGACTTAAAGTTGCAAAGGTTGGAGACCCCTGGTTTACAGAGTTAGCATATTGCCTCCAACAATATGGGTGCTAATTTTACCGACTTAAGCCAACCAGAATTGAACTCCTGCCAGTGAGCAAGCAGTGAATTAGCCTGCAATACGTCATTCTAACCACTGTGCAACCATGGCTCCATGTGGGCACAGCTTTGCCAGTTGCTCTTCTGGGTTCCATTGCGCGCCTGTACACTGGCCAGCTGGTTTCAGCACATATGTGCTGGAACCCGCATGTGCACCAGCCAGCTGCTCTCTTCTGGGTTCTGGCACTCCACCATGTGTGTGTGTGCGCAGTGCCATTTGGGCACTTGGTGCTGAAAAGGTTAGCCATCACTGGTATAGAGGTTAGATCTCCAAAGTCCCTTCCAACTCCATTATTCTGTTACCTTAAAACTCACCCACCCACCCCTCAAAGGGAAATGGTTGCTTTTCTTCATTACATTTTATCCAAAGAAGTAGTCAGAGCTAAATTACAGTCTTGCTGCTAATTGGGAGGAATTTCTGCGAAGGAATTCTGTATTTTCAATCTGCGCACAAGACCACAAGACCCCTTCTTATTTTGACTTTGAAGCCTACTCTGTGCCTCTAAAGAAGAGCAAGGAGCTCATTCATGTGCGGAGCTACTTGGTCTGAGTTATCTGAATAATGGGTTATTGTCATGAGATTATTAGTTTATGTCTCAAAAAAATGTATTTGGAGAAAATACAGTGAGCGTTGATATGTCTCTGTGTTTCCTTGACAACAATAGGAAAGTGTTTGTTACTCCTTTGTTCTAGGATATTTTTCAACTTCTTAGTCAGATTTATATCCTTGGTATTTATTGCTGAAGTCCTTTGCAAGTTCCAAACATAATCCTGTTTAACATTTCAAAAATTAACCAAGATATGGTAAGTGCTGCCACTTAGCTAGGCAAACCATGAAAGACTGGCAAAATGCCAGCAAAACATATAAAACTCACTTGTTCTTTAGTGTTGCCACTTATAAACCATCAGTCATCATTTCCCCCCTTAGGTATTGGAACATAAATTGAAATTGAGAGGATTTTGGATCCAATGCATTTTTCAATTCACACCAACCCATTCTTTTTATTCATAGAATTGTTGGAGTTGTGGAGGCAAAATCTAATGGTGACCGAGTTCGTTGCTGTAAAATTCTGTAAAATATGTCTAATGCAAAAGTCTATGACTTACATTACAATCATTTGCAGATCTCAATATCTGTGGGTAGAAAATGACATTTGTAACCATATCCAATGGCCACCCCACCAGTTTTGTTACAAAGGCTTGAGAAATCCTGCATTTACAATTCTCTTGCACTCTCCTACAGTTCCCATAGCCTACTTAGTACAGTTAGTCCTCAATTTATGATTACAATTGAACCCAAAATTGCTGTTGCTAAGCAAGACAGTTGTTAAGTGAATGGTTGCTCTCCCAGGAAGAAATACAAGGCCAACAAAAGAAAACAAATATCCTGCAGATTACTTTTCATAGGACCAAATTAAGATCTCCCTCCCTCCCTCCCTCCCTCCCTCCCTCCCTCCCTCCCTCCCTCCTTCCTTCCTTCCTTCCTTCCTTCCTTCCTTCCTTCCTTCCTTCCTTCCCTGTCCATCCACCTATCTATCATCTCTGGATGATAGTTTCAACTATTGGGGAAGTTTCAACCAGTTTCAACTCTTGGGGGAAATTAGGATGTGGTTTATCTGGCTTTGACTCAGCAAGGAGAACACCCCTCCCCCCCCTGAGACTAAAGCATAGGGCAAAGCAAAATATAGCTGCCCCCCCCCCCCCATCTTTGAAACCTCACTTGAGAAGAAATGTGTTGTTCCTGATCAGCTCTTTAATGTTTGGTTTTCCTGAGCTTTGTATCTGCCAGTACCTATATTGACAGATCAAAGCTAGCTTTTCCTGTCATTCCTTCACCATTCAACCTCCTGAGATGGAATGTGCTCATTGACTACATCTGTATAAAATTTTTGACTACGCTATAATGTTTAAAAAGGAGCCCATAATTTTAAGAAATCTAAAGATCACCCATTTAGACAGAATTATTTTATTTCTGGATTTATATCTTTTTTAAAAAAAAAACCTTAACCCCATGCTCAAGGTGGGTAATAATAATAATAATAATAATAATAATAATAATAATAATAATAATTGTAGAGGGATGAAGTGTACAGTTTATAGATATCGCTGTTCTTGGAGATGCTAGAGTCGAAGAAAAAGAACTAGAAAAAATAATGAAATATCACGACCTGGCCATCGAAACTACATGGCTATGGATGAAGCATGTCACAGTGACACCCATTGTCACCCATTGTCTAAGTGCCAAGTGTCACTTAAATGGTGACACTTGGCACCATGTCCAAAAATTTTACTAAATATATCAGCAAATTGCAGCTTCTTGCAACAACACCAGCGGAACTGCAAAAAACTGCGCTAATTGGAACATCTTACATTCTAAGAAGATACTTGGTTGATACCTAAGATGCAGGCAGCAAACTGTATCAACCATTAGCGCCAGTCAATAGTATTTGCAATGCATTTTGAAATGTTCAGTTGACTGAGTTTCATGTTTTATGAATAAAGTAAATAATAATAATAATATCAAAATATGGATTAGAAAACATTGCAATAAAATTGCTACAATTACAATCAAGCCAAAATTCATCCCCAAAGGACAAGATGCATCTGGAGCTACAAGGCCATAACTTTCTCAATGGCCTTACTCAAAAATGAAATATGTGTGATTGAATCATATTGGATGAGAACTTTAAAAGACCTCTGAAGAGGCTGAGGACAGATTTGGGAGCACTAGAGAAAAGTTGCATAGAGACACAGGTATTTATCGAACACATATTTCTTTCTTTCTTAGATTTATAGCCTTCCTGTCTTTTAACGGCTCATGGATATCTTTGTTCATTTTATTCCCACAACAACTTTATATAGAGAGAGTAACTGGCCCAAAATGCCCAGTGTGTTTCCATGGCTACAGGTAGACCTGAACACGGGTCTCTCCAGGCCTACAAAAACACCTTAATCATCATTACTGTACCATGCCAGCACTCACATACTGTATTTATGTCTAGCGCTTGAAAGTCTATAGGAAATAGATCTCTGTGGAATAATATGGGAAGGAAGAAAAGCCATAACATTCAGTTCATGAATCCTACAGGTTTTATTATGCATTAAGTTGTTTTAGCATTTTTTCTTCAATAATCAGAACTACAGTGCAGTGCAATAACACTGTAACACCATTATATAAAAAATTATATACAAAAGTGTTATAGCATTATGGTGTTATGGAATCATACCTATTTTTATGTTTAAAAAATAAACATAACAGGAACAATATTTTAGCACTAATTAAAATATTATTTTAAAAACGGGTGGTTTAAAAAAAACAACAACTAGGAGTAAATAACAAATGAATGCTGAGCTTCACATGGGCCCAAGGAAAGCAACTGACTTTGGAAGGAACTCAACAGGATAAGTTATATACTATGAAATTCTGTTTCATACCTTACTATGATAAAAACAAACGCTATCCACCTGAAAGAAGGTATGGAAAACTGATGTTTGCTGGTTTTCAAATGTCAAGATAGAGGCTAAGTTTCTATATCATACTCAGCTAAAAATGGGTTTGTTAAGTCAGTGTATTGTATGATTCCAGTCCTTATGGTTATTAAGTAGATTAAATGAGAATCCATCCAATTGAGTGAATTCAGTAGACCATAGTAATATGAGCTATGCCTTAGCACATTATGCCTGTTCACTAAGAAATGATGTCTCCATTTTTAGATTAATTCACATTTCAACACCACTATCCCTCCTCCCCCGCTCCTAATCTCACCAAAGCCAAGCCGTATTCATCTTTCCTTCTCCCAATTCTGAAAGAAGAAAGATAGATAACAGGGCCAATCATTGTTCACCTCCAACTAACAAGTGGGGAGTGTGAAAAGTCATCCAATCAGCTTTCTTCTTCCTGAACTGACATTTTTGAGACATAATAAATGAAAAACAAATGGGAAATAAAATAAGTTGCTATCCACATGTTTACTGCATTTTGTATGCCTGGAACCAAGAAGCTACATTACCTTGATGGTGTTTGGAGTAGGATTCTGACCCCCACAAAAAGCAACTGGAATGTGTCAAGAGTTGTTATGCATAAACTGCAGAACTGCAAACAAACAAAGAAACAAAAAACATATAGCTTTGGTCTAGTTTTGGATAAAGTGATGACAAACCAGAACCCCCCCCCTCCTCAACTCTTGAACAGTGACAAGTGAATACTGGAGTTTGGAACTGTTGTTGAAGCAAAGAGACCATAGCTCTTCTCTGAAGTAAGCCTGTCATCTATCGTACTGAAGAAAAGAGAGTGTATAAAAGTCTGTGTAGATTTTTAAAAAGCTATGGAGAAGCTGCAACTTCTCTTGATATTTTGTGTACGCTTTTGAAAGTTTGCAGCATTCCCACACATAAGAGTATTCAAATTCTGTGAACCACAGAATTAAAAATCACTGGATTTTTAATTTTTCTAACTATTCAGATCCTCAATATACATTGTTGTAGAAAAAACGGCTGTCCATGGAGGACCATGTGACAGCCGTGGCCAGGGGGGCGTTCTATCAGGTACGCTTGATATGTCAGTTGCGCCCCTTACTGGACCGGGTGGCCCTTTGCACAGTCACTCAAGCACTCGTGACATCCCGGCTGGACTACTATAACGCTCTCTACATGGGGCTCCCCTTGAGGAAGTTACAGTTAGTCCAGAATGCGGCCAAGCGGGTGATTATGGGTGCCTCAAGGCAATCCCACATAACACCTCTCCTGCGCGAGCTGCACTGGCTACCTGTGGCCTTTCAGGTGCGCTTCAGGGTGCTGATGACCATCTTTAAATCGCTCCATGGCTCGGGGCCTAGCTACATACGCGACCGCCTCCTGCCCCATACATCCCTTCGACCGATCCGCTCCCACAGAGAGGGCCTTCTCCGGGTACCGTCGGCCGGGCAATGCCGGATGGCGACGCCCAGGGGAAGGGCCTTCTCTGTGGCGGGCCCAGCCGTCTTCTGCCAGTATCTCAAAACGTATTTATTCCAACAAGCCGGCCTAGCATAACCCCCCGTTTCTGACTTTTATTTGTATAAATTTTAATTTTTAGGGTTTTATAAGGGTTTTTAGCACGGGATATAATTTAATAGTTTTTTAATAATGTATTTTTGTAATTTTGTATGGTTTTTAATATTGCCTGTGCGCTGCCCTGGTTCCTTGCAAGGAGAAGGGCGGGGTATAAATTTGGAATAAATAAATAAATAAATTAATAAAACAGTGCTAACTCTGGCTATGTTATTGTTAATACCATTAAAGTAGCCCATCAACACAACTATTTCAGGAAGAATGATGTTTGTAGTACAGCATGTAGTACAACTAACTCAGTTTATCCCAAACTGGTAACCACCATCTATTTTTATACCAAGAGTCTACAAGGGGAGTAGCCAAACCTTAGATGGTGACTTTATGAACAACTCTTACCTTTTCATAAATCTATTACATGCAAAATGGGTGAGGCTTTGATTATGCAGTTGTGGCTGCCATCTTGACAGGCCCCATCAGATGTCCCTGTTTGATAGCAGGCTTCTAAACTCCAGCCAATTTTAAGTCCAATACAATAAGATTCATAAAATTGAATGGACAAGGTAAGAGTTAAGACCATTTCTCAAAGAAGCACAGAATATTCAGCCCCCTCCCCCATAAATATATTACGGAGCCCAAAGAAAACGATTTAGTTTTTATAAAGTAACTGATTTAAAACCAGGCCAAGCTTTGCACCTTGTTTCTTCATCCCACAAATCTGCAGATGGAAAAAAAAATTCTCATCATGCTAATAGGTAGCCTGAGGGAATTGTAAATGCTCAGATCTCACAAAAAGGAACAAGTGCATAGGATTTGAGAGAAGTGTTTTTCAATTACATCTTGAAAAAAGAGTTCAGCACCATGTTATTTAAAATGGGAAAACATGATCTTTTATCTTTCATCTGTGCATATCCCATTACCATTAGTGTGGTCAACCCAAAGGTAACCGAGAACAAAAATAGGTGGCTGTTGAACACTATTGATTCTGTTGCAGTCTAATAAGCATTTGGATTTAGAATGGGACGAAGTAAAAGATTTGTAAGAGTCTTGATTGATCCAAGTGGTTGTTGTTTGACATGCAGACATATTGTACATAAAAAGTCAGCTGTAACCCAGAAATAATGGGACATGGTGGCTCAGTGGCCAAGACGCTGACCTTGTCAATCAGACAGGTCGGCAGTTCAGCAGTTCGAATCCCTAGTGCCATGTAATGGAGTTAGCTCCTGTTACTTGTCCCAGCTTCTGCCAACCTAGCCGTTCAAAAGCATGCCATGCAATGGAGTTAGCTCCTGTTACTTGTCCCAGCTTCTGCCAACCTAGCAGTTCAAAAGCATGTTAAAATGCAAGTAGAAAAATAGGAACGACCTTTGGTGGGAAGGTAAAAGCATTCTGTGCACCTTTGGTGTTTAGTCATGCCGGCCGCATGACCATGGAGACGTCTTCGGACAGTGCTGGCTTTTTGGCTTTGAAATGAAGATGAGCACTGATCCCTAGAGTCAGAAACAACTAGCACATAGGTGTGAGGGGAACCTTTGCCTTTAATCCAGAAAGCTGAAGTTTAGTTCTCCAGAAGTGTGTCCAATTTCCTGGGTTTAAGACAAGACTGAATGGAGAATGATAGTTTTCAATTTTCTCCTTTGGATTTTACTCATAGGAGACAATCATACTAAATTCTGGTACTCTTTATTATCCAATTGTTTTGGAAAAATAATTTGGATTATAGTGTTGATATGAGTCTATTCAGGTCAAGGTTATGTAACATAGGAACATCTAAAACAAAGGAAACCAGTAATCCAGCTACCACAATAATGTCAGCCTCTAGCATTTTTTAACTTCAACACCACTTAGCTCATTATATTAAAGAAAACAGAGATTCTATAGAGTGACCTTTTCCAAATGCATATATAGCCCTTCTAAACAGTATCTCTCAGACTTGATAACTTCCAGATGTGTTGTCCCAAAGGTACTTTTCAAAAGGCAACTGGACTTTCTTCGTTTTTGCTTGAAGACCTTTCACTTCTCATCTAAGAAGCTTCTTCAAATTCTGAATGAATGATGGAGAATGGAAGAATTTGTCCACCAAATTGCAGATTACAGGATTCAGGTGATCCCAAGAGGACAGATAAACCTCCAAGTGGCCTCAATGACTTTCAGAAAGAGGGCTAATGACCAGATGATTGTAAGGAATATATGTAAATCCTTCATCCTCTACCATTCAGTCAGAACTGGAGAAGCTTCTTGGGTGAGAAGTGAAATGTCTTTAAAAAAACAAGAAAGTCTAATTGCCTTTTGAAAGAAAGCACCTTTGGGACAACCAGGACTTGGATGACTAAGAATCTCCATAGAGTTCCCGATGTGTTGACTTCAACTCCCAAAATTATCAGCAAGCAATGAGAATTTGGGGGTGTTGACATGTACAAGAATGGGAAACACTGTCCTGAAACCTTTTCCTTTCACCTGAAGGAATATACTATTAGTGCTGCCAAAGTTGATCTACAACAATCTTCAGTTTTTATATCTCTCTCTATTCCTCTTTATAGTCATATGGTAGCTTCATAGTTTATAGTACCTTGCTTATTCCTATAGTACTTCCTGGACACATTTTTTCAGTTACCGAGTAAAAAAATTTTTTTTAAAGAAAAAATAGCATTACTTTAAATGGCCAGGAGCAAAAAGAAATCTGTTGGTGAAGTTATGTTATACAAATGAGCAGAGCTGGGATTTTAAACTCTTCTTCCTTTCACAGGATAGCCATATTTTCTTTTCCATGATAAAGCGCATTGGAAATGTTATGTGATTGTATAAAATTCTGGTAGTTGTAGGGATTTAAAAAAAAAAAGAGTTCAGATTCACATGTAGCCAGAGGGCTATGAATTATCTATGAATTGCCAGTTGCTTATTGGGAACATTTTATATATTATATTTCAGGGCATGCAGCTAAATTTTGTCAGCAATGTGCTTTCTTGTTGACATTCATTAGCGGATGCATATTGAAAGTCTAACTGCCACAAAAGCCTGGTCTGTGTTCAGCACAGCTTTCACTTGTAGTGTACCTCAGGAAATTGGTGTCCATTGTGTATTGGATCCCATCCAAACCATTAAATCAGAGAAAGATCAGTGCATACTTTAAGATGCTTCCTTGAAAAAGTTTTCTGATAAATCCTACCCAAATAGAACTCAGAATCAGCTAGTGAACTCCGGTTTAAACAAGATTTCAGCAGCATTACTGAAAAGCACAATGGAGGAATCTACTTTTATTCTTCATAATGAATTCTGGAATTCACAGATTTAACCAGGCATGAGCTTTGACTATAATGTGAAGGATGGAACTACTGATCCATGGGCTATTTACACATCTGCATAATCTCTAATAGTAAAATATTGGCTCTAAATAGTTTTTATGGATGATTTCAATTTTGTTTCCTACTCTCCCAAAGGCAAGTAAGCAAGACTAGTGGCCATATTTTTTCTTTTACCTCATAGCGCTAATTACTCTTATTTATAATTTAAGCAGCCTGGTTGGTACATATAACCATGGGGAACTAGCTCTCAATCTAATAGTTTCCTTCTATGTTTGAACATGGCTAAATTGACCAGAACTAATTCTGGTCATAGGTTTTTCTTTTCATTGTGCTGCCAATGACGATCCCATTTTGTGTCAATAAAACAACATGTTTCTGTTTTGTATATTGGAACTCTGACACTTTACCATGCCAGCTGGCTTTTTTCCAGGGCAAACAATCAGCTTGTATTTCGCATGTCATTTGTTCCTTTAAAAAATAAAATAGAACAAATTTGAACAAATCTGGAAGGATGGATTTCCAGTCACAAAAGGTAATTAGACATGTTTCAATCTGGCTGTAAGACAGCATTATAAATTGATAAATTGAGTCAGATATGCAATGGGAAGGGTAAGAGCCTATGTTGTGGATAAAGGGGCCATCAGTCCTGCAAATTTGAATGAATGTCTACCTCCCTTTATCTTTAAGAGAATTGGTGAGGGTCAAGTATGAAACATTTTTTAAAATTAGATTTCTGCCGCAAACTCAATTTTTAAAAAATCTAACCATTGCCTTCCTCTTGTTCCTCGAGGTTACTCTTATAGCCCATTACAAGTTTAGGGTGTAAATGGAAGTGGAAGAAGAGAATGGTTCCTGGATATTGTTGTTATTGTTTGTTTGTTTGTTACTTATTAACTAAATTTTAGTTTGTTATTTATTAACTAAATATCAACTGCTGTACAGTTTTACTTCTTACAAATAATCTATCTCAGTTCTGTGTGTAATTTATATCCTGAACACAACTGTGAAGATCCTGAACATATACTTTGTTCTACACTAATGTGAGGAAGGAATATAAATACATGAGCTACCTCTTTTGTAATTTTGGTGATTTTGGGGGGATTATAGAGTGTATGATTAAGCCAAGAAAGATTGGAAAAACAAAGTCCCCGTCCCTCCCTGTAAACAAACAGCATTGCTATTAGTGGATAGCTTTTATAAGATTGAAAAAGGAAACATCTGCTGCTGTGGCCTAGAGGTGGAGCTCTTTCCTCACAAGCAGGAGGTTGTGAGTTTGATCCTAGGTAGAGGCAGATGTAGGGTCTCCTGCTTAGGCAGGGGGTTGACTAGATCAGGGGTCCCCAACCTTTGCAACTTTAAGTCTGAAGGACTTCAGCTCCCAGAATTCTCCAGCCAGCTTTGCTGGCTGGAGAAGTCTGGGAGCTGAAGTCCTTCAGACTTAAAGTTACAAAAGTTGGGGACCCCTGGACTAGATGACCTGGAAGGTCCCTTCCAACTCTGCTAATCTGTTAATTTTATAAAATAAGCATATCTCTCTATCTCCAAGCTTCTCCAAGGGCTTTTCTTTTCTTTTCCTTCATTCCTTCCTTTCTTTCTCATGGTGCAATTGTTTACAGTTCTGTTTCCTGAAGTCTTTATCTCCAAGATTCCTGGTTTTAATTTCAGAGAAGGGCTGCATGCACAGCTACAGCAATTCCATTTTTGCAGCAGTGGTTGTTTTACCACTCAAGTTTTACTCCCTTCCCTTTTGTGTACCTCTAGGTTCTTGAATTTTCAGTTCCTGCTAATGTTTCTCAGTGCAATTGTGAAAAAGAAAATTTGTGGTATAAATTGTGATTGTGTGACTATTCTCTGCCTGAGACTTCCATTGAGAATGGCTATCAAAGTGATCGTAAGCATCATTCCAGTCCCCATATCTTCGTGACATGGAAGATACTATCACCCCAACACTACAAGTCTTCAAGAAGATGTTGGATAGCCATTTGTCTGAAATGGTTTAGGGCTTCCTGCCTAGACATGGAGTTGGACTAGATGACCTCCAAGGTCCCTTCCAACTCTGCTATTGTATTGTATTGTATTGTACTTTTATTTTATCAGGGGCATAATATTTCTTGGCCTGGATATGAATGATGGACATCCATTGTCTTTGCAAGGCTGGATCTATTCAGATTGTCCTGTGTGTCTTATGAATCCATCAGGTACTTATATTGCTTGGTTTGAATTTGAAGATCTATAACTTATTTGACTTCTTTTACTTTTCCTCTTTTCCCAGCATTGTGGTCTGATGCAATCTGTTTGGGAAACATAACATTTCTTCATATTTATCAGATCCAGATATCTACATCTGGCTGGAGATGGAGTGCTAATCATTCTTCAATTTTCCTCTCTAAAGTTTAACTTTAACTCATTGTTCCTTTTTATGAGGAGCATATGCGATCCTTTGATCTTCAGTAAATGGTTTGGCCATGTCCCACACCAAAGACAATAATGGAAAGGAGTCAGTGTTAAAATGAAAAAAAAAAAAGCCATTTCCTGTTCCATCTGTTTAATAAAATTTTATTGTCCAGCAAAGAGACTTTCAAGAACACCTTAATGAGTATATTTAAATTTTAATCAAACAAAGCAATTAGTGTCACAGGAGCATGGAATAGAATTAATAATATCAGTCTCACTGTTTAACTTTAACTTTGGATAATTTTTTTTATTTTATTTTATTAAATTTATACCCCGCCCTTCTCCAAACGGACCCAGGGCGGCGCACAGGGATGTTAAAACACATATAAAACATATAAAATTTTAAAAAACTTATTCTAATAGACCCTGCGCTAAAAACCGAATTTAAAAAACCCAAATTTAAAACTATCTAAGAGTCAGTAATGGGGGTTATGCTAGGCCGGCTAGATGGAATAGGTGTGTCTTCAGACACTTGCGGAAGAGGCGGAGGTCAGAGATGGTGCGGAGTTCAGGGGGTAGGTCGTTCCAAAGGGCAGGGCCCGCCACAGAGAAGGCTCTTCCCCTGGGTAAAGGAAGTATCAGGAAATAATCTAGCTCAAAACAAGTGGTTTGTACATATAATGAAAGGAAAGCATATTGACATTAGAAGAACCAATTGTATACTAAATAAAAATAAAATAATCCATTAAATTAAATTTATACAAATAATCTGGAATTTATTTTGGTTGATATACAATGTTAAGATATGAAAAGGACACTACATTTTATTCAAATCACCTCCAAGAATTTGTATAGTTTATGGATTTAATATAAGATGTTAAAATTACTTGGCAAATCTTTGGTCGGACCATATCAATTCAGTAATGCTATGTGGTCTCCTGTTCTTGGTATAATAATAAGAATCAAAATATAACCATTTCCATATGATTTGTTTTTTTTTAAAAACAATCAGTTTAGAAAAAAATAATTTAAATAATAACATATGATGATGTAGATAACATTTTTTTGCAGACAAACTTTCTAGATAAGCTGTTGTCCATAAATGAGAAAGTTCTTCTGGAAAAAAATAGATTGCAGTTTCTTTTATTAATATATTTTATTTTAATATTTTTACTTAAAATTTCTCTAGAGCATTCCATATTAGGAAGGAAACTGCCATTATATATTAGTCATATTAAACTCTGTGGAAAGATAGGGGAAAATGGCATATACCATTTCCATTCATGAATATCTGAACCATAATGAAAAGGAATATTTGCAAAAATAACCATAGGTAAAGGTAAAGGTTCTTCCACACAGGCATACTAGTTGTTTCTGGCTCTAGGGGTGGTGCTCATCTCTATTTCAAAGCTGAAGTACCAATGCTGTCTGAAGACATCTCCATGGTCATGTGGCCAGCATGACTCAACGCCAAAGGTGCATGGAATATTATCTTCCCACCACAGTGGTCCCTATTATTCTACTTGCATTTTTTACATGCTTCCGAACTGCTGGGTTGGCAGAAGCTGGGACAAGTAATGGGAGCTCACTCCATTATGCAGCTCTAGGGATGCAAACCACTGAACTGTCAACAAGCTCAGCATCTTAGGCACTGAGCCACCGCATCCCCATAAAATAACCATATATAGTGTTAAAATTAAAATCTATAAATCCCAAACACTGGTAATAAAACATACTAAATACCCTTGCTACTACTTAAGTTAATCAATTAATTATGATTGATAATATTATACAAACAAGTAGTGGGTGGAAAGAGAAATAAGTTCTACTGATCAATCTGTTGAGATATATATGTATCTTTAATGAGGGCTAACTTAGAGAAAAATAAAAAGGAAAAATAAGACAGAAGTGAGTAGAAAAAAGAAAGACAGCATAGCTATAAAAGAAAACTGCCGTTTGAAATCTTTCTCTTGGCTGGCCAAGGTCATACAAGTAATGTGCAATTAAGACCCAAAGAAGTTTAACAGCTTGGAAACAAGCAGGAATAATAGCAACACATGATTTTTAAAATATTCCCCCTCATTCAGTAGGGTCTTTCAGGGATCGTCTTCCACTTCTACACTATTATGATATGGATCCTGAGTGCCATTTGATCATTTCAAAATAAAGGCGGCTAGAAATATGAGACAAAAATATTGAAGAAAACAACAACTATGCCATCCAACATCTTTAATGGAAACTGAAAGAAAATGAGACTTTTATCCTCCTCAGTTACTTACTCCTGCACATTGGGCTTTTGTAAATTGTCTTTGCTTGGGGCAAATTTCAGACAATTCACAACAAGTGGCTTTTGGTATGGCTTAGCTGTACAAGAAGAAGTGAAACCCTGGTGAGTTTGCTTGATGTCTAGCTGATAACTTTCACTAAATGCAATAAAGAAACTTGTCTTGGCGTTTCCATTAAATGAACTGCCTCAGATTCTTCTGGAGTTCCAATGAGTATGATTTGATCTGATAGCAATAAAATTCTGGGAATGTTATTTTGTCCTGAAGAATATTAATTGCCTGCATAAATCAATTATACACATAAGTGTATGCACTGATTTCTAGCTTTCTAGTTGAATTGTTCATTTCAGTCATATCCTATCTGGTGCTTATAGTGTTAAAAGTCTGCTTAATAGCTTTTTAATATACTGTCTCATTGTTAAGTGAATAAGTATCACATCTATCTCAGTAGCTGCAGATATCTTGTCTGTATCTTGAACATCTTGGCTTTGTGGGGGAAGATGGTGACAGAATTTTATTGGGTGCTGTCCAATAACAAATAACAAACAAGCCCCCTCAGCCCATTAAAATGCAAAGGAGCCGCCTGTTTCTCGTACTGATAGTACCAAATAAGATCAACATGAAACATAAGTACCAAATACTTATCAACATGAAAATACTGTAGGATACCTAAGGATATCAATGTCTAGGTGACTGTAGGGCAATCTTGACTGCCATCCTTGGTGGAAAGGAAGTTTCAGCCATCCATCATTTTTATAGTTTGAGGAAGCTTATTGGACCATATGAGACCCAAACCCCGTTTTGAAAAATTATGCTACAAGTTGGCATTTTTTTGTTACAACCATTTTTAAAATTATTTTTTTTAAGGCAAAATGTCAGGTGAGGGACTGAGAAGAGGTGAATATGGATATATATCATTTCTCCATGTTGGGGATCTAGCTTTATACTTTTTAGTATGCATTTGGGTCTTGGTTTTCCTACTCTTAGACCCTAAATATATTGATAGTGCCTAGTTGCATAGTCCAATCCTTTTTAGCCAAATACTTAAATATTGAGCTTAAATCAATATGAACCCTTTTCATAAATAATCAGAAAGAAGTTTCACCATCAAATTTGAAGAAGAATTTGAAATGTTTATACATTTTAGTTTATACAAACTGTTGGTCCTGACCTTTCTTGACTAGTGGGTTCATTTAGAAGTTTAAGTTGGAAAAATTTAGCCAACTTTAAGAAGAGTCTTGGATAATAGGAAGATGTCTAAATGGTATTCTTAGTCATCTTTTTAACTTTGAGAGGCAGTATGTTTGACCCAAGCAAGAGACCTTTAAAAAATGAAGCAAAATAGTCAAAAGCTGATATATTGTTATGCTTTTAAAGGCTTTCCATAAGTCTTCTGGGAAAGTTTTAAGAAAGTTTACCAAGTTTAATTAAACTTTTATATCTTCTTTCCACATTTTTCAAGCAAACTAAATTGTACATGGATCTAGGTTCTTGTTTGCTATAAGAAATTAAGTCAGTTAATTGTGTACATGTTTCAATATTTCTAGGATAATTTTCTTTTCTTCTTTGGTCCAGTTTGTGAGAGACTGTTGTTAAATTGTTACAGCTAAGTCAAAAAGTCACATTTTCTTACTCCATCTGAAGAAGTTGGCTTATCAGAGTAGAAGAGAAAGGATGCTGTCCGGCTTTGGCCCTATTAAAGAATTTAACTTCTTTTGACATATTTTTAATGGAAAATGATAAACATAATTGTAAGTTATGAATGACAAAACATTTGCAATTTTAAAAACCTAAATGTGCTTATTTAGTTTGGCAGGACTCTGATCAAAATTGTATTACCGTATTTTTCGGAGTATAGGATGCACCGGAGTATAAGACGCACCAAGGTTTTGAAGAGGCAAATTACAAAAAAAAGTAGGTAGGTAGATGGAGAGAGAGGGAGAGAAAGAAAGAGAAATACAGTAGGTAGGTAGGTAGGTAGAGAGAGTAGGTAGGTAGGTAGATAGATAAAGGGATAGAAAGAGAGAGAAATAGAGAGAGAGAAATACAGTAGGTAGGTAGGGAGAGAGAGAGAGAGAGTGAGTGAGAGAGTGAGTAGGTAGGTAGGTTGATGTTTCCAGGTATATTTATCCATGTCCCGGAGAAGGAAATCGCTGACAAACCTTAAAACTTTGTTTCTCCTGGCACAGAAACAGTTAAAGAGCCTTCCAAAAGAGCTTTCCGAAAGTGTTCTAACTCAGGGGTTCCCAAACGTGGCAACTTTAAGATTTGTGGACTTCAATTCTCAGAATTCTCCAGCCAGCTATGTCCACAAGCTATGCTGGCTGGAGAATTCTGGGAGTTGAAGTCCAAAGTCTTAAAGTGGCCAAGTAACTAAACAGCCTTCCGAAAGGAAAAAAGAAGGGTTTTTTTGTACTCTGCAAATCTCTCACGAAAAACGGGCCTGTTTTTTGTTTTTTTTCAAATAAAAGGCATGAATAGCCTGTAGGGGCTTACAGAGTGCTCCTGGAGGGGGTGGGCAAAAATTTGGTGAAGGGGGTGGGGTTTCGGGAGGCAAAAAATGCTGTATTCAATGTGTAAGATGCACCCAGATTTTCAGCCTCTTTTTAGAGGAAAAAAGGTGCGTCTTATACTCCGAAAAATATGGTATATAAATCCTGTCCCAAATAGCAGGGTAGACAATGGTGTTTCTTATCTAGAATTTTTTTTAAAAAAATATTCTAATTATATAACTTTGTATCATATTAACAATAATAGTAAAGAATGAGGGCAGTTAAACAAGGAAAAACCTTTAAAGCCCTATTGTACAACATAAAAGAATATTTGACAAATAAGCACTGTTTATGCTGTTCACTATTGTAAATAGTCTACTTATATTATGGCTGATATATATAATTTGTCCCTGGAATTAATTTGATGATTTTCAGCAGTGTCTATTAAATAATCTCATGTTGAAAAATTTAAAATATCCAGGGCTATTGCTATTTATAAAACTTAAATCACAACCAAATTAAGTATCTTCTCATTGATGCGATCTGAGTCCAACACTTTCTCTCCAAACTCTGCAAGATGTTATGCTGATACATGTAATTTTAGGGAAACCTAACAGACATTAAGCAAATCTCATCAATGTTTGAGACATGGCAAAATATGCTTTATTAAAAAAAAAAGTGTGATATTCTTTAGGTTATATTCAGTCTCCCCTTTCCCCCCGCCCAATTTCAAAAATTAAACTGGAAAAGCCCATCATTTCATTTTTAATGCTAATTCTATGCTTAGGTCAGGATTCTTCACAGTGACCCCATGGCCTAAGGATCAAGTGGCTGAGCCAGTTTATCACAGCCGATTTCAGAGCTGGAAAATGTCTTTAGCTTCAAAGGTATGAATAGTTTCACTTTGAAGCAGTCCTGAAATACTTTGAAGATGAAAAGCAACACATATTTTTGTGTGGTCTCATACTAGTCACAGAATAATATAATAATCAAGGCTTGATTTCAGTCTGAAAAATCTGCAGCCAGTGCATGTCAGCTTCTAAAAAAAACAACCCTATTCTTTCATTCTAAAAGTTCTTGCCAATATTTTTTAAAATCATAAATTCCCATAAGGAAAAAGTGATCAAATACTGATGCACAGTCGTTGTCAGCAGATTTGGGGTGGGTGGGGAGAAAAAACATAAAATTAAACCCAAAACTGTAGCCACAAGACAAGCAAAGAAAGCAATGGAGTCAGGGAAATGGAGGTGCAGTAGTTAAAGAGCTGTATTTTTCTACATACAAGGGTTGTTTTTTTTGGTGTTGTTTTTCAGCATACTACAAAACATACCGAGCTATAGTAAAGTACTAGATTTGTAGATGGTTCACATGGTTTGAGGTTCTTATATATCCCATTAATGGTCAGAAATCTGGAATTTCTGATCATTAATGGGATGTATAAAATAGGCTAGATAATCTTCTTGCCTTTTGTTTGCTTTAGAATTTATGCCAGAAAATAAAGCTTCATTCTAGAGTAAAAAAAGGAAAAAGAAAAGTTGGTGTACTCTCTTTGAGGAGACACATTAAACGATTTAAGCCAGCAGTGCCTTCTAGCAATCTAGCAATTTAGCTGGTTCCCTGCTGCAGTATCTCCCAGTTCTTTCTAAATATTGCATGAAGTACTTAAAGGTGAAGACACAGCTGTTGCAAATATCCATATCCATAAATCATCATTAATGACAGACACTTTAGTGACAGAGTTCTCTGAACAACTGTTGCTTCAGTCTCGAATGGGATTGACAATACTTTTAAAAATGCATCGCTTCTTTTTGCTTTCTGTATTCTCCAGGTTTATCAAACATTATTATCGTTGTTATGTCTTGGGCAGGTTGTAATAAATGCCCCCTTCCTTCCTTCTTTTCTTTTTCTCCTGTGGCTACTACAAAAACCTTATTTGACAAAGATGGGCTGCAACAAATCTCTCAAATTAGACCCCCAAAAAAAAGAAGAAAAGAAAAGAAAAGAAAAGAAAAAAGAATGATACCTACAAATCGAACTAGTTTGGATCGTCTGTGTAATCACTATAGTTCATTCTACAAAATATAATGCTCTGTATTACTTTTTACATTTATTGCAGGATTCTTTTATAAGCCACAAAGTGCTGTCAAAGACTAGTTTTCTACAGTAAAATGTGCCCTAAAAGATTGGCATTGAATAATGTATCTCGGCATTTCTCTTGGATTTGCTGAAGCTAACAGAATTAAACAACACCCAAGGCATAAGAGACCCACAGAGAGAGAGAAAGAGACAAAGAGAGTAGAAAGTAGGTTTCTTCTCAGGTGTGAAGGAGAGGTAGTTGATATAATGGTCTCCCGCTTCATAAGCCCTGCATCTTTGATCATACACTGTGTACTAATATTCCTTAAGAATCTGCCCTCAAATTTTCCCTGCCAAACGATCTATGTTTCTATTTCATTTTCAAGTTGCTTTGGAATGACTCTGAAATTTGTGTTGATGGCATAACATGTTCCTTTATTATTGTGATGCAGTGGAGAAGTGTTGTAGCTGGTTTTTTCCCCTGTGATCCAGTCATTCTTTGACTTCAGTGGTGTATTAACCATTAAGCAGACTAAACATGTGCTTAGGGCACCAGGCCCAAGGGGGGCACCACAAAGTTGAGAAAGAAGAAAAAAACTAATGAAGATTTGTACAGTATGTACAAAGAAAGGGGACCCCAATATTTGTCAGTGCTTAGGGCACCAGTGAGCCTTAATCCACCACTGTTCACCTTCTCTGTCTGTCTATACTTCCTAATCGAGAAAAAGTCCCATGGATAAAACTTGCCTGTGATATTCCCCTGAGGGATTTAACTCCAATGTTAGAAGGCAAGGAGGCCTGTGGGGTTGAAGAGACCATTGTACAATGAAAGACAGGACATTGACATACATAGGGTCTATATCTTCGGAGAATTTTGCCAAATGACATTGATAGGATTTTTTTAAAAAGCAAAAATACATGCATATATTTATTTGCTGTATTCTTTATTTTATTTATTTATTTTATTTTTTGAATTTATAAGCCGCACCCATCTCACCACATAGGGACTCGGGGCGGCGCACAGGGAATATAAAATATAAATATACAAAAATAAAACATTCTTAAAACTAAATTAAATTAACCCACCCTGTGCTAAAACCCATATTAAAACCCCTGAATTAAAACTTTGGTAACTAAAAGCAGTACGGTGTTCGAGTAAGATCATGCCAGGCTGGCTTGTTGGAAGAAGTGCGTTTTTAACTGCTGGTGGAACAGGCGGAGGTCCGAGATGACACGGAGGTCGGGGGGAAGAGCGTTCCAGAGGGTTGGGCCCATCACAGAAAAGGCTCTTCCCCTGGGCGTTGCCAACCGGCATTGCCCGGTTGACGGCACCCGGAGCAGACCCTCTCTGTGAGAGCGTATTGGTCGTAGGGACACAGCCTTTTCCATTAAACTGAAGGAGCCTCATTGAAAAATAGCACTACCACTAGCTAGCACTTAGACTTACAGTATATACTGCTTCATAGTGCTTTACAGTCCTTAGAGTCAGCTTATTGCCCCCAACAATCTGGGTCCTCATTTTACTGACCTCGGAAGAATGGAAGGATGAGTCAAAAATATATAGAACTACATCTTTTCTACATCTTTTCCCATTTGTGACTATGAAATTAAATTTGTATGCATGTGCATATATGTGTGTTGTGTATGAGATATACATAGACCTACATATACATATTCCAGTTAACTGTTCTGATTTTAGTGTCCAATCTATCATTTTCCATTTATAAAAAAGATGGCACTCTATCTTGAAATATGTAAAGAGTTGTAAAGTGTTTAGTATTGTTACATTTTAACCTACATAGTCATTTCTGGTGATTGCTAAGAGTCAACAATGATTTGATGGCATATAAACAATCCAATTCATTTCTGAATTTAAAAGCAGTTTCAATGAAAATTATTGACTTGCATCAGCAAGAATATAGATATTAACAAAAAGCTGCACAACACCTTGTTGCTAATAACGTGAACATACTGCATTATAATGGTGCAATATTACCCACAATTATTGAGGCAAAAGCAAAACTGGGCTCAATAGAAATTACATTTAGGAAAATGCAAAAAAGATTCTAGCACTACTATGTATGATAATGTGTAGTTTTTAAGAAAATTCAACTGGATTAGGCCATTTATATACTATGCTATTCTGCTGCTGCATTCTCTCATCTTGGGATATGTCAGATTGGATTGACTGGAATTGTATTCTGTTCTGTTGTATTTTGGGGAAATTATTTTTATTTTGTTTTAAAACAGCCATAAAACATCAATCCAACAGAGAATTGAAACAAATAGGTTTGGTTGATCTTGTTGCAGAGGCATTGACTATACACAGAATAATAAAAAAAATCATATAAGAAAAAAAAGGACATCCATAGATTTTTGGATCTTTCTAAATTAACAGCATATGCCGCCTAGCACAGATCCAAATAGTAGCTCATTACTTCAGAGAGCAATGCTTTTGCCATCTTATTATTTTTGCTTGCTTGAGAGTGAAGACTTTCTATCTAGCTTGGTTCAATTTGTCTGACATGTGGAAAAAACAGCGGTATGGCTTGGTGGGTGTGATTTTGTGCACTATGACTATTTCCCCATACCTTTAAACCAGATATGAACACTTATTTTTCTTTAAAGCTTGCATTCCCACAGGGATAATATGCTCATGACAATTTGTGACCAGGTAGAGCTAGAACATTTAAAAGGATCCTGAGTTATACTTATCTTTTATGACAACCTCTTTTCTTCACAAGGAAGGGATTAATTGCTTTTAACCAAACATATAATTCATTTCTTGCATGGAGATCTTGAAATTAGCGCAAGGACCAGATGATTTTATTTTCCTTGAATTTCTGGTTGCTGTTCCTTGATTTAGAGCAGGGGTGTCAAACTCAAGATCCACAGGGTGCTTAGATTTGGCCCACGAAGCCGCCCTAGAAACAGCGAACGACCAGTCCATGCTAGAAAAAAATGGAGGCTGGGAGGGCTATGAGTGGCTCTCCTTCGTGTAGCCTCCCAGACTGTTTTCAGCCACAACGGCCTCCTGCAGCCCTCTGGGTTCAATTTTTGCAGTGGAGCCTTCCCGGGTTCAATTTTTGCAGGTAAAGGGGTGCAGGAGGCCCTCGCAGCTGAAAATGGAGACTTGACGAGTGGCATCGAGCTGGCCACACCTACCACCCAGGCCCCCAAGGTCCAACACAACCCTTATGTGGCCCTCGATGAAATCGAGTTTGACAACCCTGATTTAGAGATTCCGTAATGCAATACTGAGGCTTTGGGGCAATCATTATTGAGTTGTAAAACTGAAAATTAAAAATGAAGCTGTCTTTAGTCCTTAAATAGTCCAACAAAACTAAGATGGGCAGAGTGACAAGACGGCATAGACTGAGACTTGGTTTACATAGTCACTTTACACATTATCATGGTTTAGATTGCTTTTGGTAATGGAATCAGGTGTTATATTTAACTAGTGTCTCTAGTTAATTGAAGAAAAGAGCAAGACTGTTCAAGTGAAAGAAAACACACATAATAATGTGTGTTCAATGACAGATTACATGGGGTGGGGAGGAAGTTGTCATGGGGACATTGTCTCAAGGACCAGGGTTGAAAACCAAATGAGTAATTATTATAATGGGTACAGAACAGCAATACAATTCCCAAAAAGAATATATGGGATGTCCAGAACTAAATGTCCTGTTATAAGTGCCAGAATAAAGAATGCAGTCTTGAGGACTGTAGTTAAAATGAAGGGTCAGTGCTTTGCTTGTGGGAAATGAAAAGAGACCTCATGGGGGTCCCTGAATAATTTACTGAGTTATAGTTACCTGACTAAGTAGTATGAAAATAGCATGTCATTTTCAATGAAAGTTTCAGTGAAATGTGTTGTAACTATAGAAAAAGGGAGATTTTAGATTAGAAAGTTTTAGGAATAGAACTGAAAATAATAATACATTCTTCATACAAATATTGTATGTGTGTGTATGTCTGCCTGCCTGCCTGCCTGCCTGCCTGCCTGCCTGCCTGCCTGCCTGCCTGCCTGCCTGCCTGCCTGCCTGCCTACCTACCTACCTACCTACCTACCTACCTACCTACCTACCTACCTACCTACCTACCTACCTACCTATCTATCTATCTATCTATCTATCTATCTATCTATCTATCATCTATATGGATATATGTGTATGTTCCAGCATAACTCTGGAACGCCTCAAGCAATTTCAACCAAACTTGGTACACAGATGATTTACTCTCTGGAAACAAATACTGTGGGGGTAACACACTCCTAACACTATTTGGGTGTGCCTTAAAATGGCTTCTACTGCACTGCTGTAAATTGGCTTCTACTGTACAGCACAGTTGCCATGGTAACGGCTTCACAGTATTCAACCAGGGGCTTCCTCTGGTAAGGAGGAAAATCCAACATTAGAAATTACATTTGGTCCAGACATTTTCCCCTATAAATAAATACATAATCAATGGTACAAACTACTTGCAATGTTACATATGAGTATCTTAAGATGGTCAACAAAGCTATATTACTATACTCTGAGAGAGCTATCATCTAAAAACAATTCTATAACGAAATGCATGCATAATCATTGCCAGTCTCTCCCTCTCCATTCCCTCTCTCCCTCTCCCTCTCCCTCCTCCCCCCTCTCTCTGTGTGTAAATCATCATCGTCATCATCTCTATAAAATAAATGCCAGGTCAAAATAAAAGTCCCTATTCTTATCTCTGAAGATGTCAGCCACAGCCATTAACAAAACATTGGGATAACCAAAAAGTAGACTTAGTCATTTAACATAAAAGCTCATCACTACTTAAAAACCTAACTCTTCTCACCACATGCCACTTTGGTCAAGATTATTTGAATGTGTATATTATACTTCATTGGAGAGCCAGTTTGGTCTCACAGTTAAAGTTTAGAAATCAATAGACTATGTGATCTACTCCAGTCTTAGACATGAAAGCTAGGAAAATGATTCTGGCCCAGTTACACTCTCTCAGCCCATGATGATGTCAGGCTTGGGAGCATGCTGGTTGGTCAATTCCTATTGCAACCAATGCCTCAACACTTGGTTGATCCCTCCCTCCAAACAGCATACCCCGAACTTGCAGGAAAATGCTAGGAAGGAAAAAAAATGAAGCCGGTGGTGTTGATTGTTCCATCTAAAGGAGCAACTGGAAACTACAATAATGTGGTAGAATCAGCACTGAGTTGAAGGGAAGAATGGAACAGCTGAGTAGCTTTGAGTTCCTTTTTGGGAGGAAGTAGCTCCCTAAAACATTTACAGTATTTATGTAGTAGTTATGCAGGCAAGATTCCAGTATACAAGCAAGCAACAGTACACTTTTCTCTCTGAACAGCTCATCATGTTGTTTCTGGTTTCATTTATTTTATACTCCCCCAGTCACATGACTACATTCAGGTGCTTAGCAATTGGCTCAGATTTATGATATGATGGTCATGTGACCACAACTTGTCCCTCCCCCCAAAAATAGCAAAAAAAAAAGGACATGGGTTATACTGGATTTGTTTAAGGACCATGTGGCTCACTTAATAACCATAATAACCTACTTTTATGATTGTCATAAAAATTGAGTCAGGTCACATGGTGATCTGTTTAATAACTGTCCTGACTTATCTGTAGAGTGGGTATCTTCAAGCAGAAGATTTCCCATTTAAAAGATCAGTAGCAAGTCATATGAAAGATGTTTTTTGGAGGTGAGACATAATGCTTGGCTAGATGGCAAATGAGTTCACCTAATGAAAGGGTTCCCAACTATGCTTTGGAGTTTAGATAGAGGATAAATACTTTTAACTTGAGAGAGGAAAAGATGGAGAGAGACTAATGCATAGGATACATAAGCTTCCAATACTAAATTTATTCAGACCAGAAATCCATGAAATCTTAATGTTAGGAAAAGAGAGAAACCGACAAAATATTTCTCCAGTGTGGACTATACTGGGAAAAAGTCATCAGGTCTTCTTTGAAGATAAGCTATGGAGTGATACATTCTCTTTATTTCTGACTGCCAGAATAATAATTTTGATAACTTATTACTCCTCCACGGTATGTATCTGAGGCTGGAGA